>CM017561.1:57457773-58022773 GCA_007844125.1 Sinonovacula constricta
CAATTAGCCCCGGAATATTAACCTTGTTGCCGGCGGTACGCAGCTCTAGGGCCTTGCCATCTTCACTGAGAAGGTCAATAAGCGTCTCATTGTAGATCTCCACCAGAGAGACCTGTAACAGTACAGAAGTGTGCATAGAATTGAAAATTGTTTTGATTTGATTTTGAACTATATTGCAGCAACCAATTTAGATCATTATAGCAACGTCCAGTTTTTTGGTGGAGGAAGACCCCAGACATGTCTGGAAAGAACCACCTGCACACTGCAAGTCAGCTGGAATACTTTCCCACATTAAGTCCTTCACCCCGAATGGGACTTGAACCCACGCGGTGAGAGGCTAACCAGTCGAAGGAATTACAAATTTGCAACTCTACCACTACGCCATGGGTGCCCCCTTAGAAAATTGTGCTTCATTACATGCACTCACTACATCAGTACATGGTACACTAAAATAACTACTGGTCCAAAAGCACAATCGCTGAAGACATCATGCTATGTTGACATCAGATGACATCTAAATATAAAATAACATTAACTTGTTTGGCAGGATTTTGGCCCAATTTTCTTATGTGAGAGAAGAGGCCACTGTATAATGGAAGGGCAAGTAATTCCTGTGGAAAATTGTGACAATAAGCAGCAACATTTAAGAAACCATTTAATCACTGAAATGACCTTTCTACCCACTAAACTTGAAACATTTGACAATTTTTTACTAGTATCTGAATACAGTACTCGGGTATATAGAACTTACTGTAAGAGAGTAGGTTTGAGTTTCTTTCCTCTCATCACAGACATTGAAGAGCTCCTTCATAGCTCTATAAATAAAACAGATCAGACAAATTAATACAATTAAACTTCTTTTATAGATAAGTGATAAAGAAATTAAATTGTATGAAAACCTACCATGGAGTCCCATTTAAAATGCAGTTAATAATTTTTAAAAGCATTACATGCTTCAAATTAATAAGTGGTAATTTGTACCAATTTTTGTATGTCAGGTCAGGTTTAAAACATCCATTTACCTTTTGTTTATTATTTTCAGACTAATATTTTAACTGAAAATCGTCATCTCTGACTTGTGTTTAATCTATATAAAATGTTATTATATTGACTCTGATAAAACATAATAATAAAAAGCAAAATCACCAGTTAAAGTATATCATAAATAAAATAATGTACTTTTATCACCATGGTAACTTACCTGATGTTTATACCAGGGTTAGACTCTGGCCCCATCATGGTGAAAGTTTTCCCACTACCCGTCTGTCCGTATGCCAGCAGAGAGACATTGTAACCATCAGCGCAGGAAGTGATGATCGGCTTTGTGTCAGCAAACACCTGCAGGGAACAAATTCACATGGTGCTATAGTTACTGCAAGTAGCTGAAATCTGATAGGTCAAGTAGAATTTTCAATGGTGGATTTCTTATTATAGCCTCTTGCATTATGGGATAATTCTCACTAACTACTCACTCCATTTTCAAAATTTAAACTTCTGTAATGCACAACCAACAGGTCTTGTATCTGAAATTCATGTTGGTGTGATGTTTTCATTACTACGGTAATAACATCATTTTAACGTATTATATCAGAGATAAAGCATCAAAATGACTCGCCATCAAGACGTTCACTTAACATCATGAACATAGTGGTGGGTAATTAGTCTGTTTATTGCACATCGTTAGCCAAGGATTTATAAGATAGTTGCATAGAATTTACAATTTATCTAGATACTTTTTTCTGTTCTAAAGTGAACAATTTTCATTATCTGAAGAGACACATATCTGAGATACTTGGATCTATTATCTTATGTTCCTAATCAAATCAAACCCTTTTGAATGATTCCATTAAAACCTTTTCATCCTCAACTTAACATAATGCCACATGCATTTCATGGCTTTAAATGATTTCTCGATGTAAATTCTTGACAAACATGAAGAAAATACATGAAAATATGTTAATTCAGATAAAAATCAACATACATGTTTAGAAATTATATGTCTAAAGCACAGGATTACACAGTAAAGGAATGACTTAAGTATAAATTAATGACATGAAACAATGCTTTTTAACAATTTATTTTTTCCTTTTTTTCAGAGTCATAAATGATAGTTTAGTGAACATACTCCTTAATTAGGCTGATGCAAATAGAACAGACATACATATATCGTGTTAGCCAGCTCCCACTCTGGGCTGTCTGATTATTATCTACATTTTTTGCAGCTTAACTTCTATTAGGGTGCAGGTATGTTTTATGTTAGGGAGTCAAATGGCATTTCCAATATGTAATGGTTTAAAGTTGTCTGGGAAATATCTAGTAAGTTATTCAACAAATGTAAAAGCTAAAGGTAAATTCCACTTACTAGTTACCAACCATGAACTTGTTCAACAGTTTAGTCTTGTTTATACATATTTGAAAAAAGTCCATTGGGAAGAAATCAGTAAATGATTACTTGAAATAATTCCCAACCAGTCCATTTTTCTGGATAAATCCAGTATTAGATTATTCCAATCAGAGCATTGAGAAGTTAAAAGTTTTGCTCATGACCTAGCCAAAGAATGAACCAATATCCTATGAAACAGGAACCATCACTGTATAACATTATTCAATCTATTATCAGGGTTAGTAATGACATTTTTGATAAGTGTACAAGTGTGAATTTACCTGCTCTTGAGTTGAATTGATGTCGAATACACGATCAAAGTTGAACATCTTCTTGCCCTGCTGTGGATGGATGGCTATCAAATCTTGATCCGATGGGAACTTGAGACAACATTCAGACCGGTCATCCTTACGCACACGGCAGAACACTCGGATGTTGCCGCGCAACTCTTGCAGCTAAAACAGTATTTTTAATAGTGAATTATCTCCATTTTGTGTGTTCAGAGTTGTGACAATAATGCAAAAACTTTGTATAATCAAACAGTATTCTTTGACAATGAACAACATGATGATGTTTAGGTTTATTGTCCCATCCACAGTATTTCAGTTATCTGGAGACAGTGTCCACTTGAAGCAGAACACCTGGCATGATACCACACCCAGTCACATTATCTTGACTCCGGCTTATCAGTCGTGGAAGTACCCTTATAGCTGCTTGAGCGTTAGCAAGGGAGTATACCACTACCATTTTTAACAAATTTGGTATGTCGCAGCCCGGGATCAAACCTGGGGCCTTCCGTACCTAGAGCCAATGCTCTACCAAGCTACTAGGTCCGGTACAACAACATGATGAATGATCATTCTTACGCCAGAGTCTACAGAGCCTCGTTCCTATAGAGGGCCGACTTCCATGTAAGTTTTACAGTAAAATACAAAATGGTTGCTTAAAGTTACCTGGTTATATAAGAGTTTCCTCTGTAGAGCCTCCTTCCTATACAGGGCACGCACTTCTTCAATCTCATTCATGGTACCCTTCTCAGACTGTTTGAGCTGCTTTACTGCAGGGCCAAACTGTGACAGGGAGATAATATTTAATCATATTATGCCGTATACTAACTGTGACAGGGAGAATATATGTAATCATATAATGCTGTATACTAACTGTGACGGAGAATATATGTAATCATATAATGCTGTATACTAACTGTGACAGGGAGAATATATGTAATCATATAATGCTGTATACTAACTGTGACAGGGAGAATATGTCATCATATAATGCCGTATACTAACTGTGACAGGGAGAATATATGTAATCATATAATGCCGTATACTAACTGTGACAGGGAGAATGTATGTAATCATATAATGCTGTATATTAACTGTGACAGGGAGAATATATGTTATCATATAATGCCGTATACTAACTGTGATAGGAAGAATATATGTTATCATATAATGCCATATACTAACTGTGACAGGTAGAAAATATGTAATCATATAATGCCATATACTAACTGTGACAAGGAGAAAATGTGTTAACATCTTTACAGTAAAATTACTGCGGCAGTGACAAGTATGTAATCATATATGCCATATACTAACTGTAGATAAGAGAAACTATGTTCTGACAAACTGAATAGAAATATTTTAATATGTTACTGAAAAGAGTTATGAAAGTCTTTTCACACATGGCCATCGTAGGTTTTCTCAAATGGTTATCATAAATATATCAATAATGTTAAAAAAATATGTCATTTAATTTCAAACAATACTTTTTCAAACAAGTTACAAAACCAATAGTTTAGCATCAGACCTTATCGGTTGCTTGACAGCATAGGCAATCGGTCTGGGTAAATGAGCAAAGATTGCTCTTTAAATGATAAGTTGTGAAAATACAGGTCAATAGACTGTAAGGACCATTCAAACTACAGGTTGTACGAGTGACATTGTGGTAATTTGTATAGAACAAAGGCAAAATGTAGGGATCAGTAGTTCCTTTCGACCAGTCTGGTAATTCTACCGATCCTATGTTCTAGCGATTCTTCGATTGTTCTTACCTTCTCCATGATGTGTTTCATATCACTCATGTATCTCTCCACCTCTGCCTTCAGTTTGATGTGAGCTTTACGCAGCTCCTTAGCATTGGCATTGAGGTCTATCACATCTTCAGGGTTCACAACCTCGCCCTCCTTGACTTGCTTAATGCCCTACAAAAAACAGCATTTTGACTTCAAGAACCTATTATACTAATCAATCACTTTTACAAGTGTGAAAATTGAACTTATTTGACTGTCGTAATTACTAATTACCTCCCTTGGAAGTCAAAGTTAAAAAACATAACTCTTCTTTCTCTGTCTGGGACAGGCTGTATTTTTTCACTAGTATTTCTCACACTTTCACCCAAATGCATGAAAAAAATCCAATCAAATGAGAAACCATTGTATGGGTTGCAAAAATCCTCATTTCAAAAATTTTATTACATTTTAAACACTACATTTGTAAAATGCAATATAAAATTTAAATTATTTGCTAACAAGGTCAAGCAAATGCAACAAGAAATATTGCTAGAGACTGAGCAGCAAAAATTGTATGTCCTGGAGCTGACTAATCTGGATCTACACTATTTGCCTAGGCCTGATTAATTCATGCTAAGACTTAAGGCTAAGGTTGGCTCTAGACATCAGTAAATGATTATGCAATAAAACAGTAAATGGTAAAATATAATAAACAAGGGCTAATGGCAGAAATCACTTTAAAGCCATAATTTAAAATATAATGTTTTTATTTTCAATTTAGAATGATAAAGTTAAAAGTTAAAAAAAGGTTGACAATTTCTACATAATTAGACATTATGCAATAAACTTCTATTAGTTAACCATAATATTATATATGAGCAAAAAGTGAACAAACAATTGAAAAAGGAGACTTTTTGTTTATTATAATACAACTCAGTGATTGGCCATTGTTGGTTGTCATCACCAAAAGTTTATAGGATATCAGTAATTCATGTTCTAAGTTGATTTAAAATTTATAAAAATCTCCTAAAGTTACATGAAACTAGACAGGTAACATACCTGTTATAGAAGTACCATCATTATTATGGGTAGTTTTAGATAATGAACAAGAAACTGCCCTACATGTAACTTTAAGTTAACAATGGAAATCAACTGTTGATGACGATGATTGTTTTACACTACATGTAACAACACATCAATGTAACGTACCCCCTTCTGTTTGCCTCCCTTGCCAGCCTTCATCATAACAGAGACTGGTCTAGCAGACTTGGGCCTTCCACCAGTCATGGCAGAGATCTGTGCCTCCGTCTGCTTCGATTCAGCCTCGATCTCACTCATCTTGTTTGTCTGCTCCTCAAGCTGCCGGGAAAGAAAGAGGCTGAATGTCAATATTATATTATCTTTTTATTACCACCACCTCCTCCTCTGCCATTATTTTAGCAAAAGATGTTAAAAAAAATAAAACAACCTGTACAAGATTCAGCATGAATAGAAACCTTGTTTATTGAGTAAAGTTTTGTTTTCATTTCAAACTTCTATACAAGATGTTAACATCGCAAAGTTATCCGTCTATATTTTTGCCAGAAATAAGCATGTATAGTTGTTTTTTTATATAATGTAACTGCCAATTCATAACTGTTTAAAAAGGGACAGTGTATAGGTAAAAAGAAATTACAAAATATCATTTACTTATTCTAAAAACGGATTGTTAAAATTAATTGCAAAGTTTGGGGTCTCTAAACAGAATATAAAAGTAATTCAGAAATGTTATATGCAATTTGTATATTTCCTACTCATTTTGTAAAAAATAAAATACTTTAACAACATACATAACGTTCCAGCTCTTCTCTTCTTGATCTCTCTTTTTCCAGCTCTATTTCCTGTGAGAAGATAAAAAAAAAGAATTACAATTTTGTATTCAGATATAGACTTCAAATATAGAATTTCACCATTATAAAGACCCAGCTTATATTAATATAATTGTTTATTAAAGGAACAGTGATAAAAGTAAGCAAGTAAGTAATAAGTGTCTGCAACCATCACCAAGATCTTGTATGCGTAAATAATATTAGACTTTTTTAACTATAAAAACAGACATCACAGATAAAGATAATGCGCTTACAAGTTCCCGAGTTCTCTTTTCCAAATCTACTATCTTGTTATCCTTTTCTTCCATCACCTTGCCTTCCTTCGATGTCTTGGGGGCCTTCAACCATTCTAAAAAGTGTGAAAATAAACATTACAATGGAAGAACTAGAATTCTTTTTTCAACCTTATGTAAATGTAAAAACAATGTGTTAATATGATGTTAAGAAAAAAAGACATTTGTCTTTATAGTATCTTAAAACATGAAATTGCTGTTATTCATGTTAATGAAAATGATTGATATATAAAGGTTAAGTCAAGGTTTGTGGACAAATTTAATGAAATCAAGTCATTTAAAGTACGACAATTTTTCTTACAAAAAGTACACGATATAAATGCAGCTAAACTTTGGTTAATGGTTTTTGTTGTTATTGTTTTTTAAAATACATCACATCGATCCATTATGATCATAAAAGCAATGTCCAGCCATTTTGGTGGAGGAAGACCCTAGACAAACGTCTCAGTATAAACGGCGCATCACAGGACAGCTGAAAGACCATCCCACATTTAGTCCTCTGCTCTGAAATGGACTTGAAACTCATGCAATGAGAGGCTAAGCAGTCAGAAGGGTTACAGGTCAGTGACTCAACTACTACGCCACAGGCTCCCCTTTTAAGGGTTGATTTAAGTTATTGGAGAGGTTAATGTTTTTCTTCTAATAACCATGCCTGTTGATTTTTTTCTAATACTTCACTTCTTCTGTTTAGTTTAATTCTATTCATCCATGATTTAACCGTTTTAATACTTTCATTTATGTTTCATATGATATTATTAACCCTTATATTGTTGCTCTTTTTGAAACAGTTGGAATACATGAATGTTCAACATATGATTATAGATCATAGACTAGTTCAGTCTACATATAAACCCAAGGTTGTGCAAATTCTAATTAAGATAAGAGTGATAATTTTGTATGTTTTGATAAAGGCATTTGCATGAACAGAAGGGGTTTACAGATATGAGATATCCCAAACTAAGAGAATTTTAAATGAACTTTACAGACCAGTTCTGATACAATCACTGTCTATCAATATTTATAGCTCACTTAAAATGGTTCTTCCCATATAAATTAATTCCTTAAAAGTATTTGTATAGGATAAAAATGGCTGCAAGGATTTGTTTTTGTCTTTTTTGTAATAAATAAATTCAATTTAAATGGGATGTTGACTGTAAGGCATTATGATTTTTATAATTCTTATACAATTTCTTAAAAAAACATACACCTGGTTTTAAACAGTCCTAAATGAATGTTATATACACCAAAAGCTTCATTTTGTAAAATTGAAAATTCATTCAAATTTGTTCTTCATGAGTTACCAACCAATTAATGTATATTTATAGACGAAGCACAGACGTGTAGAACCAGAGGTGCTCGACACGTCATTTGAAAGACATCCTCAGGTTAACAATTTTTTCCTAAGGGCTAATGAGTTCTAAGTCAGCAACCTTTATCACTTTCCAATGGACCTTATTGGTAATCAGATTATTTAAAGATTCAGCTGATGCTTATGCTGTTACCAAGCTTGGGATTAATCACAATGAAAATGGAGTGAATACTCCTGAAAATTACACAAAGGAAAAAAAAAAATGGCCCGGTCTCATGACATTACTTTCATTATACTTTAAGGTTGTTTTTAGTTATGATGGTCAAAAATCTTACCGTCTCCCTGTAGATGAAGGTAGATTGAGATGCATTCGTCAGGATCATAATTACAGGCCCGTAGTAATGAAAGGATATCATGGCGATCCCCCCAGGTTGGTACCGCCTCCTGCATTGCCATAGCAACACGTTGTTAATTAAACATGATTTACTTATTTATCAAGTACATGTATAACTATTTGCAATTTATGGTTACTCTGATGATTACTTATATTGTATGAATTAAATAAGCAACTTCAACAATTTTACAATAATTGAAATTAAGCTTTTACTTTTTTTAAACTTTTTTTTTTGGTTAGTTTTTTCACTGTTATTGCTGTTGGTTTGAGTTTGTCATTTTTAAAACATTTCAGCAATAAACATATGGTCCTCATAGCGATTTCAAGTGATGTCAATGGTGGATCAAGACCCCTGACAAATATCTGGGTAGAACCACTAGCACATTCTTGACAGTTGGAAGTCATCCCAGTGTTAAGTTTTTGCTCCAACTGGTGCTGGAACCTAGACAGTGAGGGGCTGAGAAGTTTTCAAGACGGCAATGCAAACCTCTCAGACATGGGACTCTTTTACTGCTATTGATTTAGAATCTTTACATTTTTCTTTAATTAAATTATACAGAAAACCAATTATTTAGAATATTCTTTATAAAAATTCCAATGTTTTTTGCAATATTGATTGAAGTTGTTCAAACTGTCCAGATATGTTCATGCTTTTCTTCCACTATTTACATAAATGAGGGATTGGGATTTGTCAGCATTTTTGCCAAAACTATGCAGTGACATTTCTATCATTATAGCACAGAGGCACTTATGAGGTGCCCAGGGCCTGAACCCGGCAAGTCCATTATAATGACTCCGATGAGTTAGGTGTAATGCTGTCCCCTTAGCCTAGGGCATTATGAGGGAAGCCACTACTATCAACTTTAAAGTCTTTGGTTTGACCCGGCCAGGGTTTGAACCTGCGACCTCCCGATCCGCAAGCCGACGCTCTACCACTTGAGCTATTTTGGCCGGTGTGTGAAATCTATTCTTAAGATTACAGAAATGCATATTGTTTATTCTATGACAAACCTCTACTTGGTCGACCAGTGTTTTGACCATCTGATGGTGCAGTTCCCAGCCCACAGGCAGCCGGACCCAGGAGCCAGTGTCCTTGTCAAAGTACATGTGAACATTGTGCTTTTTCTGCAAAGGAGGAGAGAAACAACATTGAGTTTTAAAAATCTCCACAACAGAAGGGAAGAAACAACAAAAATTAGTAACATTCTCCTGGAAAGGAGGAGAGAAAAAAAAAGGAGTAAAAGCATTCTTGTAAGATAAAGGTGAGAAATTTCTCCTAAAATATAATAGTCTTCATCGTAACCGGCTTGCCCACAGCCCGAGACAAGTACTTTTGATTTTCGGCAAGTTTAAAATCCTGAATACTTGTCTGATCGGGCAAGTGATTTGTCCGTAAACAAAAGCCTGATTTATAGATAACATTGGTAAAAATGAGGAAAAAAACAAACAAAAATTCTGATCGTTTAAGCCATCTTTAAGCGTGTTCTGTATCGCTGAAATGCTTTTTGCACAAATGACTAAAGTATGCAATGAGTCATTTGCGAAATTGACGAAGTGGTGCTTTTCCATTGCAAGAATGCGAAGTGGTGCTTTTCCATTGCAAGAATGTAACATTCACAAAAAGAAATCATATTTAAATTTTCATCTTGCAATTACTGTTAATACATATATAGTAATTTACTCTGATATAACATAGGAAAGTATGATTAAAAAAATTTAAATTGATTTCCATTGTGCACATTTTGCTAATGAAATTCCATTGCATATTTTTTTCATACTTTATATAGGTTTCGTCTGCGAAACATCATAATACCGGGTATGTTGAATTTGAAGTATTTCAACGGAGCTCAGCAAAAAAGAAAAAAGAAAAACCTAAGACAAACAAACAAAAATCAATCAGAAAATAAACAGTGTATGAAGGCAAACGCCAGCGTTTGTTTAAAACCCAATGGTAGAAAGACCGGCATTGGTTGAAATATGACAAAGGCCCCGGCTAGATGTTTTGCAATGATGTTTTCGAAAAGTGAAACTAATTTTAGGCAAGTGGATTTTCCCAGTGACTTGCCCAAAGGGGCAAGTCGTTTAAAAAAATTAGGGCGAAGACTGATATAGTGAATAAATAGTGAAATAGCAACAGTTTTCCTAACATAAGAGAAACAGTTGCAATAAATATCCTGCAACAAGGGAGCAAGAAATGTAACATTTTGATCCCCTCAAACTGACATTTTGGCTGAAAGCTATACATGTCCATATTGGGAACTACATCTGTAATGTGCAAAGAAGGAAATTGAGACATCAGCTGGAATAGAAGTTCATGTAACATTTATTTGCCCTGACATAAATGAAGTCTATTATAATGAGGGACTTCCATTTTTTTGTAGAGTTTTAGAGTGATTATAGTGAACAGCATAGTCAAAGTATTTCAGATTTGTAAATTACACACTACATTACATCAAATAAATATTTATAACACACTAAATGATCATATTAACTGTACAGCCATAACAATAGGCTTTTTAATGATAAGAGTACTAAGATTTTTATTACTGTCATACCACATTCAATTATCCCAACACCACACTATTCATTATTTACCTGTTTACACATTTGCTTAGAAGTAAAAAACTTCAATCAAAGAGTCTGTGATCTGGACAGTATATGTGATGGTGGTGGTTAAGAATCGTCATCAATCAATCATCACAGTATTGATTGCAACACCATGTTTATTGTTGTAAGTTTTACAGTTAGACAGGCTTAGGCTGTATTAATCTTGTATAGGCTTAAACAGACTGTTGGAAGTTCTGGTGGGTTAAACAGAAGCTAGTTCCAACTCAAAGCCACCTAGCATGAATTTATCAAACTTTGGTCAATAGCAGCGATCTTGATCAGCCAGCTTTTATTTGGAGCTGTCTGATCAAGAACAAACATTACAGGTTTTTGCTGCTAAAAAAGCTAGCAGCTTAAAGGGCAACAGCCTGATTTTTGTTCCATCAGACTGGAATAGCCTCTAACAGACAGATATAGCCTCTAATACAGATATGTTGACAGGGACAATGTTCAGGCCACCATGAGTGTTGCTATTTATATGAGTTATGGTTACATTATAGCTAAATATTGATCCTTGAGGGCAGTGCCCCGTAAAGGTGAAATAACTGACTACCCCACCTGGCGGCAAGCCAAAGTGTCACGCCACATTAAAACAGCAAGTGGAATCATAATGCAGGTCACCTAGTATGTTCAGTGGTAGACTGCACACTTAGACACTTAATCTGCTAAGCACTTAGTGATCAGGCTTAGTTAAATAGTGTAGATCCAGATCAGGCAGCTCTCAAATGGAACAATCTGTGCAGGAAACACACAAAAGGATTCCTAATCTTCATTAAAACCTATTTTGTTCTATGTATAAAGTTAATTATTAGATAAGGAAAGATAAATTAGTAGATCAATCTTTTTTAAAGGCTCTCTCAACATTTTTAACCCATAAAAATAATGAAACTTAACAAAAGACCAATGGCAGTTGTTTATAATAGAAAAAACAGCAAAAACAAAATGGAAATAAAAATGATGACAGGAAATGGCAGATTTTTATTACAAATTTTTAAAGATATGGTACTTAAACTTTAACATAGCATCTTGTTAATTGATCATTGTCAAATATAACAAAATATTAGAAAACAAAACAAAAACTTTATCTTACAAGATGTAAAATAATATACAACTTTAATCTGCTATGATAACAATTTTTGCATGCAACATTACATGTATACTATTCGAAACTGGAAACCTATTTGAAAAAAAAAGAAAAAAAAGAATATAATCTAATTTAACTCAATGAACCATTAAAAGTAATTCATATAAATGGTTGTTGGTATCTATATAAAAGGAAAACCCTTTCACTGAAAACTGTCAAATCAATAAGAGGTAGTCAATACTGACCATTAAAAGGGAGAAACCCTCTGGCCAAAGTAAAAATGTCCCTCACAATGGGCCACCAATTCATTAGTTTTATTCAAGTGGGCACAAAAGAATTCAGGTATTGACCAAATTATACATTCTGCCAATCTACTACAAGCAAGATAGAAGTAAAAAGATTGTCAAATAGGTATTATGCAAGAGTAAAATATTTTTTTAAAGCAATCATTTGGTCTGACTAGCAAAAGGATTATTATGTTGAAACCCCACTGTAATAAATAGGTGCCTATACAGATAAGTTTTCTCTTTGAATGCCCATTGAAATACTACACAATATTGAAATTCTACATATTCCAACATTCCAGTACTTTTGCTATGAAAGCTTAGTCATTTTACTAGATTTATGGTCAATGCCATAAAAGTTTCACAATTTTTTAAGGAAAAGTATTAGTTCAAGTAAGACCTATAAACCAAGATTCTTCATGTAAACAATACCATATACCATAAATGCTCAGTTGGTACCTTCCCACTTAAATCTTCTTTTGTTAATCAACAATACATTTGTTATGTATTTGTTTTTTGTTTTTTTAAATACATTGCAGTGACGAAGTATGATCATTATAGTAACATCCAGCTTTTTGGTTGAGGAAGACCCCCAGGTTATGTCTGAGTAGAACAAACGGCGCACCGCGAGTCAGCTGGAAGAACTTACCATATTAAGATCTTCGCCTGAAACGGAATTTGAACTCACGCGCAAGAGGCTAAGTATTCAGAGGAGTTACAAATCGACAACTCTACCACTATGCCACGGGCGCCCTCAATCAACAATACTTAATTATAATTAGTGTTTGGCTATCAACAAATATTACATGTTACATAGCGATAGATACTCAGCAGTGAATAGTGTGAGTCCAGCCGCATTCCAGCGGGAACTGTGGATCTGTACCTATACTGTTTGCCTATCTCAGCTGACTAAGTGTCTTATCAGACACCATGTACATGTACTTACATAGAAGATGTATGTAGGGATCCGACCCCGGGTCGGGTGCATGATAAATCCCTCTCTGTCATCTCCTCCTCCTCCTCCTCCCCCTCCTTGCTGACCTCCTGACCTTCCCTGAGACCTGGACTGACCTTGACCTGATGCACCTGCTGCCTGGTTACCAGCATTCTGCTGCTCCTGGAAGGGAGAAATGCTTGTTTTTAATTTATTTACGTTGTATTTATATACAACTGGTGTTGTTTTTTTTGTAATATGTAATAATGATTTGATTTGTAATTTTGTATTTTAGGGAGAATTTTGCTATTTGTTTAGTAATTCTTTGTAATTGAATTTTTGCAAGTTATACATTTTATGTCACATTGACAGATTTAATCCCATGCCAGGGTAAAACCTCTGTTTGTATGAGAGCTTTTTTTTTGTTGGGTCCCTCTTGGACTTCAAAAAAATGACGTTTACTAAAGAGAGTTAATTAAAAATAATATTAAAAATGTCTGGCTAATGAAATAAGTCTAAAAAGAACACAAATTCAAGTAAAAACTTTCAGAGTATTAAAAATATAGGTCATTAGCTCTAGAGGTCAAAATTTAAGACAGTATTACATTGCAGTCAGTAAAATTATATATGACTGGAATTAAATGCCCAACATACAAAAGGTTCAACAATTTTATGGTGAATGAAATTGAGCTAATTTAATTTTAATTGGGTAAGGTAAATCTGCTACTGAAAATAATTGGCAAATGTAAAAAGCTTAACACATATTGTTAATGACAAAGTATATATATCATAAATCATAATACACAAAAGGATCAAATTAACTGCTTTCTGGCTGATTTTTATACATCAATGACTAAACTTCTCACAAAAAAGGAATAAATGAGAGCCCATTAAGAGCCACAGCAGGTATATTTCTAGATAAATTGAACCTTAGTAAATGTTTGTAACAATTTAAAAAATAGAGATATTTCACTATTTAAACTAATGCCAACACATCTTATCAAGAAGGGGATGAAGGCATTGATTTTTTTATTTTTTTTTTATTTTTGAAGAACATTGCAGTGACCAATTATGATCATTATAGCAACGTCCAGCTTTCTGGTGGAGGAAGACTCCAGACAAATGTCTGGGTAGAACCACCGGCGCACCGCAAGTCAGCTGGAAGATGTTCCCACATTAAGACCTTTGTCCCGAAATGGGACTCGAACCCACGCGATGAGAGGCTAAGCAGTCAGGAGTTACAAATCTGCATCTTTACCACTACGCAACGACTCGCCACCATGAATGCACTGAAAATGACCTTTTGTAACAGTAAACCTGCCCAATTTTAAACCATACTTGGAGATCCAGTGGGAAGGGTCCTAAACTAATTAGTGTATGTACTGTATTTTGGATGATCATAGTGGGGATGTTGATAAATTACAAGTTTGAAATATTTATGTCCTGTATTATTTAGATATCTTTATTCCGGAGATAACAACCCCTCATTTAAGAGCTTAGAGCTTGTAGAGCAAAAATAACAGGAAAATTGCAGTTGAAGATGTCATTACAGATGACAGCACATGGGTCTTTGAGATAAATAAATGAGCTCAAAATGTAAATGTTCAGGCACTGATGGGTTGAGGATCTTAAAGATTACTTACAACAGCATTATCATCCTTGAGTATTGTGTTGGTCACAAGAAGACCTTCGTTGTACCAACGCTTTGGAAATGGTTGCCACTCCTGTAAATGAAAAAAAATTAAAAAATTAAAGATTAACAAGAGATTAAAACAGTAGTGGCTTCAAGGCAAGGATTTTCTCTTGTTGTTGTTTTTAATATGTTATATACAGTATATTAAAAAAATATAACAGGATCTACTAGAAAATGTTGGGTTTATCGTCCCACCAACAGTACTTCAGTTATCTGGAGATGGTGTCCACTTGAAGCAGATATAGTGCTGCCTTCACTGTGTATAGCATACCGTGAACACCTGGCATGATACCACACCCTGTCATGTTATCCTGACACCGGGCCAACCAGTCATGGAACTACCATTATATTTGTTTGAGCATTAGCAAGGGAGCTATACCACTACCATTTTTTACATTTTTGGTATGTCATGGTCCAGGTTTGAACCCAGGGACTACAGTAAAAAATGATACACATGTGTTTCTGGTCAGAAATAATTCTTTCGTTGCATGTTGTAGAAGTAATCTATGCAATCAACAATTGGGTGTATTTAAAAATGCATTGACAAGTTATTGTTCCTGTGCTCTGCACTTCATCTCATTACAAGCTACATACATGACTAGTCTGATGTGAATATGACCTATAAGGTCAAGGTTTCCTGCTTCCTAAACATCATATTTATTATAAGATCCATGTAATAAATAATCTTTTTTATCATTGATAAACAAATCCGTTTTCAAATTATTCAGTATTTACATTTATTCTTTATTAAAATTTTCACTTCAAATAATTTTCTACACTGGCCCTTCCACATCTTCCATATGTTTTACACTTCTGTAAAAAAAAAAAAAAAAACGCTCAAATTACTGACCTTTGATCCCCAGTCATCGAGGTAGAAGCGCATCCCACTCTGGTATATACATTGGAACTCTTTTCCACTGCGGTGGTAAAATGTCTCAAACACGAGATCGTCATCTTTCTGCAAAATAAATAAATAAATTACTTAACCTATTCATTCAAGTGTATGGATGATGTAGGCAAAAAATAATCCAGTCAGTTGCTACAATTTGAAGATGGTCCTAAATGAAAGTGCAGATTACGAAATATTAAACAATTTTAGTCACCTTTAATATCAAATACATTTTACACATATAATACTGTCTAGACTACAACATTATCTGTCATAAAAAAAATATAATCTACAGACAGTAATGCATTTATAGGACAATATTTTCTGCTTCAAAGTACTGAAACACATAGGTACATCACCTAGGTACTAAATGACAATAAAAAGCATATATATGAAATGGGATACAAATACAATATTTTACAAACAATAATAAATAAATGTGCAAGTAGGTGACATTTTCTAGTAAGAATTGCATAAAATGAGCATTTACATGGAAAGAATACACATTTTAAGACAGTAACCATCTCAATCAATACAATAAATATGTATGTAATCTTACTATTTAATATATTATTAATAATTTATAATAGGAACTAAGAATTGTTTTTCACAATACCATGCTTAAAAAATTGTAATTACGGTCAACTTTTTACATAAAAATTAAATGTATTTTATGAAAAGAGTATTTTAATACAGTCCCTATTAATAAGTCAGAATATACATAAGACAATCAGAACATTCCTACAATACAATTATACACTATAGTTTCTAATAAAGATTGTGTTAACATGTCAAATAAACTGGTTCAGCATACACAACAACAATAAGCATCAATCATATACTGGGTATCATTATTCAATTAATACCAGCATTTCCTTTGCAAAAAGTATTTTAAAGTAACAACAGTGAAAATGCAAATACTTAAATATAAAATATAATTAAAGTCTGATAAAGACAGGAAAATATGTTCTTTCTTCCCAAACAACAAATAAAAAAAAGATAAAATTCATCTACATACTTAATGCTTGTTTTGTTGTTGTTGTTTTTGTTACAACACAACAACACAATTATTGTCAGATTGGTGAAGTCTGATTATTGGTGGAGGACCCCAGACATGTGTCTGTACAGAATTACTGGTGCATCACGTCAGCTAGACGTCTCCACACAAAAAAAAATTAGTCTAGCCCTGAGAAAGAACAAGTCAGCAACTCTCAACCAATCAGTCATGGACACCTCTCACCCATATAGATGCAAATTAAGAGAGCAGCAAAGGTTTGCTTGTTTCTTGTTTTTGACATACACGGCAGTGACCAGATATTACAGCGATATTAAGTATAGCAACATCCAGCTATTTTGGTGGCTATTTTGGTCGTGGAAGACCACTAACAAATGTCTGGACAGAACCACCAGCGTGTCAGCTGGTCAGCTGGAAGACCTTCCTATATTCAGTCCTTTGATACGAATGGGACTCAAAACCCACATGGTGACAGGTTAAGCAGTCAGAGGAGTTAAGTTGGTGACTCTGCTTAGTACAGTGTAAAAAGTACACATACAAAAACGATTATTTCCAAAACAAAATAATGATGCAAAACATGTTATACACATCCTAGGGGACATTTTGTTTCATAGATTTTGAAGTCAATCTGTTGCATTTATGTTTCTCATAACTGAACAATGTACAGTTCAAAAGGCCATAAAACACATGTTCAAATTTAATTAAACATTTATTACTTTTCAATCAACCGTTCATCTATAAAACTGACATGTTAATCCAAAGCTATAATTATATGTATGGTCTTTTCATTACCGTTACAGTATATCTCTTCAAACGGACAACCTTCCTTTGGTTTTTATTTGCTGTCATGGCAGAAATAGTTAAACTTAACTTCAAAAGTTATTTTGACACTAACTTAAAGCTGAAGATACAAAATATTTGTTGTGTGAGATAATCCTTGTATAACAATGCCATTATCCAGAAATCTAGAAAATCTATAAAGCCTTTGGTTTATCACATACTTAAGAGCTTAGCCTTGATGAGAAAAAATACAGGAAGATTTGGGTGATAATATGGATATATAATACGTGACTGATTTTACTGTCTTATTAGTTAATCTGGATATTATAACTTTGGCAGCGTGGGAACATCAAAATGACCAAGAGCTTTTTAGTGGGGCAAGGTGAAAGTAATTATAAATACATTTAATACACAGTCTATTCTTATTACTAAATCACCTACTATCAATACATGACCAATAGCTTTCTTTTTCAGCAAGATAAAATAGATCGCTTTCTTTTTCAGCAAGATAAAATAGACAATGAAAATGACATGGTATTAGTCAGTATATATCAACCGCTTAATCTTCTTACAATGATACTGTTATATCATTATATTATCAAAGAAATCATTCAGATATAAGACAAACTAAGATTTTCAAGGTGATTAACATTGTAACTTGCAAGAAATCAATAATTGGTACGATGGAAATTTTATGCTAAATCTGTGGGGTTCCTACATAATAATCATTTTTCTACTCAGACCAAATGATTGCTTTAAATATTTTTTAGCTACTGACATAACTTTTATAAGTTTTCAATTATACAAAATTCTTGCTTTCCAATTACATTTGCCTCCTGCATTTAAGAATATTTTATGAAAAACCTAAAAATGGTGAATTTTGTATGCAAAGACAACATTTTCACATTTTGTCAAAATATAACAAAAAGACTTATCAACACCTTCGCTGACAAGTCATGACAATGGCTCCACATTTTTTTTCTCTTAAAAAAATGGGAGTTCTCTTTAAAAAATAGGAGCATAAAATGTGCAATATATAGAAATTAGAAACATAAGCATCACGCACCATTTATTTGTTAAACACTAAGCACAGTGTGTTCTATCTCTAACTGCATTAGACATGGTATTGTTTGGAAATTGTAACTCAGAATAAATATATTAACTGAACATCAAAACAGCACATGCTAGGATTTAAGTGAAAAGAACCCAGATTAAGT
Organism: Sinonovacula constricta; assembly: GCA_007844125.1. NCBI lineage: Eukaryota > Metazoa > Mollusca > Bivalvia > Cardiida > Solecurtidae > Sinonovacula > Sinonovacula constricta. The sequence continues at coordinate 57,476,541 of CM017561.1, forward strand.
TTTTTAAAAATAAAACGGTCTTCTTGCTTGATTAAGTTTATTGCTTTTAATCCCGGTTAACAAAAATTTTGTTACATCGCACTGACACAATTCTAGTCATATTGGTGACGTCCAGCTAATTATTTGTGGAGGAAAACCCCTGACTGGGTAGAACAACCAATCACAGCAGATTAGCTGAAAAATCTCCACACATAAGAGTTCTCACCTTAACCTGGACACCAACTTTGGGGTTAGGTGCTGGTGATTCCATGATACTTACCGCTCAGTCGCGGTATCCCCCTTCTATATTTACCACATATTTCAATTAACATTTTGTCTTGTAATGTTTTAGGTTTCCCTGTCAGACAGAGATTTAAGATAAAAGCACAATAAATAGCAAAAAAAGAATTAAAAGTAAAGCTGACTTTTAAAATGAGGTGTCTTAAGAACCATGAATAGAATGACAATGATAACTGGCACAAGAGAAAACTTCATTCTTCATGGTGTGTTATAGGTGTTGGCACATTAACATATTTAACATGATGTGACATTTCAATTAATGAATGATGACCTGTGAAAAGAATTTATAAATGGTAGGTGAGCTGTTAAGATGACCTCTTGACCACCTTTCTGAACAGTAACACAATAATGTCGACTGGTGATCTAAAGAAATATTTATGTAGAGATAAAAATTTGCCACAACAGTTCCATTAAGTATATGTGGAAGTTTTTTTTGTGATTGAATTTTTTTATCAGTCCTTGTATGGCCTATTTTTCCAACTGGAAGGTAAAATTTGAAAGGTACTCAAGTGGATATCAAGAGTTTTATTGTAGACTCCAGGAATGAAAACAGTGACAGGTTTTAAGCCTACTTGAAATCCATTTAAATGTGATTTTTTTCTCTGTCCATTCAAATGTGATTTTTTTTATCTGACCAACAAATGGATCATTCTTCTGTGCTGCTTTTTAACTGCAGAGGTTTAAGAGTTAAGCTAACAAAGTTATATTGTGTTCGTTTGTTTAGTTAATCATCCTACCAACAATATCAAAAATATCAGAAGATGGTGTCCACTTAAAGCGGATATATGAAACCCAGTTAATGACCCTTACATCAGGCCAGCCTGTCATGCAGCTATCCTTATAGTTCCTTAAGATGTAGCTAAGGAGCTGTACCATTAGTTTGGTAATGCTATGTTGAGGCTGGGGTTTGAACCCAGTACCTCCCGTACCTAGAATCAGAGCTCTACCAATTGCGCTTCCACATTCAGTAAGGTTATATGCTATTTTATACATATATGTAGTCGAAAGGGACTTCAATTATTTGCTGACTTAAAACTCCTTAGTCTCACACTGTGTGGGTTGGGACGAGAACTTTCATGTGGGGAGGTTTTCCAGCTAACCTGCGGTGTGCCTGTGGTTCTACCCAGACGTAAGTCTGAGGTCTTCGTCCACCAATAATTAGCTGGTGGCGCCAATATGACCAAAATTGACTTGGTGTGATGTAACAAAATACAAAGCAAACATTTTTTTGTACTGCCTACTGGTACTTTACAAAATTCAAACACCAATAAAAAAACAACATGATATCTGCATTATAGAAGCAACACAGCAACATAAAGTGAAAATCAATGACAACTGAATAATATTTCTCTTTGATCAATTCTATTTTGGCACAGCCAATCATAATACCAATAAATTATTCAAAATGATTTGTATTCATTCTAGAACACCCATTGTCACTGATATCATAAACTATGAGCACCCATTGCTCTACTCATAATAGATCATAAACTTGGGTATTGAAAGTGTAGCGATTTTCCATTCAAAATGATTTGATTTTTTCTCTCAAAACCGCAACTATTGATATTGACAGTAAATCAATGCTCACTTGAACAAGATCTCTATTGAAGGAGATATTGTTCAACATTTTAATTACAGTTTCATACATTCAACTATCAATAATTTTTTCATCAATTTTAAGATAAAGTTACACACTGTAATATACCAAAATGTGCCTAATAGACCTATTGTATGTTGATTTTTGTAAAACTGTGTCAATGGAGCAAGCCACGGTGAAAACCAGTAACCATTCAGTTATACAGTGTTGCTGCCTTAACTGTGGTAACATAAATGGCCACTCAACATGGTAACAGTCACATATTCCTGACATAATCTTGACTGCAAGTCAACCAAATCAAATACCTAATACAGGCATAAAAAACTAGAAAAATAACCCAGAAAATCTCTATCAGAACCATATTATAGAATCTGTTAACACCTTGGCCTGGAGAGTGACCCAAAGACCTCCTATGCCTGGGGTTCCTACTGCATCATCAGGGCAAATCTAAACTGCACACAATTTCTCACAAAACAGTACATACCAGTCTAGTCATGGCCATTTCAAGAAGTTGCAAAATGAATCCACAATGCAAGATGCATCACAAAACCTGCCTTTGGATTACTATGTAGCAGAACCCATCAAGTGCCATATTCACTTTGACATAAAAAACCCATCTATCTTTGACTACCACCAGTCAAGTATCACATGTTGTACCTCAGGTTGAATCTTGTATTAATTATATCATGCAACTCCCAGGGTATGCATCTTCTCATTTAAAATGAGCGACTAAAATATAATCAATTATAAAGTATAATCAATTATAAATCTTAAATATCATTTATAGGACATGAATTGTCTTATCGAAGTCTTTGTTCCAGTTTTATGGCACTATTACAAGGCCAAATCCTGGCCCACATTAAACAGTACCATCACAAAGAAACCAAACTTCCTTTTTCTATCCCTTACTCTGCTTCAATTTTAATAACCCATCAAAATGATCAAATTATTATCTGTTCATTTTCTAAAAATGTTAAGAAAATGCAACAAATTTTTTGCAAGATCATCTAAGCAAACAGTGCAGATATAGACCACACAGCAACCAAAAGGGCCTAGCTGATCTAGATCTACACCTTTGTAAACTGATTAATCTATACTAAGTCGGTTAAGAGGTAAAAATTTACAAGATGGGCTTAATTTAAGTATTGGACTCAGAAATATTTTAGTATTTCTTTGAAGTTATAAGCCATCTGTCAACAGAGTCTTCAAGTCTATTTGTTTCAATGTTTGCTACATATATATAACAGTGACACAATTTTATGATGGCTTCTGATAATTGTCTGCTTTATTTCAAACATTTCAGTGACAGTTATTATCGCTATTGTGATGTACCACAACTATTAGTTAAGGAAGACACCCAGACGAACACCCTGGGTAGAACCACTGGATGCATTACAGTGCCAGATGTAAACTCAAACCCACATGTTGAGGGACAAAGGAATTATGTTAAAGGTGGTATCCAACAGTTATATCTATATACCTAACAATATCTTTGTTTGGGGTTTGGGGTATTTGTACATATCTGCTGAAAAAAGAATCATACTTTAGTTGACAATTTTCAACATTCAACAGTATCTCATTTTCGCGACAGTAAAACTCGTTAATCAACACTTAAATGTTCATTCTTATCAAATCTATAAATAAGTACAATTTTGATTCCTGCCAAAAATAGATATCGACATCACAAAGGATGACGTGGATATGCTAAAACCTAAATGATCACATGGTTTTCTTAGTTAAAAACAGCTCACTGTGCAGCGTGGCTCAGATAGGAAATATATGTTTGTAATGACAATTGTCGTTATGGTTCATTTTTTAGACAGGTGACAGACATCAATAAACAGCCATTTGTGAGATCTGTTTAGGTACCTATGGTTTATTAAGATGTTTAATGAATATATTTTTGGTCCAAACTGTCGGCTACTACCTTTAAACTGGCAATTTAAAAAAATGACTGGGTAGAGCTACAGGTCAGCAGGACGCCCTCCCTACATAAGTGTTTGTCCCGACTGGTACTTAAGCCATATCTTGGCTAAACACGCATTATAAAGCTTAGGCAAACAGTTTAGATCCAGATCAGCCAGCACCCTGCTGGGAGCTGTCTGATCAGAATATGCACTATTTGCTGCTCAGTCTCCAGCAGTAAGACTCTTAACCCTGTCCTGAAGTTATAACCAAAAACAAAAAATTTAGTATGGGTTATTAGCAAATGTAGCAGGCTAGGGGTTAAGTATATGTTTTATCTTTCAAGTTATTGATATGGTATAATTTTATTGCTTATTATGATACATTATCAGCAAACTTACATAGAATTTCTTTTCTCTCTTTTATGTTTTACCAAATTTTCATTCAATAACAGATATCTAAGGGTCCTTACCTTAAGCAAACGAATGATAAGTTTCACCATGTTAAAGACAATCGTAGTCTTAGGTTTTTATTTATGGCTTTTATCTAAAAAATAGTGTTTATTCTTTTCAATCTTCCTTCAAAGATTCTTTCAAATCAAGACTGTAAGGATATAATAAAACACTTAAACTACACAATATAAATTATTCCTACACTCAAAACAGTTAGCCACTTTTAATCTAGACAATGTGGATTTTGTATAACACTATATATAAATATTCTGTCCATTTTCGACACTTTTAAACCTAGAAAAATCTACAAGATTCTTGTAAAACACTTATAATTCACAATATAAATAATTCACGGGGAATTTCAAGGTCTATTTCTCGAGGCCTATTTCAAACACAGACAAATTTATGACTACACATTCTCTGTTCTGTCAACATTACCAAGCTATTAACATGCCGGCAAATAAGACGGGCAAACAATCTTTAGATAATGAAGATTTAAACTTTGTCCCATTTTACTGGAAACCTATCTGTTTCACTTAGGACTTAAACATTCATCTTTGATTAACGACTGATCATAAAATGACTCCTTTATTGAGCATTTTAGAAATTTAAGACAAAAAATTATGATAGATGTTCATGCTCTAAATGATATACTGGCGAGTTAGTCTGAAATGTCAATTTCAAAGATTTGAAAAACAAACAAAGAAAAGAAAAAGCTATCCAGCCAGGCACTAAAGAGTTTGTTTAAATAGGTATAATTATAACAAAGGTGAATCATTATATGCCTTAGCACGACATCCACCCTGAAACATTACCCTATCTTCCTTATGCCATTAGCTATAAATTTTTCTACAATTTGCAAACTCGACCAAAATGTTCATTTGCATGTAAAATTGTTGAAGGTTTGTGCTGACCTTCTGTGCTAATGCTTCTGTGCTTATGCTTGTGTGCTAATGCTTGTGTGCTGATGCTTGTGTGCTGACACTTGTGTGCTGACACTATTTCAGTTATCTCTTGACAGTGTTCACTTGAAGTAGATATAGTGCTGTCTTTGCTGTGTATAGCATGTTGTGAGCACCTGGCATGATACCATATTTAGTCGCATTGTCCTGACACCGGGCCAACCAGTCATGGAACTACAATTATATTTACTCGAGTGTTAGGGAGCTATACCACTACCACTTTTTTATGACTTTGGTATGTTGCAGCCCGGGATCGAACCCCATGGACTCCTGACCTGGAGCCAACAGAAATAATTGCTTGGCAAAGACATGAAAATAAAAATAAGTCTTGTAGTTATAGACATAATAAGCATGAACAAAAAATTCATGACATAAGTGCTCAAGCTGAACCAAATTAAAGACACATCAGAGACAAATAATGTATAAAAAACATGTCCTAGTAATTAAGCTGACAGGCTATAAATAGATCAGCTGAAATGGAACCTTTGTACATTGTTTATACAAAGTATGTTTATACAATGGAAACAAAATGTAAAGTGACACAGTGTCACAACTAACAAAAGAGGTCGTGGTAAACCATGTGTTTTTATGACCTATGAGCAAATTAACCCTTGTCATGCTACATTTGTTAATAACTAATATTAGAACCTTAATTATTTGGCAAAAATTAACGCATGATTAATAGAATAGCTAAAATGTATTAACTTAGCCCTAAATATGTTTTGTTGCTTCACACCAACACAATTATGGTCATAATGGTGAAGTCAAGCAAACTGTTGGTGGAGGAAGACTCCAGAAGTCTGGGTAGAACCACCGGCACACCACAGGTTAACTGGAAAAGCTCCCCACATGAAAGTTTTTTCAGCTAAGAAATTACAAGTCAGTGACTCCAACCGCTCTGCCGTGGGCACTCCCTGCAGTAAATAGTGCAGATCCTAATCAGACTGCTTACAGGAAATGGCTAGTCTGGAACTACACCATGGGATTTGGGATTTGCTGGCAGTTTTGCCAATACTCTGCAGCAACATTTCTATCATTATAGCACAGAGGCACTCATGAGGTGCCCAGGGACTGAACCCGGCCTGTCCATTATACTGACACCGATAAGTCAGGCATAATGCTGTCCCCATAGCCCCGAGCATTAGGAGGGAAGCCACTACTGCCAACTTTAATGTCTATGGTTTGACCCGGCGGGGGTTTGATCTGGTCGGGGTTTGAACCTGCGATCCGTAAGCTGACGCTCTACCACTTGAGCTATTGCTGCTGAACTACACCATGTCCCTTATCAATATGTGCATAGCAAGGTACAAGTGAAGTAACTTGATGTACAAGGGCAGAAATGACTACAATAAAAGTAATGAAAGCTTTTCATAAGTTAACAATGTGACACCTTTTTAGCTATTCCATTCTTAAATGTAGGACATAGACTCAAATTTCATACAAAGCAAAGAGAGAGTAGTCATAATACCATTGTTCTGAACCTCTTAATGTATACAACAGAAATAATCAAAACTAGGACATGGAAAAAATACTTGTTTAGGGTTGTTAAGCTTGGTTTGGTATCTTGATTTTGGTTGGGTTGTTTGGCCAGTCAACAATCTTTCAGTTTCAGACAGTGTTTTCTTAAGGTAGATAGTGATGTCTTCACTGTCACAGTATGCAATAAAAACAAGACATTTAAGTTGTATTGCAGGCATTCTAAATATGCTGACACAGGGCCAGTCATTTGGGGCACTACTATTTGCTTGAGCTCAACCAGGAAACTATGGTATGCAAACATTATTTTTTTACTATATTTCTGCAGGATATGACCCAAGTTTACAGATTTTGACAGATGAGAAAAAGTTTTTGGAGTGCTAAATAACTACAATACTACATAGGCAAGTCAACACCATACAAAATTTTAAAAGTTTGTAATCCTTCATCATTAGTCTTAAAGACAATATAAAATCTTGTTTATTTGCAAACAATTATGATTATAGATAACGATACACTTTGATCGAGACTCATTAGCAAAAAGCACAAATTCTGATCAGACAGCTGACAGTAACAGATAGATGATCTGGATCTACTCTATTTTCCTAACCCATATAGAATTTTCAACTTCAAAAAAAAAAAATTATTTGTGACATTGAAGTCTTAAAATAATCAGTTTTACATGTCATTTTTTAAGGTTTTATTTAGAATTTAATCGACATATCGATATTTTATTTTCTGTTCTCTGTAAAACATTAAAATTCCATTGCCCAATGGAAATATTTGCCATATTTTTTCTGACCAAGTTTTATACACGGTCAATACTGAAGGGTGACGGCATTACTTAGCAGTACATGCAAATACTGTTAATAAACTATCAATATACAGCACTAAGCCTGCTAACCACAATTTGTTCACGCTTTGGCAAATTGTGCAGGTCCGGATCAGTCAGTTTTGGCTGGGATAGTCTGATCAGGATCTACACTATTTGCTCCTAGGACTAAATCAATTCATGTTACCTATGGAAGAGTATTAGCAAATAATTAAGAATTTAGTATATTAAGAATTAAGTATGGATTATTTTAACTTTTTGCAGTCTAAGGAATATTAAAGGAAACTTTTCATAAGTTTACAGTCTTGTGTTGACAATTCCCTTATTTAGCATTTTCTTTATAGGTGGGATTAAAATCGAACATGAATGTAATGCTGGTGAAATGTCCGTAAATCTATTTAAATAGACCACAGAACTTATGTAAGTGATTTTCCTTTTTATCAGAAGTAAAAGAGATTGGCAGTTGTCATCAATCTATGACTGCAAGAAAAGAGTTATACTGGAAAGACTGCTGGTAGATTTTTAAAATTTCACAATACCAATTACTATTATAGTATAAAAAGAAATAACCTTAATCTTTATATGATTTTTACACTGTTTCTACAATATATTTTACCATTTTCAAAAGTACCGACGGAGGGTGACCACAGGGCTGTATGTGGGTTAAACCAGTGAAACAGCAAAGGTCATTTGGATGACCTCCTAATGCTTGTTTGTTGGATTTTTTGTCCCACCAACAGTATTTCAGCTATCTAGAGACGGTGTTCACTTGAAGCTGATATAGTGCTGTCTTCACTGTGTATAGCATGCCGTGAACACCTGGCATGATACCACACCCAGTCACATTATCCTGACACCAAGCCAAGCAGTTGTGAAACTACCGTTATATTTGCTTGAGCTTCAGCAATGGAGCTATTCCATAACCATTTTTAACGACTTCGATATGTAGAGGCAGAGATGGAACCCAGAGCCTTCATACCTGAAGATCTCATGTTAAGTTTTTGACACATAAGGAATTGCATATCAGTGACTTAACCTTTGTCAAGGGTGGCCCTCAAGCTGGAAAACTTCCCTGAATGGATTTTTTTGTCCCGACCAACATACAAACTCTATCAGAGCGAGGACTTTTATAAGTCAATGCTTAAGTGACACTCCTTGACCACTTAGCCATTCAGACTAACCTGTTGTCATTTGTTTGACTTCACTGACATAAAACAATTTGCACATATGCACCTGAAAGACATATTAAATGCAAATATTTATAACTCCATTAAACCTACATTCCTCACATGGCCAAATGAACCAGAAATAAAAATCCATAGAGCCATTTTAAGTAATATTTACTTTTCTAACCATGACGTCAAACATCACTTGTTCCACTGAGGTGTTAAGAATTGATCTTATTCAGGGCAAATAAAAGACTGGTGAAATGAACCAAACTAACCAAACAGTCGACAAATGGATTGACTGGTAGTTCATCTAGACTTTGAGTGGAAAACAAGTCTAATAAGGCTAAAAATGGAACACTTTAATGCAACTATGATTATCAACTTTGACGTCTGCTAATGGAAGATTTACACATTTGCCACTGGGAGGAAAACAACACAAAAAACATTGCCAATCTTAACAAAACTGCCAGTATTTGCTGTAATGACAACTGTCATTTGATGTCTTATTTATACATAATGTTTTCATTGAATTACATCAAACTGTCATTTTTCAAATAAAACACTATGACAATACAAATATTGAAGATTATTTGGTAAAGCAAATGCACATAACAACACACATCAAACAAGATTGACACAAAATTATGGGATTTGGGATTTGCCGGCATTTTTGCCAATACTGTGCAGCGGCATTTCTATTTTTACAGCACAAGTGCACTTATGAGGTGCCCGGGGACTGAACCCGGCCAGTCTATTATACTGACACCGTCATGTCAGGCGTAATGCTGTCCCCTTAGCCCCGAGTGTTAGGAGGGAAGCCACTACCACTAACTTTAAAGTCTTTGGTTTGATCCAGCCGGGGTTTGAACCTGCAACCTCCCGATCCGCAGGCCATCACTCTACCACTTGAGCTATTGCGGCCGGTTACCAAATTATGCATTACTGCAAATTGAAGTTAAGTTCAGATACAAGGATATACAATCATATTTTCAATAACAACCTACTGTTTCATAAAAAATACAAATTATGCCACAACCACAACATCAGACTTGAAATGTGAAAAAAAAACAACACGCACACAGCTCAGCTACAAGAAATTTTGATTAAATTAAGTTCAAACTTCAAAAGAACATAAACTTTAAAAGAAGCACCTTACATTTTTAATTCTAGTTCAAAAATATTCTTTTTGATGAATGTTTTTTAAGAAAAAAAGAATTCAAAAAGCACAGCAGAAAGAAAGGGTTCTTATGATTTTGGGCAGACAAATGGACAGCTGTACTGGCAGTTGTAGCACTTAATGACTCTCTCCATTAGGGCAACACTCATCCTATGGCTTTATAAAAAAACCAACAAGAATCATGCCCATAACATGAGGCAATCAATGTAAAAAAGACCACTTACATAATTAAATAACTTAGTCCACAAGTCTACAATATAAATAAAACAACCAAACCATGCCTCAACATAAATCCGAAACCAGTGTTAATTTAAATGAAACATTCAAAAACATGTCAGACAATCCAGTCTAAAAAAAACAAAAAGCTCAATAAGACATAGCATCAATAGTTAGGCAGCAATGACTGTCAATAGTTAGGCAGCAATGACAGCCAATAGTTAGGCAGCAATGACAACCAATCCTATTAAAAAACAATACATGTACACTCAAACTCCAATGAGTCACTATACTTGGAAACCTTGTGTAATTGAGCAGAAACCATCGTTATAAACAAACATGCTAAACCATAATTAAATCAAAAGCTTCAGGAGTTATGCTGCTGTTATTGGCAAAAACAGGTAACTAGGAAACATATTTTATTTTTAGGAACTCTCTCCATCTTTTAGGAACCGGTTATTTTCAAAAACAACTCATTCCACTCCACTCCTTATACCATACCATGGACAGAACATCTGCCTGCTCCATTGTCTGATTTGCTGGAGTCTCCCCAATATCATCAGCATCTCCTATACTTTCATTGCCATGATCAACACTCATTTCATCAAAATCTTCATTAGTCTCATCAATCGTCTCACTGACTGCACCATTTGTCTGCCTGTCAGGAATTCTTTTATTCGCTGGATTCTGTGCACCAGTGTTTCTCCGATTGACCACCTCGTCTCCATTGACCATTATGATCGGCTGTGACTTCTGAGCAGTAGTGGAACCAATGCCTGAAGAACTGGTACCAGTTTTGGAGCCACTTAAATTTCCTCTGGCAGTGTTAGAGACAAAAAGTGACTGAGAGACTGGCTTCCCACGCTGGGAGATTGTGGAAGTTCGTTCAGATGTTTTATTTGGACCACCACGTCCCATGACTCTATGATTCTGCTGTGGTACCCCATTTCTCGGTGGGGTAACTTGAGAATTCACCTTTGAAAGGGGAGGTTAATACAAAGAAGTAGGAAATATAAAGGGTGGTAATTTATACAAACATGTAAAAAGTGACAATAATTTAAGAATAATGATGAGGAAAATAATATAACAAAGGGAAAAAGAAAACGATTGAAACAATAAGCTTTTTAGAAGCAACTATAATAAATTTCTTTCTTTGCAGTTTTTGTGAATGTTATGAGAAAGGATAAAAAAGCAACATTCATAATATGTTTGCTGCACTTTAAAGAAAATTAATGTTCAAGTTCTCAAAAGTTTTGTTGTTGTTGAAAACCTTAAAACAGCTTAACACCAGCCCTAGATTTGTAAATGAAGTAATGACGTTAAAAAAATATTTTAGCTGAATGAAAAACACTTCAGTCATAAAATCTACTTAGAGGAAAACTTCAATCCTATCTAAACATTGAAATTAACGTTTATAAAATTTAGACATTATCAAAACCGTTAAACCAAACTTTATAAACATCTTTGAAAAGCTCAAAATGATGTGAATCCTTTTATTTTTCTGTTACTATCAAATAAGCAAAATCATGACCATGCATAAATTAACAAGTTCATTGACACACGCTGTAAAAAGTTGTATAAGTGGCAACAAAGTTAAAATGATGTACTCCAAATATTGAGAAAAAAAAAACACACATAAAATGACATATAAGCATGTCATACAAGTATTTTAAAAAGAAACAACATTCTTTTACATTTCAATCATTATTAGAGGGTAATGCTAAACAAATTTAATCTTTAATCATATTTGAAATGATATTCTATGTGCTTGAAAAGAGGGATTTATTTTTTTTTACAGATTTGGTATTTGACATACCTAATTTTTCCATGATTGAGTGACCACTGTTTGTACAAATGTTTTGTGCGTATTTTCTAAATTATTCAGCAGCTCTAATAAATTATGTCACTGATTCATAAATTTGTACGTCTGCAGTGAAGAGTGCTTATTAAATTTTCTTTGAACTCCTGTTATTTAAAATGCATAATCAAAGAAAAAAAATATGAATTCAATTAAATACATTTTTGTAATATAATTTAATCCTATTAGATGTTTCACCTTAACCCTTTGATATATCAATAAAAAAAGATGAGATTATTTTTTAATTTTAAACTATTTACAAAATACTAAATTTCTTATGCTTACTTATTTACATATGAACAAAATATAGAATTTATATATTTCTCAATTAACTTGGTATGTTAAGTTAGATTAATGCAGCAAAATGTCATAACATGTTTTGATTTGTTTTTTGAAATACATTGCAGCAACCAATTATGATCATTGTAGCAACGTCCAGCTATCTGGTGGATGAAGACCCCAGACAAATGTCTAGGTAAAACTACGGGCGCACCACAGGTCAGCTGGAAGACCTTTTAATATTATAACCTTCACCCCAAACAGGACTCGAACCCATTTGGTGAGAGGTTAAGCGGTGAAAGGAGTTACAAGTCTGAGACTCCACCACAGGTCTGCTGGAAGACCTTTGCCCCGACCGGGACTCGAATCTATGCAGTGAGAGGCTAAGCAGTCAGAGGAGTTACAAATTGGCAACTCTACCACTATGCCACTGCGCCCCTGTGATAACATGATAAATATTGTATTAAAAGTACCTCTTCATATTTATTAAATCACACGAGCATTAATTAAAAAAAAAGATTGTCTATCACAGGCTTTAAACCTAACTTACCATAATTTAATCTCCTAATGTAAGTAGTGTAGATCCAAATCTGTTAGATGTCTAATCAGGATCTACACTTTTTGTGGTTGAAACTCTTGCAAATGTAATTTTCATGTCGTTGCAAGACAAAAAATAAGGCTAAAGTTCTGTTAACAGAAGTAGTCTGCTGAGTGTTTTAAAAGACACACACTCTACTCTTAATGGATATAAGTCATACACTCATAAATTCAAGCATACATTTCAAAAGGTTATCTAATGTTATCATAGACGTTAGTCCACAATTTGTACACTCTCTTTTTAGCAAGAGCAAACTGTCTTAGAGACTAATAACCTCAGAAAAACTGAGTTGTGCCCTCATTCTGATTTTCTCAATAGCTCAATTGGAATAAGTGAGAAAAAGACATCATAACACACTTTAGAATTCACTTGTCAAAAGCAAATTAAAGATATGACCTCAAAAGATAACAGACTTCCATCTTACAAACAGCAAACTATCAAGTTTGAAATCTGTTAGGATTAATTCTAGTTTTGAATTTGTCTTTATACTTGGGATTTATTTTCCATTTATTATCTCAAATGCCCTATCAGGATAGAATCACCCAGAAAAACAACACCTTTAATCATGTGATTTTCTATACAGGAGTATAAACCTGCTTCGGCCATACCTCAACAATAGTTTCTCCTGAAGCATGCTATCAATAAGAATTAACATTTGAATTGTGCAAAATCCATGGCAACTAATGCCATCTTAACAATGGGGAAACTAATGTTGCTAATTCTGTGTCTATACAAAACAATTCTTCTATTGATATTTCAGTACTAAAAATAGTTATTTCCATGCTGACAAGAAAACTGATTTTAAGTTTTGATGAATCATAGTGCTTAAGAACCTACTCTTGTAAACTCTCATTGGTCTGATTTCATTTTTTTTTAATCCAGCCAATCAAATGAAAGGATATTATTTTATAATCTCCAATCCAGGCTGAGAGTGTAGATCCAGACCAGTCAGATTCAGCTGGGTGTTGTTTGATCAGGATCTGAACTATTTGTTGCTGAGTCTTGACACAGAGTCTTGTTCCATTTGCAATGTATTAAAATTGTAACCAAACAACTAAGCTCCTTTTAGGTTCATGTTAATAATTACGATATATACATTATAATAAATATAGCAAATGTGTTAAAACAGCAAAACACTCAGAAGTCTTTATATGGCATGATGTCTCAAAGGTCTGGTTGATATTATTTGTTTATTGGGTTTATCGCCCCAACAACTGCATTTCAAGCATCTGGATATGGTGGTTGATACTGTGTTTGATGTCTTTGATACCCAGACATCAAGATAGGGTCGTCATTAATAGGAATATTTTTGTATCGATATATCTAATATCAAATATTGACAATATATGGACATATTGAAGGTTTTGTTCATAAAGCCGGGCTCATTATTAGAAGAGTTAATATAAAGATAATTATATCCCATAATTATCACTTTAACCATGCTGTGTGTACATTTATGTTGTTGCTGTTGTTGTTGTTACCTTGTGCTGACACAATGATGGTCATATTGGCGACAACCAGCTGCTTATTAATGGTGGAAGACAACTGATGTAGGTTAGGGTAGAAATTCTTTTGTACTTATTAAACATTTTTTATATGTATATAATGTAAAACCTAAAAAAACAATGTCAATGCAAAATTAATATAAATGGGACAGAATGTGCAAAAATTATCATCAGGTATGCATTGATTGATTTTTGTTTACCTTACAAGACATAGTTTTAAATTAAATGCTAAAGTAACATTTGAACAACATCTGAAGACTCATTGGTCAGAAATAAACGACAGAAATCTAAGGCTTATGAAGTAAATGAAGTTAAAGATTATTTCTGGCCATTAATAACAAATTAGACATTTTAAAGATATATTTAAATCCATGTTACGGGGCCATTTTAAACCCTACTGTACTACATTTAGTACTATGCGATACAAAATATTGCTTATTTACTATGAGCTAAGGTAACAATACATACTGCTAGAGACTCAGCAGCAAAAAGTGCAGATTGTGATCCCCAGCAGGAAGCGGATCTATCCGGATCAATTATGTGCAGCAGGATAAGATTTAATCAGTTCTGGTTTTTCACCCTTTTAATGACAGAAACACATTTCCATGTATAAACAGGATCACCAGATGACAGATCGGAATTAACGTGCCAAATGTAACATTTTCAGAGATCTAAATATAACTTAAAGTCTGGACTACCAAGATATAAGATAGGAATGTGTTCAAGTTATACATACACATCTACTGATACATGTTCTCATGATTCATAAATATTTTGCTTTGTTTTTTGTTACACTGCACCGATACAAATATGGTCACATTGGCAATTTAAGCTAATGATCAGTGAAGGAAGACCCTAGACTTATGCCTGGGTAGAACTACTGGCACTTCGTAGGTTAGCTGGAAAAAACCTCCCCCCATGAAAGTTCTCACCAGACCGGGATTCGAACCTAAGTGGTGGGAGGCTGTGTAGTTACAAGTCAGTGATTCTAACCACTTGGCCATGGGCGCCCCCTCATACAGTATTACATACATAATTTGTGTATAGAGATTATTAGGAAAATGCATGAGAAACTGTCATGTTAAAATTTCATGTAGTATACTGTTTTAAATAACACCTTTTTGATTGTGCATTATAAAAACAAGGTATGGGTCATTTGCATACTCCAATATGAAACCAATATCTTGAATTTATGAATTTGTATTGTATGCTGTGCTATACTGTACTGTACAAGTGTGTAACATTTTTCTTAAAACCTGATATTGGAAGAAGCCTTTCTTGACCAAGATTCTTACAAAAAACTGATTACATTCGGTCCTATATACCCCCTATTTTTTTTGGACTCTCAAAACTAGGAAAAAGTGAATAAACTTGAGCTTATCATTTTACCCTTACCTTACACTAATCCACTGAAACTTAAAGCCTTTTTTCAAATACTATCACCCCACTATTGATGAATTTAAGACTTATGTAAATCCAGATCAGCTAGTTTCCTGTACCCTTTATGTGATCCTTTAAATGAAACATATTTAACTCTTAGCTTGGTATATTTTGTTAAAACGCTATGCTAAACTCTCAGGACTTTTTGCTATAATATTATAATATTTACATTTCAGGGTTCAGGGTTATTACTCTTAAAAACAAACTGAACAGCAAATAGTGTAGATCCTGATCAGACAGCTTCCAGCAATGAGTCTTATAAATACGTGAATAGCAGGCTAAGAGTGAATATGTGAGCATAAAGCCTGACAAAACATAGGTTTTAAACAATCTTTAGCAAGCTATGGGCTAATGCAAACAAGCTTCTGATGGACTTGGAGTAAGTAAGGTGGCCCGTGTCATACACCTCTATTACATGGATCAACTCTAGGTACATAATTAGATAACATAGAAGCATTCCACCTCTTTCATAGGCTAGTGACAGTCTACGGAGAGTCAATATACAGATTGGTCATCCTTAGGCCCTACATTTCTGATCAATTCATGTGGCAAAGATTTATGTCCTGTTTTGTAATCTGGGACTAGAGTCACACTTAAATGGGTAATTTTGTGGACAATCATTCAAGGTTTAACATGTATATCAACTATAAAGAGGAAAGATCTGTCTGTTAACATACATGAAGGAGTGGCTGTTTATATTGTATACAAAGCCAACATATTTTATTCAACTTGACATTTCTTTTTACATTTCTTCTTCCTTTCAAATATCCCTAATTTTTATGCATACGTTTTAGCTTACATCTTTTAATTCATTGCAGCAACACCATTACAGTTATACTGGCAACATGCAGCTATTATTGGAGGTATGATTTTGTTAAGATACATCGCAGTGACCAGTTATGATCATTATAACTATGTCCAGCTGTTTTGGTGGAGGAAGACCCCAGACAAATATCTGGGTAGAGGCATCGGCGCACTGCAGGTCAAGTGGAAGACCTTCCCACATTAAGTCCTTCGATCCAAATGGGACTCGAACGCACGCGCTGGGAGGCTAGCAGTCAGGAGTTACAAACTGGCGACTCTACCACTATGCCACCGGCGCCCCTTATATTGATGGAGGATGACGACCTTAGACAAGTGCCTGGTTAGAACCAGCTTAGCAACACAATTTAGATGGAAACCTCCCCATATTTAAGTCCATCTTAGACACAATCCTGCGTTATTTTTGTTTGTTTTCTTGTACATTGCACCGACACAATTATGGTCATATTGGCAATGTCCAGTTAATGGTGGAAGAAGAACCCAGATATGTATGGGTAGAACCACAGGTTAGCTGGAAAACCTCCTCACAAGAAAGTTCTTGCCCCGACCGGGACTCGAACCCACATGGTGAGGGGTTGAAGACTTTCATTCCTATGCAAAGAAATCACATTACCAAATCCAGTATTATATGCATCAACAGAAATTACCTTTTTACAACATCAACCACTGTTATACGGAAACAACATTACTGCTAAGTACCAAGAACTTAAAATACAATAGTTTTATGTTAAAAACAAAGCAAAACTTGTAAAGCTATTATTTTTTAGGAACAATCACTCACAAGTTGGTTATTTTTACAATCATTAACCTTATGAACACGTTTTCTAGTTACAATGACATGTCAAGTTTTCAAACGAACACCTTTCAAATTTGTGTATCCATACTAAAAGTTCCCATGTATTTTTTTCCATAGTTAAAATTTTTATTTGTTCAGGTTAACAACATGCCATCAGTATTTTAGTTATCTGGAGATAGTATGCAGTTAAAGCAGATATGGTGTTGCCTTCATTATGAATAGAATGCCATGAACACCTGACAAGATACCACACCTAGTCAAATTATCCTGACAACAGGTTGATCAGTTGTGAAACTACCCTTAAATTTTAGCATAGTACGGGAGCTATCCATCAATAGCAATAAAAGTAGTTAATTTTTTAATTTTTCTTAACTTAAAGTGTTAATACTTCAAGTGCAACACATTCGATGTTATTAATTTAAAAAAAATAACCATGCTTATATTCTTAGTAACAACTTTCAGGTTAATGTTTCCATAAGAACAACAAAAGCCACATGCACCAGTTACCATGGCATCATTTGGGTCATCATCATCATCATCACCAGCATCCAGTGACTTCTAAATGAAATTATAAAATGTAGAAAAGTTCATCATATCATTATAATTAACATGCTATTTTTCATAAAAAAAATACTCTTTGTAAATCTTTAAGCTGAGCAGATCTATTATCAGAACCAACCTTCACTTATACCTCTCTGCTTCATGGTTGCCATGAATATTAGGTTGGTCAAAGTTCATTTTCATGAATATTCATAGAAACCAGTGGTCCAATGAAAATGCATGTTACATTAATGCTACTCTTCAATTGGAGTTTAAAGAAACTATATGTCATTGCCAAGACAGCTACACTAACCTGTGATGCATGGTGTTTACAAGCTACAATCATTTCATTGGCTGAGTTTCCTTGTCCTTTTGGACATAGAGCCAATCAAATGCTTCATGCAGATATTCATGAAAACAAATTTTTTCTGGCTTAGTAACCAACAGTATATGTATGAAGTGATAATGGAATATTAACTGTGGATTCTGACAATGAAGCAGATAAAATAACATGATAGCACATAGACCAAAGCATAAAATTTAAACAATATATTTGTCAGTGAAAAAAGTGTATTTTGGTACATATATTTGCGTGAGATGTGTTTATAAAGTTTATTATATTTGTGACAAACCTAACATTTTAAGAATATAAACTTATTTTAATACTTATAACTTCAATTAAGTAAATTTGTCTACTGCTGGATAAAATAATATTTTGTTTTATAACATTTGTAGGTTTTTTTTAATAGTTATGTCTTCATTGTGAAAAAATAATTAATTAATTGATAAAATCATGAAAATTTATTTAAAAGGTTTTGTATACAAATTAATCACAACTGAAAGCATATTTAAAGCATTGTCTAATTAGCAAACAGTTTGGTAATACATTTATTAAAAACCAAAAACAAGCAGCAAGCTTTTTAATTATGACAAATATTAAATTGAAAAAAGAACAATTTGACTAGGAAGGAATAAAAAAAAGTAAATTAAGAAATTATTACGTTAATTGATGATAGAGGATTCACTTCATAAAGTGATTAAAAAATATTTAATGGTTTTTGTTTATTTCATCTTACATATCACTTAATTTGAAATGAGTTATTTTTTATTTCTAATAAAAAAACAACTCTAAATCCCACTTTTGTCATGAATTAAGCAAAGTACTAATGTACACATTCTACTTATGCAAAAAATATTCATATAAAAATGCATGCATCTTTAAATGTTTATTGAAGGTTCATGCTTATCAACAACATACATAAATGGGGTGAAAATGGTTTAAGAAATATTTAAAAAAAATAAGGGAGGATGAGAGAACATCCCTACTTTGACCCCTGCTGCTTTCAGCATTTCCAGTGGGATCTTCTGATTATGCTTGTAGAAAATAAGAAAACAGTATTAATACATAAAAATGTACAAAATATTAATTAAAAATGGTAACCACAGTTATGAATATAATATAAATAAAATGTTAATATCTTGCCAATTTTTTTTTTTTTTTACTTCTAAGGACTAATTCAACTTATCAATAACAAATATTTTTGATTTGAAAGTAAAAATAAGCAAGAACTATTTTTGTGTGAAAGAAAGTTATCAAACTACATTGAGCATTACATTAGCACTAGAGTTTAAATGTGTGTTTTTTTTAAAAAAAAAGAGAGATCGATGCATCATTGATTATATTGTTTAATGGAAATATGAACAAAGACAAATAAATCCCATTGTTTGATGTGTTCATCCTTCCACCAACAATCTTCTAGTTATCAAGAAATAGAGCTCACTTGAATCAGATATAGTGCTGCCTTTACTAAGTTAGAATGATCTGAACACCTGACACAATACAACACCGCAACTGTTGGGTTTATTGTCCCACTAAGAGTATTTCAATTATTTCATAAAAGTATCAATATGATGCAGATATAGTGCTGCCTTCATGGTGTATAGCATGTGAGATAGCCTGGCATGATACCAAACCTAGTCACATTATTGTTTGTTTATTGGGTTTATCGTCCCACCAACAGTATTTCAGTTATCTGGAGATGGTGTCCACTTGAAGCAGATATAGTGCTGCCTTCACTGTGTATAGCATGCCGTGAACACCTGGCATGATACCACACCCAGTCACATTAGCCTGACACCGGGCCAACCAGTCGTGGAACTACCCTTATATTTGCTTGAGCGTTAGCTAAGAAGCTAAATCACTGCCATTTTGTACAACTTTGGTTTGTCACTGCCTAGGTTTGAACCTGGTACCTCCAGTACCTTGAGTCCAGGCTCTACACAAAGCACTTTTAGGTCAGGTTTCTGCCTAGGTTTGAACCTGGTACCTCCAGTACCTTGAGTCCAGGCTCTACACAAAGCACTTTTAGGTCAGTTTTCTAAATTTATTGATAGATGTACTTTTATCATGTGTGTTTAATCTAATATTCTGGAAGGTTTGATTTTTTGTTTTTTTAAATACATCACAGCGACCAATTATGATCATCATAGCGATGTCCAGCTATTTGGTGGAGCAAGACCCCACACAAATGTCTGGGTAAAACCACTGGCACACCGCAAGTCAGCTGGAAGACCTTCCCACGTTAAGTCCTTTGTCTTGACTGTGACTGGAACCCATGCTGTGAGAGGTTCAGCAGTCAAAGGATTCTAGAAGGACCATAGTGATCAATTATTTACCAGCCAAAAGCCCTAGGTTAGGCATAAACTTTTAACCATATATTCATATAATTCCACTGATACTAATAACTGCTGAATTTACTAGTTATTTCACTATGTGTGTCTTCAAATTGTATGTTTATTGGGGTGTTTTTACCTTATATAGAAGGGTCTGTTTACAGACCCATTCCACTTGCAAAATAATCCTAGTTTTCCCCTAACAATTGAAATTTTCCATCCATAAATTCAAAAAGTGTGTCAACTTGACTATGATAATCTAGTGCAGGAAGTCAAGAACAAGAAAAATAGACAGATGGCCTTGTAAAAACATTCAAGATTTATAATAGCAAAAAAGCAAATTAAACTACTTTTTCCCCCTCTTTTAATAAAATGCTGCAACAAAGGTCCCAGTCCCCATCTATTTTTTTCAGAAAAAAACCCAACCAGGTTTAATATATTTTAATTATGAAATTTGATTTTTTTTTGCTGTTTATTATTAATTTTTATTCATATTTTTATGTATGAAATTTAACTTTTTTTTCAGTTTTATATTTAGTATTATAGTTTATGTATATAATTGAACATTTTTGGCGTTTAATAATAACTTTTAATTATACTTTGTGAAGTTGGGTTCTTGTTTGTTGTTTTATAATTACTTTATTTTATTTAAAAACTGTACTTTTTAGCTGCTTTATTATTGAGTTGATTTAAACAAAACTAAAGTATTACCTGGAGCTTTTGCATGAGTTGGAATAGTTACAGCATTGGACTTGACATGAAGAGTCCAAAGATTTGAACCCTAGACTTGACTGTTGTCAGTGAACTTGGGAAAGACCACTGCCTGATTTAAATTCTACCTGGACACTAATTATTATAAAATGTCAAGAAACTGTTTCCCAGTAAATTTTATTGTTTATAGTGTAAATGTTTAGGGCATTGGATAATATTATCTACATGGACAAAAATCTTTGAAAAATACACCTTTCTAATAACTATAAAATACTTGCTGAAACAGTACTTAAATTTATAATTCTCTATTAAAAAAATTCTATAGGTAGACTTATTTTCAAGTCGTTTTAAGTCTGTTTTTTATATTCATTTTAATTTGCACTTAAAAGAAATGATTAATTAGCTAAATGAACCATAACATGTACCATACAGCTGCACTAAGGCTGCTTTCATGTTCCTTGTAGCATGCAATAAATCCTAACCAGGCTTTATTTATTTATAACTCTGTTTTCTTGGTTTTACTCTTATATTTTCAGGCAAAGGTACCACAACCTATTGAACTGAATAAGCAGCCAATAGTGCAGATCCTGATCAGACTGATCTGGAGCTGGCTGATCAAAATCTACACGATTTATGATTACATGATTAATTAGTGCTTAGCAGGCTAAGTGAATTGTTAATGGAACTATACATGTACTCTCTAGTTTTAGAGATTGTCACGTGTCATTAACTATGCGGTCCCAACTGGCTTCCATGGATGACTGGACCTCAATGAGAAAAAACTAGACGGTGGCAAACTGAATTGCAGAATGACTTTTAAGAATTTATTTTACCGTACCATTTAACTAACATCACATGGTCAGTTTCGGGGTTTGAACCGGGACGCTCCGATCTGGAGTCCAACATCTTAACCACTAGACACCATTTAACTTGTATACCATTCAAAAGGGTGTAATAACAGGTGCTTGTATTTTACTGTGTAACTGATTTATAACCAAAGACAAATTGTTTTACTGGATAAAAAAAATCATTAAAATTATATTAAACTATCCTTCCTCATTTATTACTTGCAGTGATCAGTTTAGGGTCATAATAGTGATGTCCAGTTATTTTGGTAAAGGAAGACCCCAGACAAATGTCTGGGTAGAGCCATTGGTGCACCACTGGTCAGCTGGAATGTCTTCCCACATTTAAGTCCTTTGGCCCAAAATGGAATTCAAACCCACAAAGTGTGAGGCTAAGTAGTCAGGAGTTACTTGTCGGCATGGCCCTATTTATAATATACACTTTTTTTAAATATTTTTTTATTTTATTCGAGTTTTTGCCCTGGTGTATTTATATAACAGTTCTTACTGGTTGGGTTCATGTCCCGTTCATGTGGGAAGATTTTTCAGCTGACCTACTGTGCATTGTAACTTCCATTAAGTAAAGCTGTTTTCCCATTTTTGTTGGTTAAAATCCAGCCTTCAAAGCAATTTTATTTAAGTTATTCATTACCAAGAGAAGTGTTAAAATTTATCCCTCTGGATTTTTGCGATCTTTTAAAAGGTTACTCATATAAATTTTTAAAATGCACAAGGTTTTGGATCCAAACATATCCAACTATTCCAGATACAATGGTTTTCATAAATTTCTGCACAGAGAAAACTGATGATGTTTTTTTTTTTATGATGTCTATCCTTAACACTCGGTATCTTTGTCATTTGCATTCATGCCTGAATCGTATACTATGAATATATATCAGAAGAAAATTTAATATAATATTAAACAATATAATTATGCTTGATAGCTTTTAAACACCATTTATAACCTTTTTTTCTTTTTTTTCTTGCATCAGTCAAATACCATTTTATCATCTTTAGAAAGCCTGCCTTGTATTATCTACTTGATACCTTATGTTCCCCTCATTTAAATAAACAACACAAAACTTTTTTTAAAACAAAACAAATGCTAAGTGGTTGCATCACTTTAAAATAGCACGATCAACAATAGTTTATGCTTGGCTGCCCAGATATGGGCTCATATGCTTGTATTTATCATAATAATATTTGAAATCACTATGACTACATTCTTTTTTGTAGAATGACATCAACTATATGTTCCGCCTGACTGACTGGCATATTAATTCATCATATTTCCTTTTACAAACATGGTGACACTTGAGGCAAACAGAAACATTATTCATTGATGCAAAAATTACATAACAAGGTGTCAGTATGACTGCTATTGTTTTGTTTGTATGCAATTATTGTCCTTCAACAATGACAACATGGTTGCTTTAGTGTTTTCATGAAAATTTTATGGCAATGTGATTTCAACAATGACAACATGGTTGCTTTAGTGTTTTCATGAAATTTTTATGGCAATGTGATTTCAACAATGTCAACATAATGTTTTATGCAAACTTTCAATAGAAACAGATGCTTCTGTTGCCATTTTAGCTATAATTATATGATGTTTATATTCATCATTTATGTTGTTTTGCAGTTAGTATAAAACACTTCCGAGTAGGTTTTATTGTTTTTGTTTCTGTATTTTTTTCTGTTGTTGTTTTGTTTTTTACATATGCAGCAACCAATTATGATTATTGTAGCAATGTCCAGCTAGGATAGTGAAATAAAAAACAAACAGACTCATTTATGGTAGAACCACTGGCTCACCACAAGTCAGCTGGAAGACCTTTCCACATTAAGTCCTTTGCCCCGAACAGGACTCGAACCCATGCTGTAATAGGCTAAGCAGTGAGGAGTTACAATTCGGCAACTCTTCCACTATGCCATGGGCAGCCCCCCAGCTTTTTTGATAAAAGGGAGACATCAGATAAATGTCTGGGTTTTTTTTTGTTGTTTTGGGGGGGTTTTACAGCACACCGACACTTGATAGGTCAAACGGCGCCGAACAAATGTCTAGGTAGAACTTTTAGTGCATCACAGGCCAATTTCCCACATTAAGTCCTTTGTCGTGAACAGAACTCAGGCTCATGTGGTGGGAAGCTAAGCAGTTATACATAGGCAATTCTTCCACTATGCCACAAGTGCCAAGTGCATGTAGGGTTTATCATTGTTATAAAACGTTTTAAATGGAACATGGTGGCAAAGCAGTGCTTATGACATTATGATAGTATAGCAGTCTTAATTATACTAAAATACTTAAATATCTCTTGTGAGTATTAATAATCATTTCATGATGTAAGTTCATTTTCATTAGCTGACAGTCACTTTAATATTCAAAAATAGGTCATATTCACAGGGCAAAACATTAATACTTATATAAACTTTTGGTTACGGACAATGATTTTGTTGATATATGGTGCAATTATTGTTTATAGGAAAATATATGATATTTTGTTATCAAATAAACACTCTTTTGTGACTAAATATGTTCTTTTTATTTTATATAATCCTAAGTACCTGTACTTGACCAATCTGCTAATATTATACATTATGATTTTACATACTTTATAATTATTTTTGTTCTATTTTAACATATGGCAAAGTTTCATCGTCTTTTTATTTAAAATTTATTTATAAATTTTTGTTAAATATTATTCAATATCTGACTTACTTTGTTACAAAGGAACCAATCCTTTGGTACAATGTTAATACCTTAGAATACATAGTCCTTCAAAGAAGAAATTGACTTAACTAAATATATATATATACATAAAGATTCATGTGAAACTGAAATAAATAAAATATAAACAAAAGGATCAATAAGTTATTCATGCACCATCACCTTGGTTACACAACCCCACAAATTCTTTCCATGCAATTTCTTGTTAGAAAGGTATAGTGTGCAAGGAATAAACCTTATGATAATAAGAGACACTTAAAAGAAACATGGTGAATGCTGCAAATATCATTTAAAATACCTTTAAAATATAAAAATATGTAAAGTATGATCTATAAAGTATGTAATGGTCCTCATAATCAAAAATACCCTGCAGCGTGAACAAGCTGACCATGGTAAAATTGTTCTTGAAATACATTGCAGCGACCAACTATGATGATTAAAGCTACGCCCAGCTATTTTGGTGGACGAAGACCCCAAACAAATGTCTAGGCAAAACAACGGCACACTGAAGGTCAGCTAGAAAACCTTTCAATATTATGTCCTTCACCCCAAACAGGACTCGAACCCACGTGGTGAGAGGCTAAACGGTGGAAGTAGTTACAAGTCTGAGACTCCACTACAATGCCATGGGTGCCTCGAAGGGGTCTTTTATAAAGATTCAACTTTATTAACCACTACAATGCCATGGGTGCCTGGAAGGGGTCTTTTATAAAGATTCAACTTTATTAACCACTACAATGCCATGGGTGCCTGGAAGGGGTCTTTTATAAAGATTCAACTTTATTAACCACTACAATGCCATGGGTGCCTGGAAGGGGTCTTTTATAAAGATTCAACTTTATTAACCACTACAATGCCATGGGTGCCTGGAAGGGGTCTTTTATAAAGATTCAACTTTATTAAGATGAAGACTTTTTAGTATCATTTATCAAAAGAGCAAAACTGGTGTTTTCGAACAGCATTTTAAAAGAGATGTAAGTAATAACAATTAATAAAGAGAAACAATTCTTCTAAAATCAAATGACAAGAATTCCAGCATTCAAACTCCCCCAAAATAGTCAGAACAGCACTACTTTAAAAATCACTCAATATAAAAACAACATTACCTTGCATGAAACTCATGCAGCAAAAATGTGAAAAACAAAGATTTTAAAACTTAGTTGAAGGAAATTGTTTAAAGGTTTTAAATTAGTTTTTTACAATAAAAATACCATAAAGGACCTTTTTTTTAAAAAAAGTTTACAAATGTTTCAATGATTTCACAAGGAAGCCTTGGTGATACTGTTCAGCAGCAATAGCAGTATATATAAGTCAATAATGATTATCTTTTCTAACTATGAAGCAAATGAATATTGCATGCACAATTATAACGATAAATATTTGAAATAAAAACAACTGTTTACTGTCCAATTGATATCAAGTCCATTTTCAATAAATACTTCGGCTTAACTAACTATAAAATGTTTAAACATTTAAATTTTTTAAACCAATAATACAAACAGCATGTGACTTTCTTGAATTATTAATAAAATTGGAAAAAAAATGCTAAAAGAAAATGTAAATATAAAAGCCCAAACATGCAGTGCTGTATTTGCTTCCAATATAAACAGTTGATCAATTAAATAATAAATTAAAATTCAGAGGAGTCGCAACCAAATATTGGAGTATGAAGATATAAGGTGGTTAGGGAGTATACAAATTGCATGCTCATAAATAAATTACACAAGATTGTTAATTTATATAACCATTGTATTAATTTGGAGGAGGTGTCTTCTGGAAAGTATAAATCTTCCACAATTTTGTGCAAGGACACATCTCATGTGGTGATTACAAACTTCACTCTGCACAAAATGTAAATGTGTGAACAGTATATATAGGGGGCAGCACATTTTGTATCATGTGAACCAATGAAAATCATTGTCAATGAACCAATCAGATTCCTTAGCAGCAGTTGCTATAGGCAACAAGTGAAAATAGATTATTTAAATGCCATTCGAATTATAAAAATATATGAAAATGCAGACAAAATTAATTTTACAGTGAAGATTTTTAATGTGGATTATGTTTTGTTGTTTCAGCAAATTTTATGGAAGCATGTCGGTGTGGTAAAATCGTATTTAAATTTTGTTATATAAACTAATGATTTCAATTACACAGTTTCAAAAAGCAATTGTGGAGCTAACCTTGCCAACTTATGTGCAACTGTTGCTAAGTAACTATCAGGCCAAGGTCAGATAGTGACAAAGTCAAGGTCATGAGGATGATGGGGGGGGGGGGGGGGAAAGAAGGTGATGGCAGCTGTGATAAAGAAGCAGCAGCAACAGGCTGATAAAACAATAACAACAACAAATATAACAATAAAATACCTGTTGTGCTGGCATAGCTTTTGTTGAGTTGGACTGAAATAGATAGGGGCACATTGGGATTGATCATCGTGAAATAGAGTAGTGAATGTAAACAGTGCATAAAGGTCAAACAACCTTAACTTCAATACTCCGGATGTGTCAAAAAGATCTCATGGATTTTTTTGTATACCGTTCCTTAAACTGTCATATAAGAACAATAATTAAAGTACAGAAAAATAAAAGATGCAATGTTAGTTTAAATATTGAAAAATGATAACTATTGGTATAAAACTTTGGTTTTGAGATTTAAAGATTTTTATAAAGAATCTCATTGGTTGTTTTTGTATATTTTATTTTAAACTGATCAAATAAAAGAAAATACAATTATAAACTTAAAGTTAAATTGGTACTTGTTATACTTTCTTAAAATAAAACAAATATGATTTATACATGTATGGAACGAAAAAGAAAGCTAATTAAGATTATGGACATGTTGATGAAAATGTGACTCCTTATCTTCCTCCACACCACCCCTCTCTGTCTCTCCCTCCCTCTCTCTCCCTACCTCCCTGTATATCACTCTGTCTCTCCCTCTGTGTGTGTCTCTCTCTCTCCCTCCCTCCCTGTATATCTCTCTGTCTCTCCCTCTGTCTCTCTTTTCCTCTCACATTACATTGGTCATTTCTTTTGTTATATAAACCTGAAAACCTGAGCAATTGGGGAAAAAACAGTTGAATCAAGATAACCTTGATATGGAAACGATGGTTAAAGAATAAAAAAAATAAGTGGTGATTCTAAAGGTATAGATAAGATAATTCCTGGCATCTGAATGGTCAATTCTGTGATCAGATATTTAATCCTGACCATTAAGAAAAATTGGTACATCAAACTAAGATACTGGTTAAATTTTCAGAGGGTATTAAGGGTATTACAATGGGTATTACAATGACTGAGGACATTATACAAGATAGGTATAGAGATTAAAATTGTTCCGCGTTCTTTCAATTTTGATAACTCAAATATATAACCATTTAGCTTTTGTGTCAAATATAAAATGACATTAACAGACTTTAAACATTAGACTAGTAAAGAAACAAAATAAGAATATTGTTTGCTAGTTTTATTTGTTTATTTCTTTATTGGGTTTATCGTCCCACCAACTGTATTTCAGTTATCTGGAGACGGTGTTTACTTGAAGCAGATATAGTGCTGCCTTCACTGTGTATAGCATACATGATACCACACTCAGTCACATTATCCTGACACTGGGCCAACCAGTCGTGGAACTAACCTTATATTTGCTTGACCCTTAGCAAGGGAGCTATACCACTACCATTTTTAACAACTTTGGTATGTCGCAGCGGGAGCCGACGCTCTACCGATTGCGCTACCAGGTCCGGTTTGCTTGTTTTAATTATTAATACTTAATCAAAATAGGTTCAACATGAATCAATCTGTAGTTTTCTTTACACTTCAAGAGGTTTTAGAAAACATAATTATATGACTCAAGCTAAACTTATCAACAGGGAAGTAGGCCATATTTTTCAAACACTTATTTTGCACTTGAACTATTTTTTCAAGTATATGTCATATCAGTATGCTCTGGAAATCAGAAAAAAATCTGTCAAAACCAAAGGCAGCACTATTTAAAGGTGTTTTTACCTGTCATTTTATCAACGCCTGATTTATTACCTTGAAAGAGGTGAACAATACATAATTGATGATTCATTGAAATGGTTTATGCCCAGTGGTGGTTTCATGACTGCATTTTATGTTTTAACCATACAGAAGACAAATGCTTAATTGGAACATTTTTTTGTCATTTTTGTTTGTTTGTTTACTTTCTAACATAAAAAATTATAATAAATTCACATGCAACTGGAAGTAGAATATATATAAAAACAATTGAATGTACATGTTTTTTGTTTACATTTTGTATGTTTTACGTAAAAAAAGATAAGTCCATCCCAGTAACTTGAGAAGACTTTAAATGAAATGATGATGTTTTTGTTTTTGACATTCATTGCAACAACCATTGATGATCATTATAGTAATGTCCAGCTTTTTGGTGGAGGAAGACCCCAGAACACATGTCCAGGTAGAACCACCGGCGCATTGCAAGTCAGTTGGAAGACCTTCTCACATTAAGTCCTTTACCCCAAACAGGACTTGAACCCACGCGGTGAGAGGCTAAGCAGTCAGCGGAGTTACAAATCGACCACTCCACCACTACGCCACGGGCACCCCTTGAAAAAATGAAATGATGAGGATGTTGGTTGTGACATCATCTGGTTGATGATGGATGAAGATGGTGATGATGTTAACAATGATACATCAATTATATATACATGTAAAAGATATATGATACATACCAAAGATGATATAACTATTATTACTTCATTTAATAAAATGTTTTTACTTTCTTTATACTAATTGTTTTTTAATTTGTTCAAGTCCTTAATTAAGTACATTATACATCTGAGTATAAGAATAATTGGTTGATCAATATGAATAGCAGAATTTTATTTATCATGTAACATAAAAAGAAAAGAACAGAGAGAAAGTGAATAACTTTAACTGAAAAAAGACATTCACTACACAAACTTAAAATGTATTCAATGTCATAATTTTAGGACTCAATTTTAACTAAAAACACAAATTTAAATCTTAATCACAAGGAAATAAACTTTTGTGAATTAATTTTGAGACATTTTTATTAAAATATTTACATCAAGAAGTACAATTTATGCAGGAAAGTAAACTTTACCATATTTATTTCAAGTGGTAACTAATTCATTGATGGATTTTTTTTATTATTGTGTATTTTTTATTTAAGTAGAATGATAGGTAATTTTTGATAAAATCAAAAAATAAAAATCACAGATTATTTTTCATTTTGTGTAGCTTCTATCAAACAATGAAACAAAAATGTACAAAACGATACAACAAGATACAAGGTATGTTATGTAGAAAAGACAGACACACAGTTGTTCCAAATTTACATAATGTACAAATTTGTACAAAATTAAAAAAATCCTACAAAATTGTATAAATAAGTACAATATTGTACGAAATTGTACCAACTTGTACATAATACAAAATTCTACACACTGGTAAAAAATTATATAGCAGTACCATATGATAGAAATTGTACCTTAACTGTACCGAATTGATACAAAATACAGATAATTAGAAAATGATACAACAATAACATGTAGAACGATTAGTCAAATGACAACACAAAATGGCTACCTTAGCTATAGTCTCTGTTGTCTCATTGCTCTCCTGTAAAAAGGTTACCATGGAAACAATTGTATAAAAATAAAATACAATGTTGCTACAATCAATAGTTCAAACAATAACATTTATCATTTACGCTAATAATAAGGCATAGAAATGTGTCTTTATGAATGTTTTTGGCCTTAAAGTACTTTATATATATTTTTCATGGGAAAAACAAACATTATTTTCCTCCTCAGATAATTTGTTTATACAAGTAGCATTAACCTAAAAGATTTAACAAAAAATGTCATTAATAATTAATTATTAAAATAATAACATCCATTTTAATATATGCTATTTTATTTTGTACAGAAAAAAATAAAATGAACAATATGTGATTTTTAAGTAGGAAATACACATTTTTCTACAAAATGTGCACACTGTTTGCAATTGTAAGCTCAAAACAGAGTTGTACAAGAACAGTGACTTTAATAAACCATTGCTGTAAAAGATAGACTAAAACTTGACACAATTTTCTTTTCATTGTGTCACAACTTCTGTTTAAATTTAAAAAAAGAGGTTTTGGGGAATAGAGATTAATAAGTCACAAGTTTGCTTTTTGTAACATTGCACTAACACAGTTATTGCTCATATTAGTGATGTCCTGCTAGTTATTGGTGGAGGAAGACCCCATATATAAGTCTGGGTAGAACCACCGGCGCACAGCAGGTTGGCTGGAAAACCTCCACAGAGGAAAGTTCTCACCCTGACCGGTACTCAAATCCACATGGTGCGGGGTAAGCCTCAAATAACTTGGACTTTTACCTCTTTCATTTAGAACATCATTTTTATATTTATTATTATATCCATGTTTAACAGGCTTACTGTTTTTAATAATTGAAATATAGGATAGGAATAGGCTAGACTGGTAATATGTTGGGTTTATTAAATACAAAAAAACAGTCATTTTTAAATGTGTTTATATTTAATTGATAATAAAGACCAGAAAGTTTATCCCTTCTTCCTAATCTATGGCAAAATAATTTATTCAGAATGCCAATATTTTATCATGAATATTAATAAAGTGTCCTCTTCTTGGATTCTGGGATTATTTCTAGACACTTTTATCAGATTTAGGAGATCTATGTAAGACACTGATTTATCTATGCTGTTTATCTATTTTAATTCAAGACATAAAATGACTATGCTATATTCTACATGACTTGGCAGTTTTCAGCTGAAAGTACTTTACTTGAATCTGCATATGCATTAATTTTGCAGTTTGGCGATTTCAGTTAAAAACTATTTTAACAGCCAATCTCACAGAATTTGTTTTGTTTAGAGATACATCGCATTGACCAGTTATGATCATTATTGTGATGTCCAGCTGTTTTGGTGGACTGGACTTTGGAAGACCCCAAACAAATGTGTGGGTAGAACCACCGGCGCACTGCAGGTCAGCTAGATGACTTCTCGCATTAAGACCTTCGCCCCTTATGGAACTTGAACCCACACGGTGAGAGGTTAAGCAGTCAGAGGAGTTACACATCGGTGACTCTACCACTACACCACGGGCGCCCCTAATCTTACAGTGTAACTTTTTATGGTAAAGATATGGCCGCTATCACAATAATATCTTGGTTTAATTTATAAAGAATCACATTCTCGTCCGAGTCACATTTTTTTCTAGCATCAGATAAAAAGTCATTATCAACCAACCCACATTTATTCAACAGTATCTATATGTCATCAATGAACATAGAACTGATAAACAAATAAATATTTGAAAGTAAAACTAAGATCAGATCATTTTTCAAACTGGTTTTAGGTTTTTTTAAGTTTTATATTTTTCCTAAAAGTACAATGTCCTTTTAAGCATTTGCTACATGGCCCACATTGCAGTCATATACTGTGAGATCATAGAAAGATATCTAAATGGAGACAGGCACTGGCAGACCTCTTCAAATAGAAGTTATGCATATTCTGATCTGAGTCACTCCAAATTACATGTATTTGCTAACATTTACATTAAAAAAGATTGCAGGAGACTATACAGAACAACCAGGAGAACATGATCAGAAAGCTCCTAGCATTGGCTGACTAGCTATATACTATGAGTATTTGAATAGGCCTTTTCAAGTTATGCTTAGTGACTTTAGAGCAAAGAATGATCTATTAATACATATTTGCATTTTTAATGAGTTTGTTGTTTTGTATTATTTATCTTCCCACCAACAGTATTTTGTTAATCTGGAGATGGTGTCTACTTAAAGTAGATATAGTGCTGCCTTCACTGTGTATAGCATGCCGTGAACACCTGGCATAATACCACACCCAGTCACACTATCCACACACACGGGACGACCAGTTGTGAAACTACCCTAATCATTTGCTTGAGCATTAGCAAGTGCATTATACGACTGCATTTGGTATGTCGTAGTCCGGGATCTAGCCCAGGGCCTCTCGTAACTGGAGCCCATGCTCTATTGATTGTGCTACCAGATCTGGGATTGGGATTAGCCGGCATTTTTGCCGATACTGTGCAGCGACATTTCTATCATTATAGCACAGGGGCACTTATGAGGTGCCCAGGGACTGAACCCGGCTGGTTCATTATACTGACACCAACAAGTCGTGCATAATGCTGTCCCCTTAGCCCAGAACGTTAAGAGGGAAGCCACTACTACCAACTTTACAGTCTATGGTTTGATCCGGCCGGGGTTCGAACCCCCGACCTCCCGATCCGCAAGCCGACGCTCTACCACCTGAGCTATTGCGGCAGGTCCTACCAGGTCTGGTACTCAGTATTATGTTTATGACTGTCATATCACATTATGTATTCAAACACATGCACAGGTAAAATTGTTTTCTATAAACAGCAATAAATAATTGAAGAGCATCACAATGGTTTTGATTCTCTCATTGCTTGACTACATGATCAAATATGATTTAGTGATCAAAGGTAATAGTTAATGCAATTATTGATTGTGATTCAACAAAGTTCAGCTTCTTCTTTCTTTCAAATTAAAAAAAAAAGTAAACTTGACCAACTGAAACCAGGTTGCTTTAAATTGAAATCTTGGAACACTAAATTATAAGCTAGGACATAACAAACATAAAACATTCAGCTATAAATATTTTACATCAAGGACGACTGCCACTTATGTCCTTGCAATTCAATTAATTAAATTTAGATCAAACTAAATTGAACCAAGTGAAAATGCATTTGGTTTTTCAATTATTTTTTTTATTTCTTTTCATTACAAAAATCAATACTTTCCAACTAATTCATGAACATATCAAAAGCAGTCTGCAAATGAGATTAAGAAATTATACAAGACAGTTAGCCTTGATGTGCCCATATATGGTAGTTCATTTCAAGATATGCTACAAGTATAAACATAATGATGCAACTCAACTTTATTTAACTTATTACCATTCTTTGCTCCATGCAGATGTCATTAGGTGTGCTTTTAATTGGGTTTTTTCTTTAATTGACTTAACTTCATGTACATAGACTGCTCACTTTTTGTCATGGTTAATAAATAATTGGGATTTGGGATTTGCTGGCAATTTTGCCGATACTGTGCAGCAACATTTCTATCATTATAGCACAAGGGTATGAGGTGCCAAAGGACTGACCGGTCCATTATACTGACACCGACAAGTCAGGCGTAATGCTGTCCCCTTAGCCCCGAGCATTAGGAGAGAAGCCACTAGTACCAACTTTAAAGTCTTTGGTTTGACCTGGCCGGGGTTTGAACCCGTGACCTCTTGATACAAAGAACGATGTACTATCAACTGAACTATTGCGACCAGTATTTAATAATTGATATAAAATGTGTTTTACATAATTATTATTATAAAACCAACTTTAACGGAAACCTGTTATATTTATTAGGGATATGGTGGGTTTACTGGGTGTACTTAATTATATTCCTTCAAAAAAGTAAGAACTAAACTCAAAGGTGCACTAATAATAAATTCTTAATAAAAACATTTAAAACTCCATGTGACAGTTTTGAAGCATTAAAAAATGCCCTGACATTTTCGTGCCAACACCTATTTAATATCATAGAGAGATGGAAGTCCTTTCAATAGACAAAGTATTTTTGTTTTTGTTACTGTATTATTATGCTTAAAGAAAGAAAATCTTAATTAACTGTCCTCAAACATAAATACATCGCAGCTATACAAGTATGGTCATAATGGCTGCATCCAGCAATTTTGGTTAAGGAAGACCCCAGCCAAATGATAGTAAAAGACTTGCGCACCACAGATGATCTGGAAGATCTTGCCACAATAAGTTCTTCACCCCTACCGGGACTCAGACCCACATGGTGCGAGGGTTAGCAGTCAGAGGAGTTACAAGGCCATGACTATCGCTCAGCCACCTGAGCCCTCGACCAACAAGTACAGTATGACTTGTTGTCCATGTATTAATGACAGGAGTTACAAGGTGGTAACAATCACTGGGCCATGGGCGCCCTCACCCAAACAAGTACAGTATGACTTGTTGTCTAAGTATTAATAACAGGAGTTACCAGGCCGTGACTATCACTTGGCCACGGGCACCCTCACCCAAACAAGTACAGTATGACTTGTTGTCTAAGTATTAATAACAGGAGTTACCAGGCCGTGACTATCACTGGGCCATGGGCACCCTCACCCAAACAAGTACAGTATGACTTGTTGTCCATGTATAAATGACAGGAGTTACAAGGTGATGACTATCACTGGGCCATGGGCGCCCTCACCCAAACAAGTACAGTATGACAAAGTCTTGTTGTCCATGTATTTATGACAGGAGTTACAAGGCAGTAACTATCACTGGGCCATGGGCACCCTCACCCAAATAAGTACAGTATGACAAAGTCTTGTTGTCCATGTATTAATGACAGGAGTTACAAGGTGGTAACTATCACTGGGCCACGGGCGCCCTCACCCAAATAAGTACAGTATGACAAAGTCTTGTTGTCCATGTATTTATGACAGGAGTTACAAGGCGTTTACTATCCCTCGGCCACGGGGGCCCTCACCCAAACAAGTACAGTATGACTTGTTGTCCATGTATTAACACATTTGTTTGTAATAATATCTTAGCAAGATAAAATCATCCTAACTTGTAATTTGTTTTATTTTTGAAAGCGACATTTGTTTATCGTTTATAGGGTTTATCATCCCACCAACAGTATTTCAGTGATCTGGAGACGATACAGTGACATTTTATGAACATTATAGCAACATCCAGTTTTTTGGTGGAGGAAGACCCCAGACACATGTCTGGGTAGAACCATCAGCACACTGCAAGTTAGCTGAAAGACCTAACATCAAGTCCTTTGCCCCTATTGGGCCTCTAACCCACCAAGGTTAAGCAGTCAGAGGAGTAACAATTCCGCAACTACGCCACAGACAACCCGCATCCCAACTTGATGGACTTGTTTTTTATTAGCGATTGCACAATCAGCTTGTGACGAGTCTGACATGGGACTTATCAGTGATTTCACTTATTAAACATGTAAAGGACCTACAAGTGACCCAAACAAGAATGACTTGAACCTCAATATATATATACTCCCGCTTGTAACTTTGCAAGATAAAATTTGTTTGTGTTTTTAAAATTTATCGCAGCTACCTATAATGGTCATTATAGTGTCAGCTATTTCAGTGGAGGAAGACTTCAGACAGATGTCTGTGTACAACCAAATATGTAATGCAGGTCAGCTGAAAGACCTTACCACTTAAAGTTTTTTGCGATGTAACAAGTCAAAGCCATGCATTGAGAGGCTAAGCAGTCAGAGAAATTATAAGTTGGCAACTCTACCACTAGACCAGGGGTTCACCCAAACAAGACAAAGTTAACTTTATAGGACATGGTTTATTGCATCGGCTTGCGGATTGGGAGGTGGTGGGTTCAAACTCTAGCTGGGTCAAACCAAAGACTTTAAAGTTTGTAGTAGTGGCTTCCCGCCTAATGCTCGGGGCTAAGGGGACAGCATTATGCATGACTCATCGGTGTCAGTATAATGGACCGGGTTCAGTCCCTGGGCACCTCATAAGTGCCCCTGTGCTATAATTATAGAAATGTTGCTGCACAGTATTGGCAAGTATCAACAAAAAAGCAGACAAATCCCATGGTTTATTTTTGTTTTGGGGATTATGCAAACAGTGCCTGTAAAGGTCTCTGACAGGGAACAATTGCAGTGAAGACATAAATAGAGAATGAAAAGTTTTTGCTTGTGGCCCAAACAAGAATGACTTGGGTCCACATATAAATCTATAATCCATATTTTCACACTAAGAAGATTATGGCAGGATTATCAGCATTAGACAATATTATCAAAAAAACAAGCTTTGTGAGTGTGGATAATATGGTCACATTACACAAAATCAAAGAAGTCGCGACAATTTCATTAAAAAGTCTATTTTACTGATAGAAAAAACTCAGCTGTTTTATAAATATCATATATATACCCCCTTATTCTAAACCTTTTGTTCACTGTATACAGCAACTACAGTCCATTAACTTAGGTGATATGGTGATATGCCCTGAAATCATTAATGAAATTGACTACTACCTTAATTATACAAAAATATTTCCGTGCTTATAACATTATGCTTGAAAAATCCATAACTATGTTATATTCTAAGTTTTAATGCTGTATGACTTCATATTTAGTCATAGGCAGCAGGTATTTTTCATATTTTAGACACAGACAAACATGTGTTTCATCTTTAACTGTATATTCACAGAATTGTGGGACAAACTTTCAAGTTTTTTTATAACCACAACTTACCCTTAACCTTTTACTGTACATACTACCCAAAAGTTTGTGAATTTCATCATTAAATGTAATTACATTTACCCACATTATAAGTTCAGTAATAAACTAAATGTATCCTCTCAAAATTGTGGATTTTCTATTTGAACTCTTCAGATAACCCTAGGGCCACCAACTTGTAACCCCTGACTGCTAAGCCTCTCATCGTGTGGGTTCGAGTCCCATTGAGGGCAAAGGACTCACTAATGTGTGAAGGTCTTCCATCTGACCTGCGATGCCCCAGTGGTTCTACCCTGACATTTGTTTAGGGCCTTCCTCTACCGAAACAGCTGAACGTCGCTTTAATGATCATAAGAGGTCGCTGCTTTGTATTATAAAAAAACAATAACAGACAACCCATTATTTGCTGATTTTTTTTTTTATTATTATTTTTTTTTATTGTGTGAATTGGTGTTTCCCGAAAGTATAAAGATAAAGTCCACAAACCATAGCATGGACTTAATTCAATTCTATCAGCATTCTGTCACTAACCCCTGTCATTAAGATGACCTACAGGTACCCAATGCTACCTTTTGTGGAAATTTCTGATTTCAAGTTGCACTTGTAAAGGCCCAATAAGCCCATTGTTACTTGTCACAATGCATTGAGACGGTTTCATGACCACAACAATAGTAATGCCTCAAAAAGTTCATTGCAATCACAAGGAGACGGTCAATAAGGCACATAATTTATACACATAGAGAGCACTATTGTAGATAATGTTCAGTGTCGACATTTTTGAGGTGTGCCCAATTTATCAAGCTTAATTGTTATGAATTTTTGCTTGACATATACTGTAATTTTTAATGTAAGACTGTAGTGTTGTGTGTTTGACTGCATGTTATTTATTTGATTGGGTAAACTTCTAAACAACTATGGACTGAAATTTGAACAGCAACATACATGTTATAGTATAGAATTACCGAAATAATGCCAATGGCATAGTGGTAGTCATTGATTTGTAACTCCTCTCTCTGACTGCTAAGCCTCTAACTGCATGGGTCCAAGTCCCGTCCGGGACGAAGGTGTAAATGTGGGAAAATCTTACAACTGGCATGCGATGTTCTTGTGGTTCACTCAGACATTTCTCGGGGGTCTTTCTCAATCATACCAGCTAGATGTTGCTATAATGATATTGCTATCATAATTTTTTGCTGCGATGCATTTCAAAAAACAAAAAAAACATTTTATGTGAAGTTGTGTAGTTTGGGTATTTTTGTTATAAATTTCTGAAACCTTTTTAGGTTTTTAGATAAGAAATATTCAAGAAGCATTTGCGGACAATATGTGTTGTTTTTATCGCTCAAGTAACTACTATATATATTTCAAATTTATTTTTGTTGTTTTTATGGGGGTAGGGCCCTCTATTTAGAAGTCATTATTGGGTCATATATTTATTTGGAAAGTTCCCAATAGAGACAAAGATACATTTCTGAGTCCTTGATATTAATCCTAAAATATTAGTATGTAACAAATACCGTACAAGCTCGCACTTCCATATTTTTATGCAGATATGTTAAAAATACAGTGTATTTAAACTATTTCATATTCTTTAAACACAGAATTATAAAAAAATCTCCAAATCAGTTCTGTGAAATACCTAATCACAGGTTGGGTCATTTTCCATA
Source organism: Sinonovacula constricta (assembly GCA_007844125.1). Taxonomy (NCBI): domain Eukaryota; kingdom Metazoa; phylum Mollusca; class Bivalvia; order Cardiida; family Solecurtidae; genus Sinonovacula; species Sinonovacula constricta. The sequence continues at coordinate 57,515,417 of CM017561.1, forward strand.
TTTTTACCCCACCCCTCTCAGCCTATTTCTATACAACATTATCATTCTACCGGCTAGCTATGTCTTATTAGGGACTTATCAAGAACTTACAAGTTGTATTACAATATAATAAAAAAATGTCCATTAAATGCCAAAAAAATAGTTCTCTTACTAGCTTTATGTTAATAAAAGAATAAACAATTTATAACAAACAACTCGACTAATGTCAGTCTGGCTGATCTTTATGTAGGCATACTATTCTTCTTCCTCCAAATAACTATAATCAGGGTATCCAACTCTTTTTTTATTTAGGCTGCAAACCTTTTACTAAACAAGTATAACAGTTTTGCAAAATAAAATGATTCTACCTGAACTATATGTCTGGACTAAAAAGACATAGTTTGTCAAGTATGGTTTTTGTGGTATATGTTACGTATATGATCTCGAGTGAAGGTAATGATTCTTGAAACTCTACTCTATGAGTTTGAGTCTTTGTCTTAATGGTTCTAAAAAGAAAATAAACACTCAAGAATATACATTTAATGTATTAACACAACCACCTTTTGTGAAAAAAAAAAAGTCCTTTTCTAAAAGATGCATTTTTCGAAGATAGCAAATTATATATGTATTTTACTAAGCTCTGGAAACTAATCATACCTACTCCCCATGAACTGCATACAAATCCAGTCAAACAATATACCAACTATTGTAACTATAGAAATACCTACCTTTTTCCCATTTGCTGCAGCAGCTTGTCTCTGGGGTGCGTGCTGTTGTGTTCTCCTGTCTGTCTGACTGCCAGACGCACCGGGGTCCTGCCCCCTCTGCGAAGTCCCTCCCCTTGGGGTGGAGCCCTGTGGATTAGGACTTGCCCCGTTGGAGCGCGACTGCTGTCGCGACTTGGGGTTCGGGTTCGCGATCTGAACCTCTTGGAACTGTCGATTTCTCTTTGGTTGGTTATTTCTTGCCGTTGGCGGGGCAGATTGAGTTTCTTGGGGGTCTGGACTGGATGAGGATCCGCTGCCCATGTTGGTTACTGGTTAAAACATCCTGAGATCCTGGTGGGGAGAAATTGAAAAAAATAAATAAATGAGATTTGGGGAATAAGTTTAAAAGTGTCTTTTTCCTTCTGTGAACCTGTGAGCATCTTTATAATACATTGTGAGCTTGAAGAAAGGTTGATGATGACTACAAACCAGCATGTTTTAAGGTACCACAGGAAAAAAATTGGTAAGAAAGGGTTGAGTGATTTTGTAGAGTTGTTTTTGATATTTTGTATGGTAGGGGACATTTTTACAACCCACCATTAATCTTCCAATCACTCAAGACACTTTGCATGCAGATCTTGTACTACCTTTACTGTGATTTGATACCATGCCATAACAAACCTTACATGATATAACACCCAGTCACATTATTATAATGTCAAATATGCGATTTAACCTTATAAAATGGGCTAACCTCTTCCATTTTTTAAGATGGATATGTGCCAACCTTAAGATGAACCCTTGGGCCTCATACCTAGGGATATCCAACCATAAAACTTGAACTATGCATGAATGGATCAAACAAAACCAAATACTACAGTTCCATATCAGACTAATGCTGTTGTTTTCAATAATCTAATAACTATAATGGAACACAATTATAGACGCAGTAGTTTAATGGCCAAGTCAGGCATTCACAATTATCCTTTAATTGCATGGCATGGAATCCTACCTGCAATGAATAATTCAACAGTTGCAGCATTCTATTGGCTTATAAACAATGATGTTTTTAATGAACATAATTATTCAAACATGTCCAGAGGTGTGAACTCATCTGTTATGATTCAGAACATAGCCCCAGTCATTTAGTCAGTCTGAACTTGTGTGTAAGATTTATAAAACAGGTTCAGTCAGTCAGTCTGAATTCATTTGTTAGATTCATAACACAGCTCCAGTCAGTTAGTCAGTCTGAACTCATCTGTTAGATTCATAACACAGCTCCAGTCAGTTAGTCAGTCTGAACTTGTCTGTAAGATTCATAACACAGCTCCAGTAAGTTAGTCAGTCTGAACTCATCTGTTAGATTCATAACACAGCTCCAGTAAGTTAGTCAGTCTGAACTCATCTGTTAGATTCATAACACAGCTCCAGTCAGTTAGTCAGTCTGAACTCATCTGTTAGATTCATAACACAGCTCCAGTCAGTTAGTCTGTCTGAACTCATCTGTTAGATTCATAACACAGCTCCAGTCAGTCAGTCTGAACTCATCTGTTAGATTCATAACACAGGTTCAGTCAGTCAGTCTGAACTCATCTGTTAGATTCATAACACAGCTCCAGTCAGTTAGTCAGTCTGAACTCATCTGTTAGATTCATAACACAGCTCCAGTCAGTTAGTCAGTCTGAACTCATCTGTTAGATTCATAACACAGCTCCAGTCAGTTAGTCAGTCTGAACTCATCTGTTAGATTCATAACACAGCTCCAGTCAGTCAGTCTGAACTCATCTGTTAGATTCATAACACAGGTTCAGTCAGTCAGTCTGAACTCATCTGTCAGATTCATAACACAGCTCCAGTCAGTTAGTCAGTCTGAACTCATCTGTTAGATTCATAACACAGCTCCAGTCAGTCAGTCTGAACTCATCTGTTAGATTCATAACACAGCTCCAGTCAGTTAGTCAGTCTGAACTCATCTGTTAGATTCATAACACAGCTCCAGTCAGTTAGTCAGTCTGAACACATCTGTTAGATTCATAACACAGCTCCAGTCAGTTAGTCAGTCTGAACACATCTGTCAGATTCATAACACAGCTCCAGTCAGTTAGTCAGTCTGAATTCATCTGTCAGATTCATAACACAGCTCCAGTCAGTTAGTCTGAACTCACTCCTTAGAACTTTTTAATAAGATTAATAACATAGGGCCAGTCAGTTATTCAGTCTGAACTTGCCTCTTAAATTCATAACACAGGACCAGTCATTTAGTCAGTCTGAACTTATCTGTTAGATTAATAACACAGGGCCAGTCAATCATTATGAACTTGCCTGTTAGATTCATAACACAAGACCAGTCAGTCAGTGTGAACTTGTCAGATTTGTAACACAGGGCTTGTCTGTTGGTCAGTCTGAACATGTCTGTTGGATTCATAACACAGGACCAGTCATTTAGTCAGTCTGAACTTATCTGTTAGATTAATAACACAGGGCCAGACAATCATTATGAACTTGCCTGTTAGATTCATAACACAGGACCAGTCAGTCAGTGTGAACTTGTCAGATTTGTAACACAGGGCTTGTCTGTTGGTCAGTCTGAACATGTCTGTTGGATTCAGAACACAGGGTCAGTCAGTCAGTCTAAATTTGTCTTTGTCTTTGTTAGATTCATAACAGGGCTTTTCTGTTAGTCAGTCAGATGTTGTCTGTCAAGTCAACTAAATCTGATTAGCAAAAAGCCACAATTTTTACAACATATATATTTTTTGTTGAATTTATCATCCTACCCTATTAATCTTTCAGCTATTTAGAGACAGTGCCGACTTGAAGCTGCCTTCACTATGTAGAGCATGCAAAGAACAAGGAATACAAAATGCAGTCCCGCTATCCTGTGCCAAACTACCAACACTAACAATAGCACACTGCAGGCTATCTGGAAGATCTTAACCTATTAAATTTTCTTCCAGACTGGGGATTAAACCTACACACAAGTGTCTGAGGAGTTACAAGTCAATCACTTTAACTACTTAGCTACTGGTGTCTCAAACGAGATCACTTTTAAGCTTTAGGCAAGTTTTCCAGTACATTAACTGAACTTTTAAATGCAACAACTAAATCATAGTGAGGTTGAGACTTACAGTAAAGGTACATGGATTTTCTTTTAAAGAATAAATAGACCTATCCATTCCATAATAAAATCAATTTATCAATATAAGACAACCTCTATCTCCAAATATTAATTAAGGGAAAATAATATATATATAATAAATATTTATTCATCTGGGTTTCAAGATATTCTCAAGGATCCCATTGGTAAAATTATTACAACTAATCAGATGCTTGAATGTGGTTTAAGCACCAGCTCAGAGATTCATAACCTTGGCCCCTGGGTGTCCCAGATGAAAAGGATAAAAGTGCCAGATAAGAGGCTCAAAATGCCTTAAGAGACCTCCCAAATGAGGACCAACAACACATAAATCTGTGTGCATAAGATGGTATTGCTCATAATGGGGCTTGCTTCGAGTGCGAGATTACAGTCTTAGCAATCAAATATCTTTCATATGCTTCTCTCTGTCTCTCTCCCCTCTCTCTTGCCCGCTCTCTCTCTCTCTCTTGCTCGCTCTCTCTCCCTCCCTCCCTCTCTCTCTCCCTCTGTGCCTCTTAAAAACCTGCTGACAGTCTTTCGTAGTAAAAGAGGCTATGATGAGGGACAAACTTTGCCCTCTACCCTTTGCAGTACGATAACACTTAAAATCATTGAGATAACCCCAACAAAACTTTGCTCTGTTCATGGTAAATATGTGCGAACTTTGACCTGATCTTGTGCAATGACAAAAATTAAAACACATCAATCACATTCCATGAAGTTTAAGAAAAAAGTAGCAAGTCACCATTCAGAATCAATGTTTTCTTGAGAGGGCAGTGTAAGAATGGGTATTTCTTCATGAATAAATGGACAATATAGTCAATGTGTGCCTTTTATAAACAGAAGAGTGGTCCTTTATAAAGTAAGAATACATATTGTTGGTAGGCATGACCCCTTTATAATGGAACTCCCCCATGAAAAATCAATAATTTGACTTTTGAATGTACATGTAAGGAAATATGCTGAATGAAATGATAAGACTGAGATCACAACGTTAATGAATTCTTTGAAAATGATTTTTTGTTACATCATACTGACACAATTATGGTCATATTGGCGATGTCTAATTAATTACTGGTGGAGGAAGACCCCAGACTTATGTCTGAGTAGAACCACTGTATATTCTTTGAATTATTGTGAAAGTAGCAATTTTTTTACATTTGAAAAAAAAAGAAAAGAAATTTGATAAATAATCCATATTAGGAAAAAGGTATATCAAATACCATGTTTATGGTGAAAAAACCACAACATTTTTGTGTGTGTAACTCAATAAAGAATAAAGAACTGCTCATTTTGTCAATTTTGTAACCAAATATCAACAGTCTGCATCAGCTTGATGAAGTCCATGGGAAACAGGTGAATATATATCAATAAGATAATATGTTTTTAATTAAAGGACATTTGGTAGCAAAAGGAACAATCCAGAACAAGAGTTCAACCTATACAATTGTCTGAAAATGTAAGTTTTTACTTTTATTATGCAATACAGACTAAATGTGTCTTTTGGAAAAAAAGTTGAAAAACAGCTTCATTTTAACCAGATAACACACTTAATATAATTAACAATTTATACATTAAATAGTGACTCAAACAATAGCTTACATCTTATTTTAAGATGTCATCAATGTAATTAGGTTGATTGTTTTGAAAAAATAGTCATGAAACTGGTGTAGGGGCGGAGTAGTAGAGTCGCCAACTTGTCACTCCTCTGACTACTAAGCCTCCCAAAGCATAGGGATGGTATTTGCCGGCAATTTTGCCATTATTGTGCAGCGACATTTCTATCATTATAGCACAGGGGCACTTATGAGGTGCCCAGGGACCGAACCCGGCCGTCCATTATACTGACACCGAGTCAGACGTAATGCTGTTCCCTTAATCCCTAGCGTTAGGAGGGAAGCCACTGCTACCAAATTTAAAATCTTTTGTTTGACCCGGCCAGGGTTTGAACCCGCGACCTCCCGATCCGCAAGCCGACGCTCTATCAACAGAGCTATTGCGGCTGGTCTCCCAAAGCATAGGTTTTAGTCCCTTTGGGTGAAGGACTAATTGTGGGAAGATCTTCCCGCAGGCTTGCCGTGCATCTGTGATTCTACCCAGACATTTGTCTTGGGTCTTCCTCCACCAAGCTAGCTGGATGCCACTATACTGATCATAATTGCTGTGATGTGTTTCAAAAATAAAAATATGATATAAAAACTAAACTACATAATGAGAAACCTATAATGCATAGTTGATTATTTATAACAAGATATGATTTTACTGGGTGATTCATGATCTGGTTATATGTTTGCACAGTGCTGGCAGTAGTATGCTTCAATTTGGTAAGACAATCCAGGTAACTAAAATTACTGGTGCGGAAATATTTTACCACAAGATAAAAAAATGTGTCCTGAAAGTTAAATGAACAGTTATAAAAAAAAAGTCTGCCTTAATGTAAACATACAGTCAATAAAAGTAGTCCGTGTTGGAGTTCTTATATATCTATATAGTTAACACAAAAAATGTCTTTGTTAGTTGCAAATAACGTAATTACAAATAGTTTAAATACCTTAATTTTCAATAATGGGAGGAAAGAATGGGGAACAAACAACTGCATATGCAATTTTTTTACTTTACTCCACCCACTTATTTACATAGCCCTTTAAATAAGTATTGGTGTCCCTGGGAAATTGAACACAACCGAATGCCTAACCATTCACACAAAATAATGTACATATTATCAGAATTTTCTATTGAAATTTTGAATAAGACACTTTTCCTTACAAGTATATATTATAATGATAACATTATTATACCCACGCATTCGCACGTGCAGAACGGTTTTTGTGTGTTTGTACGGAATGCACTAACGGTGACCAAATAAGTATAATAACACTGTATAAATAGGACCAAGCCACTTACGTGTATGTCTCACAAAGACCAAAAAACACAATTTTCCATCATTTCAATCTGTAGTTGTCTCTTTCTTCGACAACATCGGCATGTTTGATTTTTTACCTGTTTTTTCCAAATTGCGCGGACCATGTTGATTGGACGAAACATAAATACGACCGTTTCCGGTCATCGCACGTGCATTTCGTGCAAAACAACTATCGCATGCTGCGGTATAGAAAGCGCGGGTATACTCGCACTTTAAAACATTGCATTGGAACGAAAGGGGTTTTACTTCCAAATAGAAACGGTATCCGCATACGAAAAAAGTAGCCCTTTAATTTGTATTTACTATATATTTATTTTGAAGATACTATTTATTAGGTTATTTTTTAGTTGGCAAGATCGTTACAAGTGTAGACATACATAAGTCATAAGTGAGCTCTTATAACCGATACGAAAGAAGTGGTAATAAATTCGTATGTAGATATTAAAAATATAATATGATCAACAATATCGATGCGCTGTGTATACATGTACATGTATAATTTAAATAGATCTAATAAAATATATATGTGTACTGCTGTACTTGTTTAACATAAAGTATTAAATCACATTCAATGGTTCCTTACCTAAAAGATCTCATGATGAATAAGGTCCAACTGGTATTGAAATTAATTGAATGTCATCCACAATTTAAATATTCGCCGATTGTGACAGGAGTAGATCCAATATACCAAACAAGTCATTCAAACATCAACAGGAAATTCTTAAATAAACCTAGACCTTTTTCACGTGTATGGCTTATATAAAAATCCTCAATGTATATTTCAGACAAGGATTAATTTAATAATTAATGCGTGTATAAATCCAGCTAAGTTAAACAAAACCCAAATTTTCTAACAACACTTAGTGTAACACGTCGACTTATTTCAATGCCAAGTCGTGTAGATCTAGGCTTGTCCAGCGAATGTACAAACTTTATTTCATAGATCGGCTTTGAAACTAGACTATGCCATACAAAACGGGTAGCCTTTACAGGTCTATCGGCATACAGTATAGATCTATCTATACCTGTAAAAGGTTGGAGGGGAGGGGGATATTCATTGATTATTTGATCAATTATGTAAGCGTGTAAAGCCTCGTCATTGGTTGTGTCAAGTTGTTTCGTTTCTTTGTTTGTTGTGAATTGGAATAAAAGCTCCAAACATGACGAAATATTATGAAATATATTTTATATATTAATTAATCTGATGATTTCTGGGGATAATCTGGCGATTTTCTGTAGTTATAATCCCCTCTAAATGACTTGCATTAACTTGTTCGATGACGTGTTTATTTAATACCTATATTTGGTACCTTTTATGACATCCAAATCATCGGTAAAATATTTCATCAAATTGTGCTTGGCTGGTTGATCTGGTAGACTGTTTACTTATTTCTTTTTCCATTTAAATGAAGTCAATAATGCTAATTGTTTTAATTAAACTACTGACGTCTTCATCTATTGACAGTCGACAATCCACGGGAATCGACCGACCTGCGTCACCCGGATACTACCAAAACAAACACTGAGGATCGGTATAGACCGCGAAAACAACTGATCCGTCTTCTGACACGAAGATAAAACAGCGCCGGCAATTAGCTGCTATCATGGGGGTTATTCAAATAAAGCTATTGTTTCTTCTTATTTGCCCGCATGCGCGTTTGATGTAAAATGAAACAATAGAACTTTATTTTGAAATGGTAATAAGCTTAGAAGGGAGATAATTATGGTAAAATAATTGGGGTTTGTTTATAGGTGTTGGCTCCCATCTTATAAAGTTTATACTTGTCACAAAAATAATTCACTTTAAATGATTCTCGATTTATTTAATAGATAGTTTCCACATCAGTGAAAATCCCTTATCTTGGCAGCCATCTTTGTGGGTAACTTCAAGGGATTTTCATATGAATTGTATAGAAGGGTAAATTTTATTTTCTTGTAATTTCTTCATTTGTGGTCTGAAAATTAAAAGCTATACACCATTGGAAAGCTATTAAAATTCATATTTTTAGAATACAATATTTTTGCAATTGATAAATGCACACAGAATTTATACACAGACATAAATAAAACTATTGGCTCATACTTAAAACAAATTGAACAGTGTATCATTTTCGGTTGTATTTCTTTAACCTTTTAAACTATCAAAATATAGTTTTGATATTTAAAATACTTTATAAAAGCTGTTAAATTTTATATAAAATTCAGTAAAATAGACCGAAAAATAAAAACACAGCGGTATTTCAAATACAGCACATATTTCCCGATTTCGGCCTGCCTTAGCTTCTGCCCACAAAGATGTCTGCCTGAAACTGTCTTATCAGTGTCGATGACATCACATGGAAACTATCTATTGAAATATGTTATGTAAGAATCTTTTATTAGATACTAATAAAAAGGCAATTTGCCGAAAATATGAGTGAGAGAGTTTTTAGAAAACATATAATTAATACAGTTTCCTCTTGAACAAGTTTCAACATATTTTTGTTTGTTTATTGGGTTTAACGTCCCACCAACAGTATTTCAGTTATCTGGAGACGGTTCAACATATTTTAAACATCTGTTTGAAAAAAAGAGAGTAGCAAAAGCGATTATTTATATCTACCTAATTTATACTGATTTATACTATACCTATTTGTCTTATTGGCTATTGAATCATTTATTGCCTAAAAAGGTTAAGTCTGACGTCACATGTAAAAAATAAAATAAAAACAACAACAACTTGTTAGGCTATTAACAGGCATGACAGCTTTCATCCAATTACACAAAACACTCCAATAAATGCGTGTTTAGTTTGCTTACAAAAAACGTAGACACAAAATGAGAGCGTATTTGTATTACACATGCTCGCAAAAATCACGCGCCACCGTATCCCCTCAAACCGAAAGTAGACTTCGCGTACACTGTTCAGGTAGGAGTTTGTTGTAGGAATGTAATGTTTTATTCTGTTGATCAGCTTCTCGCCCTTCTCGCCCTTCTCGCACACTTTAACCTTAGTGTTAAAAAATTAAATGCAACTGGCAATAAAATTCGTTACGTGACATGTTGTCATACAGTCATATATGTTTGCTGTTCAGACTGAGTTGAAAGGTTAAAAGATATGACGGCATTGACACCCTTTTGATGACTACCATGAATATTCTGTCAACAACATTTCAAGACAAAAGAGGCCTTACAGAAAAGGTCTCGTATAAGACATAGACAGCGCATCACTTAAATGTATCAACATATTTGTCTGTGCAGAAGGGTTGCTCGTTACTTGTGAAAACTAAATTTGTTTTGTTTTTGAAATACATCAAAGCAACCATATATGATTATTATGATGTGGAGTTACCGTATTTTTTCACTTATAAGATGGGGATTTTTCCTTTAAATTTCATGTCCAAAGTGTGGGGCTCGTCTTATATTGTGTACTGTTAGACCAGACTTGGTGATGTAGATCAAAGAAATTAATGTCATGCCGCTACCCGCTACAGGATAGCAGTGCAGATGAGACTAGATACATCCCGCAACGTGTGAAAATTACAGCTACTGTTTACCAATTAACCCTTTTGTTGAGACAGCATGACTGGTCGACGCTCCTGTTCATTTTATTTTCCTCGTCATATAAGCAGGTAAAAGCAGAAACCAGCAATTTCACAGGTGAAGTAGGCGGGGTCATCTTAAAAACGAATAGTCTTATAAGTAAGAAAGTAAAGTACAAGTCAGCGATTACCACTATACCATAGATAGTTTCTTTGTGATGTCATAGGCACTGATGAGACAGTTTAAGGCAGCCATCTTTGAAGGCAGAAGCTAATGCAGGCTGAAATCGGGGAAATATGTGCTGTATTAAACTCACCACAGTGTTGTTATTTTTCAGTCTATTTTACTGAATTTTATATCAAATTTAACAGCTTTTATAAAGTATTTTAAATATAAGAACTATATTTTGATAATTTCAAAGGTAAACAAAATACAACCAAGAAAGTTACACTGTTCATTTTGTTTAAAGATGAGCCATTAAGTTTATTTATTTCTGTGTATTAATTCTTTGTGCATTTATAAATTTTGAAAATATTGCATTCTAAAAATATGAATTTCAAGGGCTTTCCAATGGTCTAAGCTTTTAATGTTAGGACCACAAATGAAGAAATTACAATAAATTGAAAGTTACGCTTCTATACAATTCATCTGAAATCCCTTGAAGTTGCCATCAAAGATGGCTGCCAAGATAAGGGATCTTTACTGATGTGGAAACTATCTATTGGTGCCTTGCATACTAATTTTAATTTGTTCCAAGGATGCTTGGAACCCAAGTAATAGCACAGGTGGACACAATCCCTCCTGTACATTTTCCAAGGCAAAGGCCCTTCTGGAAAATTTGCAAAGTCAGACCATATTCCTTTGGAATCCCTCCTGAAACAAATTTATAAAAAGAATTTTTTGTCTGGATCCTCTTTAGTATAAAATCAGTATTCTATTTATTTTTTAAAATAACAAAGTTGAGTCTGAAGAAAGAAATAGTATGAATGGAATGGACTAACTGATATCAGTCTGATTATCTGTGTTTTAACCTGAATTTTCAGATCCCAAATCTCACACTTCTATTTTAATCAATTCAGTAATTGTATATCTTATTGATCTTAGCTTCATGAAGCTAAGCACTGTAATCACAATTTCACAAATTTACTAATATCTGACGTGAACTTGCCCTGCTGCTAAAACTTCAAAAGAGTATCGGCAGTATCTAGAGATAAACAGATAGCATTGGTCAAGGAAGGATTTTGTCCCTCTCCTCCACCTATACAGCATAATATGATGACGACTAAGTTCTAACAGGTAACTTGACATAGATTATGGATCTATGGCTTTTACCTTCTTTACCATACTTTCAGTTTCATCACCATGGACACGTTCATGATTTTTTGGATCATCTTGGTAACTATAGCAACCATAACCTTCCTGAACTATCCAGCTCCTGCACTGTCACCAAGGTTGAAATCATGGTATAAGAAAGGCTCCTTTATGCAATATAAGGACTTCAAAATTTTCTACATAGGTGAGTATGCTTATTGAGGATTTTATGTAATGGGGAACATTGGTGAAACGAACATTGTCTCCCTTTTTAAATTTTTATCCAGGGTAATCCAAATGTTATGTTGGTCATGTAAGTAAGAATTCTTTAACTTTATGGATGTAGGGCACCAATAAACAGCATTTTGCAGGATCTTTTCTGGTAGCAATAATTTATTTGGTTACATGAGAGAAAACAAATTAGGTCCAAACTGTCGAATATTACCTATAATGACTTACACTATCTTACTATTGAAGTTACGATTAAATTATCTGAACTAAAAGCAATACTTTTAGCCAATAGATAGTTTTCATGTGATGTCATAGGCACTGATAAGACAGTTTAAGGCAGCCATCTTTGTGGGCAGAAGATAATGCAGGCCAAAATCAGGAAATATGTGCTGTATTAAACACACTACTGTGTTTTTATTTTTCAGTCTATTTTACTGAATTTTATATCAAATTTAACAGCTTTTATAAAGTAATTTAAATATCAAAACTATATGTTGATAGTTTAAAAGTTAAATAAAATACAACCAAAAAGATACACCATTCATTTTGTTTAAGGATGAGGTAATAATTTTATCTATTTTCTATGTATTAATTCTTTATGCATTTATCAATTTTAGAAAATATTGTATTTTAAAAATTTGAATTTCAAGAGCTTTCCAATGGCATATAGCTTTCAATTTTTGGACCACAAATGAAGAAATTACAAGAAAATAAAAATTATGCTTCTATACAATTCATCTGAAAATCCCCTGAAGTTGCCATCAAAGATGGCCACCAAGATAAGAGATTTTCAGTGATGTGGAAACGATCTATTATCAGTTTCTAAATACCCAAGGACAATGGTTTTTCTATCAGTACATGTAAAAATGGTGTACCTAATATTGGGTAATTGTCAGATACCATTTTTAAAAAGCTATGTCTGTTTATTTAATTTTTTTACATTGGTCAATGGTCATGGTAATAACGTTGAGGAATTAAGATGATGATGAGGATTATAATGATGATGATGGGGATAATGTTGAAGAATTAAGATGAGATGATGATGATGATGATGGCAATGATGATGATGATTAGGATTAAATGTTGAAGAGCATCTTATCATGTATTTTTTATTTTTTTTTTATTTTTAATAAAAGTTGAGGATGGTATGGCAGATGATGACAGTACAGTCTTATGTATTCACGGTTTTCCTACCTCCAGTCATGATTGGAAAAAGGTATGTTCCAAAATTCTTAACCCGTTACTTGCTAGACACACTATTAGGGTGGGGTATGTTTTATATTATTGGGGTGAATGGAAATTCAAACTTCTTAACCCTTTACTTGCTGGACACATCATTAGGGTGGGGTATGTTTTATGTTATTGGGGCAAATGGAGATTCAAACTTCTTAACCCTTTACTTGCTGGACACATCATTAGGGTGGGGTATGTTTTATGTTATTGGGGCAAATAGAGATTCAAACTTCTTAACCCTTTACTTGCTGGACACATCATTAGGATGGGGTATGTTTTATGTTATTGGGGCAAATGGAGATTCAAACTTCTTAACCCTTTACTTGCTGGACACACTATTAGGGTGGGGTATGTTTTATGTTATTGGGGTGAATGGAAATTCAAACTTCTTAACCCTTTACTTGCTGGACACATCATTAGGGTGGGGTATGTTTTATGTTATTGGGGCAAATGGAAATTCAAACTTCTTAACCCTTTACTTGCTGGACACACTATTAGGGTGGGGTATGTTTTATATTATTGGGGTGAATGGAAATTCAAACTTCTTAACCCTTTACTTGCTGGACACATCATTAGGGTTGGGTATGTTTTATGTTATTGGGGTGAATGGAAATTCAAACTTCTTAACCCTTTACTTGCTGGACACATCATTAGGATGGGGTATGTTTTATGTTATTGGGGCAAATGGAGATTCAAACTTCTTAACCCTTTACTTGCTGGACACATCATTAGGATGGGGTATGTTTTATGTTATTGGGGTGAATGGAAATTCAAACTTCTTAACCCTTTACTTGCTGGACACATCATTAGGGTGGGGTATGTTTTATGTTATTGGGGTGAATGGAAATTCAAACTTCTTAACCCTTTACTTGCTGGACACATCATTAGGGTGAGGTATGTTTTATGTTATTGGGGTGAATGGAAATTCAAACTTCTTAACCCTTTACTTGCTGGACACATCATTCGGGTGGGGTATGTTTTATATTATTGGGGTGAATGGAAATTCAAACTTCTTAACCCTTTACTTGCTGGACACACTATTAGGGTGGGGTATGTTTTATGTTATTGGGGCAAATGGAGATTCAAACTTCTTAACCCTTTACTTGCTGGACACATCATTAGGGTGGGGTATGTTTTATGTTATTGGGGCAAATGGAAATTCAAACTTCTTAACCCTTTACTTGCTGGACACATCATTAGGGTGGGGTATGTTTTATGTTATTGGGGCAAATGGAGATTCAAACTTCTTAACCCTTTACTTGCTGGACACATCATTAGGATGGGGTATGTTTTATGTTATTGGGGCAAATAGAGATTCAAACTTCTTAACCCTTTACTTGCTGGACACATCATTATGGTGAGGTATGTTTTATGTTATTGGGGCAAATGGAGATTCAAACTTCTTAACCCTTTACTTGCTGGACACATCATTATGGTGAGGTATGTTTTATGTTATTGGGGCAAATAGAGATTCAAACTTCTTAATCCTCTACTTGCTGGACACATCATTATGGTGAGGTATGTTTTATGTTATTGGGGCAAATAGAGATTCAAACTTCTTAACCCTTTACTTGCTGGACACATCATTAGGATGGGGTATGTTTTATGTTATTGGGGCAAATAGAGATTCAAACTTCTTAACCCTTTACTTGCTGGACACATCATTAGGATGGGGTATGTTTTATGTTATTGGGGCAAATAGAGATTCAAACTTCTTAACCCTTTACTTGCTGGACACATCATTAGGATGGGGTATGTTTTATGTTATTGGGGCAAATAGAGATTCAAACTTCTTAACCCTTTACTTGCTGGACACATCATTAGGGTGAGGTATGTTTTATGTTATTGGGGCAAATAGAGATTCAAACTTCTTAACCCTTTACTTGCTGGACACACTATTAGGGTGAGGTATGTTTTATGTTATTGGGGCAAATAGAGATTCAAACTTCTTAACCCTTTACTTGCTGGACACACTATTAGGGTGGGGTATGTTTTATGTTATTGGGGCAAATAGAGATTCAAACTTCTTAACCCTTTACTTGCTGGACACATCATTATGGTGGGGTATGTTTTATGTTATTGGGGCAAATGGAGATTCAAACTTCTTAACCCTCTACTTGCTGGACACATCATTATGGTGAGGTATGTTTTATGTTATTGGGGCAAATAGAGATTCAAACTTCTTAACCCTTTACTTGCTGGACACATCATTATGGTGAGGTATGTTTTATGTTATTGGGGCAAATGGAGATTCAAACTTCTTAACCCTTTACTTGCTGGACACATCATTAGGGTGGGGTATGTTTTATGTTATTGGGGCAAATGGAAATTCAAACTTCTTAACCCTTTACTTGCTGGACACACTATTAGGGTGGGGTATGTTTTATATTATTGGGGTGAATGGAAATTCAAACTTCTTAACCCTTTACTTGCTGGACACATCATTAGGGTTGGGTATGTTTTATGTTATTGGGGTGAATGGAAATTCAAACTTCTTAACCCTTTACTTGCTGGACACATCATTAGGATGGGGTATGTTTTATGTTATTGGGGCAAATGGAGATTCAAACTTCTTAACCCTTTACTTGCTGGACACATCATTAGGATGGGGTATGTTTTATGTTATTGGGGTGAATGGAAATTCAAACTTCTTAACCCTTTACTTGCTGGACACATCATTAGGGTGGGGTATGTTTTATGTTATTGGGGTGAATGGAAATTCAAACTTCTTAACCCTTTACTTGCTGGACACATCATTAGGGTGAGGTATGTTTTATGTTATTGGGGTGAATGGAAATTCAAACTTCTTAACCCTTTACTTGCTGGACACATCATTCGGGTGGGGTATGTTTTATATTATTGGGGTGAATGGAAATTCAAACTTCTTAACCCTTTACTTGCTGGACACACTATTAGGGTGGGGTATGTTTTATGTTATTGGGGCAAATGGAGATTCAAACTTCTTAACCCTTTACTTGCTGGACACATCATTAGGGTGGGGTATGTTTTATGTTATTGGGGCAAATGGAAATTCAAACTTCTTAACCCTTTACTTGCTGGACACATCATTAGGGTGGGGTATGTTTTATGTTATTGGGGCAAATGGAGATTCAAACTTCTTAACCCTTTACTTGCTGGACACATCATTAGGATGGGGTATGTTTTATGTTATTGGGGCAAATAGAGATTCAAACTTCTTAACCCTTTACTTGCTGGACACATCATTATGGTGAGGTATGTTTTATGTTATTGGGGCAAATGGAGATTCAAACTTCTTAACCCTTTACTTGCTGGACACATCATTATGGTGAGGTATGTTTTATGTTATTGGGGCAAATAGAGATTCAAACTTCTTAATCCTCTACTTGCTGGACACATCATTATGGTGAGGTATGTTTTATGTTATTGGGGCAAATAGAGATTCAAACTTCTTAACCCTTTACTTGCTGGACACATCATTAGGATGGGGTATGTTTTATGTTATTGGGGCAAATAGAGATTCAAACTTCTTAACCCTTTACTTGCTGGACACATCATTAGGATGGGGTATGTTTTATGTTATTGGGGCAAATAGAGATTCAAACTTCTTAACCCTTTACTTGCTGGACACATCATTAGGATGGGGTATGTTTTATGTTATTGGGGCAAATAGAGATTCAAACTTCTTAACCCTTTACTTGCTGGACACATCATTAGGGTGAGGTATGTTTTATGTTATTGGGGCAAATAGAGATTCAAACTTCTTAACCCTTTACTTGCTGGACACACTATTAGGGTGAGGTATGTTTTATGTTATTGGGGCAAATAGAGATTCAAACTTCTTAACCCTTTACTTGCTGGACACACTATTAGGGTGGGGTATGTTTTATGTTATTGGGGCAAATAGAGATTCAAACTTCTTAACCCTTTACTTGCTGGACACATCATTATGGTGGGGTATGTTTTATGTTATTGGGGCAAATGGAGATTCAAACTTCTTAACCCTCTACTTGCTGGACACATCATTATGGTGAGGTATGTTTTATGTTATTGGGGCAAATAGAGATTCAAACTTCTTAACCCTTTACTTGCTGGACACATCATTATGGTGAGGTATGTTTTATGTTATTGGGGCAAATGGAGATTCAAACTTCTTAACCCGTTACTTGCTGGACACACTATTAGGGTTGGGTATGTTTTATGTTATTGGGGCAAATGGAGATTCAAACTTCTTAACCCTTTACTTGCTGGACACATCATTAGGATGGGGTATGTTTTATGTTATTGGGGCAAATAGAGATTCAAACTTCTTAACCCTTTACTTGCTGGACACATCATTAAGGTGAGGTATGTTTTATGTTATTGGGGCAAATGGAGATTCAAACTTCTTAACCCTTTACTTGCTGGACACATCATTATGGTGAGGTATGTTTTATGTTATTGGGGCAAATGGAGATTCAAACTTCTTAACCCTTTACTTGCTGGACACACTATTAGGGTGGGGTATGTTTTATGTTATTGGGGTGAATAGAGATTCAAACTTCTTAACCCTCTACTTGCTGGACACATCATTAGGGTGGGGTATGTTTTATGTTATTGGGGCAAATGGAGATTCAAACTTCTTAACCCTTTACTTGCTGGACACATCATTAAGGTGAGGTATGTTTTATGTTATTGGGGCAAATGGAGATTCAAACTTCTTAACCCTTTACTTGCTGGACACATCATTAAGGTGAGGTATGTTTTATGTTATTGGGGCAAATGGAGATTCAAACTTCTTAACCCTTTACTTGCTGGACACATCATTAAGGTGAGGTATGTTTTATGTTATTGGGGCAAATGGAGATTCAAACTTCTTAACCCTTTACTTGCTGGACACATCATTAGGGTGGGGTATGTTTTATGTTATTGGGGCAAATAGAGATTCAAACTTCTTAACCCTTTACTTGCTGGACACATCATTAGGATGGGGTATGTTTTATGTTATTGGGGCAAATGGAGATTCAAACTTCTTAACCCTTTACTTGCTGGACACACTATTAGGGTGGGGTATGTTTTATGTTATTGGGGTGAATGGAAATTCAAACTTCTTAACCCTTTACTTGCTGGACACATCATTAGGGTGGGGTATGTTTTATGTTATTGGGGCAAATGGAAATTCAAACTTCTTAACCCTTTACTTGCTGGACACACTATTAGGGTGGGGTATGTTTTATATTATTGGGGTGAATGGAAATTCAAACTTCTTAACCCTTTACTTGCTGGACACATCATTAGGGTTGGGTATGTTTTATGTTATTGGGGTGAATGGAAATTCAAACTTCTTAACCCTTTACTTGCTGGACACATCATTAGGATGGGGTATGTTTTATGTTATTGGGGCAAATGGAGATTCAAACTTCTTAACCCTTTACTTGCTGGACACATCATTAGGATGGGGTATGTTTTATGTTATTGGGGTGAATGGAAATTCAAACTTCTTAACCCTTTACTTGCTGGACACATCATTAGGGTGGGGTATGTTTTATGTTATTGGGGTGAATGGAAATTCAAACTTCTTAACCCTTTACTTGCTGGACACATCATTAGGGTGAGGTATGTTTTATGTTATTGGGGTGAATGGAAATTCAAACTTCTTAACCCTTTACTTGCTGGACACATCATTCGGGTGGGGTATGTTTTATATTATTGGGGTGAATGGAAATTCAAACTTCTTAACCCTTTACTTGCTGGACACACTATTAGGGTGGGGTATGTTTTATGTTATTGGGGCAAATGGAGATTCAAACTTCTTAACCCTTTACTTGCTGGACACATCATTAGGGTGGGGTATGTTTTATGTTATTGGGGCAAATGGAAATTCAAACTTCTTAACCCTTTACTTGCTGGACACATCATTAGGGTGGGGTATGTTTTATGTTATTGGGGCAAATGGAGATTCAAACTTCTTAACCCTTTACTTGCTGGACACATCATTAGGATGGGGTATGTTTTATGTTATTGGGGCAAATAGAGATTCAAACTTCTTAACCCTTTACTTGCTGGACACATCATTATGGTGAGGTATGTTTTATGTTATTGGGGCAAATGGAGATTCAAACTTCTTAACCCTTTACTTGCTGGACACATCATTATGGTGAGGTATGTTTTATGTTATTGGGGCAAATAGAGATTCAAACTTCTTAATCCTCTACTTGCTGGACACATCATTATGGTGAGGTATGTTTTATGTTATTGGGGCAAATAGAGATTCAAACTTCTTAACCCTTTACTTGCTGGACACATCATTAGGATGGGGTATGTTTTATGTTATTGGGGCAAATAGAGATTCAAACTTCTTAACCCTTTACTTGCTGGACACATCATTAGGATGGGGTATGTTTTATGTTATTGGGGCAAATAGAGATTCAAACTTCTTAACCCTTTACTTGCTGGACACATCATTAGGATGGGGTATGTTTTATGTTATTGGGGCAAATAGAGATTCAAACTTCTTAACCCTTTACTTGCTGGACACATCATTAGGGTGAGGTATGTTTTATGTTATTGGGGCAAATAGAGATTCAAACTTCTTAACCCTTTACTTGCTGGACACACTATTAGGGTGAGGTATGTTTTATGTTATTGGGGCAAATAGAGATTCAAACTTCTTAACCCTTTACTTGCTGGACACACTATTAGGGTGGGGTATGTTTTATGTTATTGGGGCAAATAGAGATTCAAACTTCTTAACCCTTTACTTGCTGGACACATCATTATGGTGGGGTATGTTTTATGTTATTGGGGCAAATGGAGATTCAAACTTCTTAACCCTCTACTTGCTGGACACATCATTATGGTGAGGTATGTTTTATGTTATTGGGGCAAATAGAGATTCAAACTTCTTAACCCTTTACTTGCTGGACACATCATTATGGTGAGGTATGTTTTATGTTATTGGGGCAAATGGAGATTCAAACTTCTTAACCCGTTACTTGCTGGACACACTATTAGGGTGGGGTATGTTTTATGTTATTGGGGCAAATGGAGATTCAAACTTCTTAACCCTTTACTTGCTGGACACATCATTAGGATGGGGTATGTTTTATGTTATTGGGGCAAATAGAGATTCAAACTTCTTAACCCTTTACTTGCTGGACACATCATTAAGGTGAGGTATGTTTTATGTTATTGGGGCAAATGGAGATTCAAACTTCTTAACCCTTTACTTGCTGGACACATCATTATGGTGAGGTATGTTTTATGTTATTGGGGCAAATGGAGATTCAAACTTCTTAACCCTTTACTTGCTGGACACACTATTAGGGTGGGGTATGTTTTATGTTATTGGGGTGAATGGAGATTCAAACTTCTTAACCCTCTACTTGCTGGACACATCATTATGGTGAGGTATGTTTTATGTTATTGGGGCAAATGGAGATTCAAACTTCTTAACCCTTTACTTGCTGGACACATCATTAAGGTGAGGTATGTTTTATGTTATTGGGGCAAATGGAGATTCAAACTTCTTAACCCTTTACTTGCTGGACACATCATTAAGGTGAGGTATGTTTTATGTTATTGGGGCAAATGGAGATTCAAACTTCTTAACCCTTTACTTGCTGGACACATCATTAAGGTGAGGTATGTTTTATGTTATTGGGGCAAATGGAGATTCAAACTTCTTAACCCTTTACTTGCTGGACACATCATTATGGTGAGGTATGTTTTATGTTATTGGGGCAAATGGAGATTCAAACTTCTTAACCCTTTACTTGCTGGACACATCATTATGGTGAGGTATGTTTTATATTATTGGGGTGAATAGAGATTCAAACTTCTTAACCCTCTACTTGCTGGACACATCATTAGGGTGGGGTATGTTTTATGTTATTGGGGTGAATGGAGATTCAAACTTCTTAACCCTTTACTTGCTGGACACATCATTATGGTGAGGTATGTTTTATGTTATTGGGGCAAATAGAGATTCAAACTTCTTAACCCTTTACTTGCTGGACACATCATTAGGGTGGGGTATGTTTTATGTTATTGGGGCAAATGGAGATTCAAACTTCTTAACCCTTTACTTGCTGGACACATCATTATGGTGAGGTATGTTTTATGTTATTGGGGCAAATAGAGATTCAAACTTCTTAACCCTTTACTTGCTGGACACATCATTAGGGTGGGGTATGTTTTATGTTATTGGGGCAAATGGAGATTCAAACTTCTTAACCCTTTACTTGCTGGACACATCATTATGGTGAGGTATGTTTTATGTTATTGGGGCAAATAGAGATTCAAACTTCTTAACCCTTTACTTGCTGGACACATCATTAGGGTGGGGTATGTTTTATGTTATTGGGGCAAATGGAGATTCAAACTTCTTAACCCTTTACTTGCTGGACACATCATTAGGATGGGGTATGTTTTATGTTATTGGGGCAAATAGAGATTCAAACTTCTTAACCCTTTACTTGCTGGACACATCATTAGGGTGGGGTATGTTTTATGTTATTGGGGCAAATGGAGATTCAAACTTCTTAACCCTTTACTTGCTGGACACATCATTATGGTGAGGTATGTTTTATGTTATTGGGGCAAATGGAGATTCAAACTTCTTAACCCTTTACTTGCTGGACACATCATTAGGGTGGGGTATGTTTTATGTTATTGGGGCAAATGGAGATTCAAACTTCTTAACCCTTTACTTGCTGGACACATCATTATGGTGAGGTATGTTTTATGTTATTGGGGCAAATGGAGATTCAAACTTCTTAACCCTTTACTTGCTGGACACATCATTAGGGTTGGGTATGTTTTATATTATTGGGGTGAATGGAAATTCAAACTTCTTAAACTTCTAAAATAGATTCTTTACTTGACTATGGAGAAAATCTTCTAATTTAATAAAGGGGAACAGTGCTAGCTTTAGTACCATCTGATTATTAATTTGATAGTATAAGGCATTTAGATATTTGAAATAGTGCAAAAATACAGTAATCAGTTATGTTATACAATATTCTTATGTTTACTGGGCAAAAGCTATTACTTGATTATGTTATACCAGATATAAGCTAAGCTGTCACTTTTGGTAGTTGAAGACTTAATTTATTTAGCTTGGACAAATGTTTTGTAATTTGCACCTATCTTTTTTTATGTGACAGGTATTAGACGACTTAAAAGAACAGTACAGCAGGGTCATCATGGCCGACATGCTTGGATTTGGTTTCTCAGACAAACCGGTAATTTTTGTGGTCTTGATTAATACTTCTCCACAAAGCTGTCTTTTTATAAGTCTTTTTTGTTTCTTTTTAAGAGCATCAGCAGCTAAGGTCTTCCAGTTTTATTTGATACAGTAATATGCTGTTATCTTAAAAAGTGCTGGCAAATAAATTAATTCATATTTTGTTGGCAAGATTTAAACTAAGCACCATTTGAACCTGGGTCGACAGAGGGAGAAGCTGTAACTACTGAGCTAATGAGGTGACTTAGTAATGCAGTTGTTACATGTTGATGAAATACACATACGCATAGAGAGCTGTGCATATTAAGGTGTGATTGATGCATGTCAGCCTTATGAACTATTTTGGAAAAAACCTCTTAAGTTTTTGTATTCTCATTATTTATGTATTTTTACTTTGAATTTCATTATCTTTGTTTATATCTGTTTCATGGTAAGTGTTTCATTTTTGTGCTTGCAGTGGAATTATGACTTTTTGATCACAGAGCAGGCTGACATCCTGTCAGCCATATTGAAATCCCAATCGGTACAGGAAGTACATCTGCTGTCACATGACTACGGGGATACTGTTGCCTTGGAGATGTTACATAGGTAGGTCTTATCCTTTAACCTGCTAAGCATAAAATGGGTCAACACAGGCAAATAGTGTTTTTTCTGGGAATTGTCTGATCGGGGTCTGCACTATTTAATGATGTGTATACAGCAATACATATTTTTATCAGTAAATGAAGTTGTTAGAGAATTATTTGGACTGAAATTTGGCTGTAGCAGGTTAAAGGTTAAGAGTTACTCAGAGTGATTATTTAGATAAGCCCTTATTTACTGGCAGCTGGTTTAGCATCCCACCCAGGGTAAAAACTGAGGTCATTATATGAATTTTATTTTTGAAATAGATTGCAGCAACCAATTAAGATAATTATAGCGATTTGCAACTATACTGTTGGAGGAAGAAAACCCAGACAAAAGTCTGGATAAAACCACTTGTGCACTGCAGATCTGCTGGAAGATCTTCCCACATTAAACCCTTTGCCCCAAATGGGACTCAAACTTAGGCAGTGAGAGGCTAAGCAGTCAGAGGTGTTACATATCAGCAACTCTACCACTATGCCTCATATGCTCCTGAGGTCCTAATACAGATCTGCAAGAGAGCAGGGTTACTTTCCGGATATTTGTCTTTTTTCCGCCAATATTAGCTATTACCATATTAACCATAATTTTGTGATATATTTCACATTACCTAGATTAAACAGTCCTAAAATGTAACTTAAAATAGGTGTGACAAAAAATCGCAAGATGCCACATTTATGGCCCAATTTTTACTACACTCAGCTAGAATATTTGCCGGCATGAAATCTTGGATGAGTTCATTACTGGATCACGTGGGTCACTTGGTCAAATCTTAGAAAAACCTTGTGAGCACTCTAGAGGCTACATTTATGGTACAGTCTTCACTTAACTTGGCCAGAATGTTTGTCTGCATGAAATCTTGTATGAGTTCATTACTGGATCACATGGGTAATTTGGTCAAATCTTAGAAAAACCTTGTGAACACCATAGAGGCTACATTTATGGTATGGTACAGTCTTCACCAAACTTGGCCAGAATGTTTGTCTGCATGAAATTCTAAATACTTTTGTGACTTTGTTACATAGGGTCATAAAGTAGGCTGAATCATAGAAAAACCTGAAAACCCCAGAGGCCACATTTTTGGCCCAGTCTGCACCGTACTTGGTCAGAATGTTTGTGTGAAAACATTCGATAAGGTAATAACTGGGTCACATAGGGTCCAAAACAACATCACTTGATCAAATGTTAGAAAAACCTTATGAACATACTAGAGACTACATTTGTGGCCCAATCTTCACCATGGGCTTCAGAAGTTACTCTATCACTTGATGAAATATATTTTCCTAATTCTTTAAAAGCATATAATATAACTTTACTTCAGTATATAATAAATAAGCTTTTTTTTTTATCTTTTAGCGTTACATACGTGTTGAATAGTTTTAACATTTTCTTCGGTATTCACATGAGTTCAATTCAGTGGGTTGTTTGTTTTTTGGGTTTATCGTCCCATCAACGGTGTATCAGTTGTCTGGAGTCGGTGTTCACTTGAAGTAAATATAGTGCTGCCTTCACTGTGCAAAGCATGCCATGATTACCTGGCATGATACCACGTCCAGTTGCATTATCCTGACAACGGGCCAACCTATCGTGGAACTTCCCTTATACTTGCTTGAGCATTAGCAAGGGAAATATATCACTTCCATTTTTATTGATTGAACCAGGGGCCTCCCCTACCTGGAGTCGATGCTCTACCGATTGTGCTACCAGGTCCTGGTTGTGATTAAGTTTTTTCTTTATGTGTAAACTGATGCATAAAAGAGTCACTTCCAAAATATACGTTCTCCCTCATTGGTTAGTGAAAAAAAAAAAATCAACCCTAGGTTTGGACTTGAGATCAGGATATCATAATCCCCTGGTGACCTAACAGACACTCACTAAGGCTCATAAGTAGTTCACCCTAGAGTGGGAATCTCCCGATCTGACATCGATTCCACTCTTGATATATCCTATTAATGACATAGTATATCCAGAAAATTGTCAAGGCAAAATGATGTTGTCATCGAAAGTTACATACATGTGGAACATTTCAGCAAGTATTATTGATTTTATATTGCCTTGTGTTGTTTTTTCTTCAGGCATAATAACAATGAAGGCAACATCAAAATATTGTCTCTATGCCTGCTAAATGGAGGTAAGTTTTGTTTCATGTTATAATAAGACATTTTAAATGAAACATAATAAAAAAAATCTTGTAGTGAAAGAAAAATATGGTTTGAAATTTTATTAGCTAAATGAAGTAAATATTTTTTATATTATCATGTTTTAACAGTTATAATTGTCATCAAATTTATTGTAATACAAGAGGTAAATAAGAAAAGGTCCTATCAAAATTTTCACAGATATTTAAATTTTAATCTACCTCTAGACAAAGGCAAACAGGGTAAATATAAATGTGACAAAAACACAGAGACGAGACATAACACATAAAAAGAAAAACCATCAGTTACCGCCTTGGAATGATCAGTCGGCAAAAGGACCGACTGGGGTGCTTAAACCTGGTGTGTATATAATGTAACCTTATAATTAAATAACATTTTATTTATCTAGAATATATGCTGATTAAATAAAATAATTAAATTATGAAGATACATGTTTAGAGAGTAACCAATATTTTGAAAAATTGTTATAACATGCACATTTTTAACAGGTATATTTCCTGAGACCAACTTCCCACTACTCTTACAGAGGGTAAGTGATTTCATTTTTGTTTCTGTATAATTTGTATGTGCTGTCTTTTTAAGGTATATTCTCTGAAACTTACTTTCCACTTCTAATCCAAAGGGTAAGTATGCCTTTATCTTTCTAGAAATGTTCCCTAAACTTTAACCAGCCTGATGAATTGTTAGTTCAGAATCCTAAATCCTGTCACTGAAACAATTAAGTTTTCTCTTTGTTTAACAAAATGTTAAAAAATAATGTCAAGTGAATGTTTCTTAGTAGTTTTTGATATAAAGCACCTAAACAATGCTTCTCTTTCTTTTTGTTATTTTTCAGAATTTAACATTAAAAGTGCCACTTGTCTCTAAATGTTAAAAATTTAGATTTGTTGAAATTATTTCAAATATATTGGATCATATAATTTTTTTATTATCATATTATAACAACCAAGTTCAGAATGTGACAAGTTACAAATACTCCTATATACATAACAACAGTGTAAATCTGATTTTTAAAACTTATTTTATGAAAAAAGTGGAGCTATCATAAATCGGCTTTAATTAACATTTAGTTCTATTTCTGGAAAACTGTCATAGATATTCACTTCATACTTGGTATTCTTGTTCAGTATCAAAAGCAGTAACAAAAAGGACATGTTACCCTGAAAATAGTTTTGGTAGAGTTATGTCCCCTTTTCACTGAGTTAATTAGAGCCTCTTCAGGTAGCTCTTGTTTTCTGTTGTTATTTAAGTTATCCTTTGACCTTTTTTTTTTCCATCCACAGATGCTACTAGTTCCAGTGTTGGGAGACTTCATGTCACATATTAGCTCCAAGTTTACGTATACAAGAGGGTAAGTTACATGTATCATATATCACCTTATGCTTACGCATATGTCGATGAAAGCGAGTCATAAGTCGATTAATTTTACTAGTCCCAAAGTCAATAAATCAACTTTATTATATCTGGTCTAAGTCGATCTACTCTGGTTGGCTCTTGAGGTGTGAAACCTTTTGCTCTGAATCAAAGCTGTGAAACCAATTAAAATAAGCAAACTGTCAACTGACAACAATGGAGGCGTTATATTCATATTTTCTGTCATTTGTCTATTGATTTATTGTATTGATGTGCTAAAATAATGCATAGCTTTTTTTTGTAATTATATTTTTAATGCTTTTATGTGTTGCAACTATACTGATTTATGTTAAATTAAACATATATTAAAAAGTTAAATAAAAAAATCATATTTTCCTTATTCACCCACCCCAAAATTTTCTTATGCACATGGTACAAATTTAACAATTCACAAGTCGATTATATTCATAACTCAATGAAAATTGCCAGTCTCTTCAAAATTGAGATGACGAGGTTCGACTGTAATTTGTGACAGTGTTTCTAGAGTTATTTGTCTTGCGGGCCACTTCCACCAAAATAGCTCTAAACGTTGCTATAATGACCATAACTGTGTTGCTGCAGTGTTATCTGTTACTGTCTGTCGTTGGCATTATCAGGGCAGGCCAAGAATGTTCGAGTCTAACTTGACAGTTTTGATTATGATATGCAGGTCAATTGCTCTCTTTATATTCCTCAACAAACATGACCAGACATTATACCCAACCCAGTCCCACTATTCAGACACCAGCCTTACCAGTTCTGCAACTATCCTTATATTATAAATTGTGACTCATCAATGTAAACATGGAGGGACCTGTTGTGCGCTTTTGGTTCTACCAAGACATTTGTCTCTTCCTCTACGAATACTAGCTGGATGTCAGTAAACAAATTATAATTGTGTATTTCACAAACAAAACAAACATACCAATCCTGTACCCATACCCATAATCTTTTTTGGGGGGACACATTATTATCTTGTCAAAGGCAGAATAAGGTCTAGACTATCCACATTGTTCTGTATAAGTCATTTATAGTATTTGAAAGTAAGTTAATTGATCTAAGAACAACAAATGCTCTGCAAATTAGTGTTACTTAATTGTTGTAAACTGTAATCTGAAAAATTTTGAACAAACATTCAAAGTCTTTAATATAACACATTGCAGATAAGATAAATATTGTGACTTTTTTAGAGCTTGTTGTAAAAATTTAAGCATTAGTGCATAGAGTTAGCTCCCCTACTTAACTCTATGCTAGAGATATAACTCACTTTCACTGCGACAATTTTTACATTACTGTGCAGATTTAGCTCCCCTACTTAATTCTATGCTAGAGATATAACTCACTTTCACTGCGACAATTTTTACATTACTGTGCAGAGTTATCTCCCCTACTTAACTTTATGCTAGAGATATAACTCACTTTCATTGCAACAATTTGTACATTACTGTGCAGAGTTAGCGTCCCTACTTAACTCTGTGCTAGAGACATACCTCACTTTCATCGCGACAATTTTTACATTACTGTGCAGAGTTAGCTCCCCTACTTAACTCTGTGCTAGAGACATACCTCACTTTCATCGCCACAATTTTTACATTACTGTGCAGAGTTAGCTCCTCTACTTAACTCTGCTTGAGACATACCTCACTTTCATCGCAACAATTTGTACGTTACTTGGTTAGCTGCCCTACTAAATGCTATTATATATAATTCTTTAGCCTGGGTCGTACATTTGGTCCTGCCACCTATCCAACTGACGAGGACGTCCAGGACTTTTATGCTGTCACTCGGTTCAATGATGGACACAAGGTCATGTCACGGTAAGGTTTCATTGTTTTCATACAACAATTGGGCATTTCTATGGAAACAAACTTGAGTGTATGACAATGCAATGTACAAAAAATGTTTTTTAACATCGAGATGTGATGAAATGCACCCAACGTTTTGACAGTCATGGTCAGGGAGTTCTTGCCCTTGCAAATAAAAGAAAATGTGGTCATAAATTTAACGTCATCTTCCCATTGCAAATAAAAGAAAATGTGGTCATAAATTTAACGTCATAATAGGTCTTTAATTCATTGGGCCCAAGTGACGCGTTAAAGCGGCAGCAAAAACAGCCCCCTTATGCCGGGAGACGCCTTATCGCTTTGCATTTTACCTGTGTCTGGCTCTAAGTGCTGCATTAACGCAGCTCTGAAAATGTTTCTGATACTGTCAAAAGCCGCTTTAATGCGCGCATCATATATGCTGGTTTAAACTTGTTCTTTTAAACACTTTCGAGTCTCGGCCAATCAAGTACATCGCAGTATCGTAAATGCACATGTCATCTTAATCTAAATCTACCGGCTTAAATCCTTTTTTGTTAATCATTTATTGTAGCGAGACAACGGAAAAATCTATGACATTTTCTCTAATTCCCATCTAATTTGAAACATTTCTCGGCTGAAATAAGATTGTATAAGCAGTTTTAAAACGATTAATTAATACTTTGAATTTTAGTCAATCAGAAATGAAAGTGGATAATGACACCCAGTTTCTCCCTTCAAGAACCCTAGTTGTCATTTTTTGTCTGGTTTATTCAAGCTTATTTATTAACCATGTGAAAACTAGTTTAAGTTGTGTCTGTTAGTATCCCCTCAATTACCCTATTTGTACCAAGATATTAGAAGTTTGCTTTTTAGCTACACATTTTAAACTACTTTACCAGTAGATGTAGATGTGCTTTTTATCTCTTTCTTCTAACTTTACTTGTACATTTTTAGTCTATAAATAAGAGATCCCTAATGCATCTACTTACCATTGTAGACTGATCCATTACATCACCCAGAGAGGACTTAATAAAGACAGATGGGTGGGTGCATTGCAGAAAACGCGAGTGCCAGGTAGAAGTTATGATATTTTTTGCTTTTTTATTTTTTTTGATAAAATATATATTTCGTATCATAAACAAATAAGAAGCCATTAATATGACAGTGTAGAATGTCCAATGTTTGTGACATGCTGTCATAGAGAATGCAGCACTATATCTGTTTCAATTGAAAATCATCTAATGAATTATTATGGGAGCAGCATAATCCCCACCCACAAGCAAAACAAGATCATTCGGTAAATACATGTCTTTATGTAGGCGCCCATGGTGTAATGGTAGAGTCACTGACTCTTAATGTTTAGGCTCTCACGACATGGGTTCGAGTCTTGTTGTTGCTGAAGGACTTCCTATGGAAGATCCTCCTGCTGATGTGTGGTGTGCAAGTGTTTCTTCCAGTCTTTTGTTAGGATCATCTTCCACTAAAATATTTGGGCATTGCTATAATGAACATATTTGGTTGTTACGATGTGTTTCAAAACAAACTTAGAAGAAGGGACTTTGCACTTTCTGCTATAATGACCCTATTTAGTTGTTACAATGTATTTCAAAACAAACATAGAAGAAGTGAGTTTGCACTTTCTGAAAACACATGTGTATTTGGTATCCAGTTGAAGCAAAATGTATTTGCGGGACATAATTCCTTATTCACAGATTGTGAACTTGTATTTTCCAGTCCACATGATTTATGGACCTTCAGATCCAGTTAACCCTCCTGTGTTCATCGAACATTACAAGTAAGTCGCATTTATTGGTTCTATCTTTGAAGGAACATGCCTGTAGTCATGGTTACACATTTGCTTAAAGAAAACTTTGCAGAAGTCTGTACCAGACCTGGTAGTGCAGTCGGTAGCGCGTCGGCTCCAGGTACAAGAGGCCCGGGTTCGATTCTGGGCCACGACATACCAAAGTCATTAAAAATGGTAGTGGTATAGCTCCCTCGCTAATGCTGAAACAGATCTGGCTTCCGTCGTCCGTCGTTCGTCGTCAACATTTTACCTTGTGAACACACTAGAGGCCACAATTTTTATCCAATCTTCATCAAACTTGGTCAGAATGTTTGTCTGCATGAAATCTTGGATGAGTTCATTATTGGGTCACCTGGGGTCAAAAAGTAGGTCACTAGGTCAAATCTTAGAAAATGCTTGTTTACACAGTAGAGGCCACATTTATAGCCCAGTCTTCACCAATCTTGGTCAGAATGGTTGTCTGCATGAAGTCCTGGATGAGTTCATAACTGGGTCACGTGGGGTCAAAAAGTAGGTCACTAGGTCAAATCTTAGAAAAAGGTTGTGAACACACTAGAGACCACATTTATAGCCCAATCTTCACCAAACTTGGTCAGAATGTTTGTCTGCATGAAATCTTGAATTAGTCCGTAACTGGATCACGTGGGGTCAAAAAGTAGGTCACTAGGTCAAATCTTTAAAAAAGCTTGTGAACACACTAGAGGCCACATTTAAAGCCCAATCTTCACCAAACTTGGTCAAAATGTTTGTCTACATGAAATCCTGGACGAGTTTGTTATTGGGTTATGTGGGTTCAAAAAATAGGTCACTAGGTTACATTTTCGAAAAACCTTGTGAAAACACTTAAGAGGCTACAACGTTTTGAAGTGAGTCATGTGGATTCAGTAGGATCTTGGTAAAATTCTAGAAAATGTTATCAACCCAGTGGCCACACTAATGGTCCAATCTTCACCAAAGATTTCTAAAGTAAATAACTCTTAATTACTTGATGCCAGGTTTGAGCCTACTTAAAGTCTGTGTCATCAGGTGAGCGATTAAGGGCCATCATGGCCCTCTTGTTATTTTTTTTTAATAAAGGTGTACAATTTCTAATTTCCTAAGCTCGATAGTAGTTTATCAAATCATTACACGCAATCAATAGAGCGTCGGCTCCAGTTACGGGAGGCCCCGGGTTTGATCCCGGTCCGCGACATACCAAAGTCGTTAAAAATGGTAGTGGTATAGCTCCCTTGCTAACGCTCAAGCAAATATAAGGGTAGTTCCACGACTGGTTGGCCTGGTGTCAGGATAATGTGACTGGGTGTGGTATCATGCCAGGTGTTCACGGCATAGTATATACAGTGAATGCAGCACTATAACTGCTTCAAGTGGACACCGTCTCCAGATAACTGAAATAATGTTGGTGGGACGATAAACCCTATAAACAAACAAACAAACAAACCATTACACTCTTAGAAGGAAGTGGAACGTGTAACAGAGGTATTTTAACTGATCATTCTCATTGTACCAAATGTGTGATTATGCAAAACAAGACAAGGTGTCATTCATTTTCATAACAGTCTGCATTCAGGCCCAGGTACTCCAAACAATAATGAGAACAGAAAATAGGCTGTTATTTTGCAAAAGGGCATGAAATACTATAGTTTTAGTAATAATCTGTTTAACAATATAAATTATCACAAAAAGCATATATATTTCCTTTTGGAATTGTAATTCTTTTATAAACAAGTCAAGGTCACTGTGTGAGTTGTGACACTGCAAGTTGTATAGCTTCAATTAGAATTGTTTTTACAAGAAAGGTCGAAACACATTTACACCTGCAAAGCTTAAGTACATTATTGTTTTTAACAGCTTTTGTTGAAACATTTAATTGAAAAAATACTGTTTTTGTGCATGGTCTAGATAAAAAAAAATTCTATAAGGAAGGAACCAGTTCTCTGAAGAGCGGACTGATAAGCTTAAACATCATGAAGAATGTGATGATAAAAAGTACCATTAAAAGAGAACACATTTTGTGTTAATTGCCCTACAGTCACCTAGTTACACATACATAAGGGAGTTAATGTAAAACAAGTATGTTGATGTTTGTATTTAATTCACTTTCCATTATCTACACAGGAAGACTGTTCCAAACCCAAGCATAGATGTGTTGGATAATTCGATTGGTCATTACCCACAGTGGGAGGATCCTTCAGGGGTCATGAGGTCATACAGGAAGTTCATAGAGAAGGTTACAAGATCACAGGCAGCCAATCAGAAGGCAGCTAACAAAAAGGATTGATCAACACACATTAGCTCCAGACCTGGAGACAGTTACTTTTAGCCCATTGTAATGTGTATTGTAATGAACAACAGTCTACAAAAACAAAACAGTCATTACACTATCAATTTCATGAAAGATGTGATTCATAATAATGAAAATCTTTTACAATCAATATATTATTGTCATGTTTTAAAATGAGGTTCTTATATATTTCTGTTGTTTTTGTAACTGAAAAGTATTTTTGTGACAACACATATTATCGTATGCAGTTACTAGCTTTATGAATAATTCATGCAAAACTTGTGATAATCATATTTACGTCTATAAAAGTTGTATATAAGCCATACATGTATGTGTGCAAACAGTATTACTGTGACTGTAAATGAGTGTGTGACAAAACTTCTCTGCAAATATCGGCTCTATGCTTAATTCACTACTCCCTGCTTTTATGCTAAATTTGTGACAATAATCATGTTGACAAAATTACAAAATTATGTAAAACTAGTTTAACAAAATTGTTGCATTATAATTCTTAAGGTACACTGAAATACTCTACTTTGAAATCCATTTATAAACAATCCAGAATATCCAGGACGATTTCACTTTTATCAATAGGGTGGCATTGGTTTTTTGGTTAAACAAGTGTGCATAATACATGCGTTTATACAGTATGCTGAATTTTAACATGAGCATCAAGGGGAGGTCACCATTGCAAGGTTTGGTATATTTCATTTTTTGTTATTGGCACATAATGCTCTGCCTATATGAACAATATTCAACTGGGTGCTTAGAGCTTTAGATAGATTTTAACTACAAAAAACAACAACAAACTAAAGACATTTGAAAATGAAATCTAAGCATACCAAGTGAAATTATTTATTTTAAGATGTGCCTTATTTTTTTGTTAAATTATAACATGCTGTATATTATTTTGTATTATTTATTAAGTTAGAATATGTCAAAAAAAAGACCTATTTGGTCTACCCAGGATAATTTCTAACAAGGGAAACACTTTGTATATATCACCATTTTTCCCAAATTTTTAAAACAATAAAACATTACTTATTAATATTAATATAATATGGTAACTGACTTTGTTTCTTTGGAACCTAAATGAACACAAATATTTGAGTTCTGTGAACAATTTTGTCTGTGCTCTGTTGCATCTTAAGTTTTTATTTGTATGTTTGTTAATTGTTCATGTCGTGTTCTATTTTTCCTATTAACAATTTATGCAATATGACAATTGCTTACCCTTTATCTAACTTTTGTTTTGTTTTGTTAAATAAATACATTACAACGATGTTTATTGTATCAACGTTTATCTAACATCGATTTTTTTAATGCATCACAGCGACACAATCATCGTCATGATAGTGATGTCCAGCTATATCGGAAAACCCCAGACAAATGTTTGGGTAGAACCACTCTTGTGCTGCATTTTAGCATCTTTCCACACTAAGTGCTTTGCCCTGACTAGGATTCGAACCTGCATGCATTGAAAGGCTGAGCAGTCATGGTGTTGCAAGTAGACCATTCTAACCCTTGACCATGTAGGCTCCCTTAAATTTTGTTTTAACATAGAACTATGTTAACTGAGAATAATATTTTAGATACAAAAGAACATTTTATTCTTTAGTTGAAGAAACAATGCTGACAAACAACTGTTATTTTATAATTTAATTTGAAATATTAGCTTTCTTCAGGAATTTCTGATAAGTATAAAGTATAAATCTAAGGAAGAACTAATAACTACAAATATTGCATTTGTTAAAGTTTATTCAAAATGATTTTTGTCAATGTATTATTTATATGCGCGTACACAACGACTTATATTATGAAGTTATATTACTCCTGTTTAAAATTAGAGATGTGCCTTAGAAAATATAAAGATTGCATTAGAAATGAGCATAGAAAATGATTGCTGCTCAAATGTGATGGATATATTGAATTGTTTTTCATAGTGGTGTAGTAGCTTGTGAGGCAACTGGTAGCTAGTATAAGCAACATTCCAGTATGTAGGTATCGTTGTTCTGTTAAATGACATATTTTATTTACATTCATATTATTCACGATTAGAAATTTCATTTTAAGGTTGTTATTATTAAAATGCTTTTTTGTACCAAACATTTCTTTGGGGCAGTATTTGTTAATATTTTAGGAAATTGACGTCAAATTGATTGATTTCAAATTTCCTATCAATAAGTCCTTGTAAATGTACAAAACCTTCCTATTGTAGTTAATGCATTTTTTACCATTTGTAATGGAAATTATTAGAAATAATGCCTTTTTCTGTAGTCTGTTTACAATAAAATGCTTAGATAAGACGCTAACTACCTTCGTTGTATGTTAACAATACCAAAAATGACCTGCTTATTTATAATTAATTAAGCAACATGTATAATAATATGACAAAGTTTTATGAGCATTGCAACATATACCAAAAATTTTGAAAAGGCACAGGACAAAACTATTCACTTGGCAGACAAATGTAAAAGAAAAACAAATCTGTGACAAGTCATTCAACAAAAAGAGCCAACCAAAATGTTACTGATTTGGAACAGTCAGTCGGCAATATGAACCGACTGGGGTGCTTAAACCGGTTTTACAGAGCTCAAACGTCGCTCTTCCAGAGGGGGTTTTCAAATGTAAGATGAAATGAAAACTGACCTATTTGAATAAAAAATGTTGATTAATATTCGACAAATAGCCCAAAGTATTTACTGCCTTTGCCCTTGTCCAGGAAGTTGATAGTACAGATTGGAGAGAGTGAATAAAAATGGAGTTTTCCCAAATGACAATTTGCAAAGCCTAACCTGATTCTATGACTGCTCAAGTATTTGTTTGGATAACCTGTTCTTGGTCTCTGCTTCTGTTTTCATGAAATGCATTAATATTTCCACATTGGCAACTTGTATTTTACTGAAATATCAACAACATTAAAATCGACGACTAGGTCAGATATATTTTACCATTTCCTCTTTTTGTAAATACTAGCAATCATTAATGACACGAGCAATGTTCAGTTATTTTTGTGTTAAAGGTTCCTTAATGTACCACACACAACTGTTTATAGCTTTAACTGATATTTTAAATTTTCTTTTATTTAGATGGCTTGGAAATTGACAAAATGGCTACATCTGTGCTCAGGCTTTCTGTCGGCCTCAGTGAGTTCCCAGCGATATTTTCTAAGCGGAAGAGTCCATTATGACGCCTTGTGTTTTATTATTCTTGCTTGATTTTGTGTTCACACTTTTTTTTTTACCATTTCTATTATCTCTCTGCTAGGGAATTTAAACAGATACAAAGCCTAGCTTTAATACCAAACGTATATTGCTACATGTTTTGTATTGTACATCTCCTGCAACACAGCTGCAACACCTCCCATGTCCTTATATATATTAAGTCTATTCCTTCATCAAAGCCGTTTATTGATGAATGTTACTGTCATCTTCTGCATTGAAATAATACAAACATAATACTTAAATAAGAATCATTTTGACATTAACTTAGATTGCAATAACAGAAACAGTCATCATCAGTTATATTGAAAAAGGATATGGATATGGATAAAAGAATACAAAATTGTTGCAGCTATGGCACCAATTAATCCTCCACAAACTATTTCTTGATGCTGAGTTGTTTGGTGCAGAAAGTAAATAAAGCATGATCCCAAAAGCCCTGGAGCTTCACTTGACACCATAATGAAACTGTGTATTCTGTGATATAGAGTTTTCAAATAACATTTTCCACTGACTGATCTTGGATTTTACTATGGAGGGTTTCTGAAATGTTGAGGCATTTATTTGGACAAAAATTATACTATTTTGCTAAATAAGATTTCTGTATAGTATTGTTTTATATGTATGGTCCAGAAATTTGACGGGGATGTCTATAACAAAAGCGAACTTTCAGAGAGAAAACATTCCATGAACCTTATGGTATAGTGGTTTGGTTGTATGTTAGTCTTGCTGACCAATGGCATACATTGGTGAAATGGAAATTGTCTCCCTTGTTAGTTAATCTCTGAGGTATTCCAAACAGTCCGTAGGTCCTTTTTATTTCGAATTCTTGGATTTTATCGCCTGGACTTTTGTAGATATTGCAATTACAAACAGTGAAAGTTCTTACTTTTGCATAAATGTAAGCTTAAAATCCATTTAAATAGTTAAGAGATATGCTATTTAAAAAGAAAATGGACTTTGTTGAAGATGGTTCACCTGGGTATCACAAGAAAGGCAAAAATGTCAACATACACTCCAAAGAGCACAAGCATAAAAACCAAGTAAAACAAGTAAAAGGACCTACTTGTATTTAGGGATTATTCAGGTTAGACTATCATTACTTGCAGTGCAGAAGATGCATGTACATCAAGTGTGACAGACTTCTTTGAATCATTCCTCTTGTGACATTAAACTGTTTTATTACCCTTTACACTGTGATTTTCCAGCATTTTGTTAATTTCCAATGTATTTAATAGTGGTAATGATACAACAAATAAAAGCTCTAAGGTAGTTTCAAAACACATTTATTAAAAATATAAGCACAACGTTCATAGTAATGATGTAATAATAATAACAAAGGGGAGTTGCAACAAGTACATTTTGTTAGAGGCAACTCTGGAGTTGAATCTAGCTAAACAATGGACAGCTTTCATATAGTCAAGGTAAGATAAGCCAATCAGAAAATAGCTTACATCGGAAAGGTTAGATACTTGAGAGGCCAATTAAATTTCTTGTTTCAATTTACTGCACTTCACTTCACTGAGTTATATGTATATACCATCACCTTTGTTGGGGGATAAGGTATGGTATTGATGTCAAATGTTGGTAAAAGAAAATGACAAAAATCATTTATTTTAGCAGACATTTGAGAAAAAAAATGTTTTAAAAGTGTTGGATATCATTTTATTCTCTTGTTTTATTTTTTAAAGACCATAAATAGTAAATCCCCACAAAAAACGATGATTGTACTGTTATACTAAAATAATTACCATATACTTGTAATAAACATGGTTGCATAGTAAATTAATACATTTTTTTATACAGTGGTTATAAATTTGATTTTAAGTCAAGACTAGTAAATAGGATTCATGTGGGCAACTTCATGGCCAAATTAAGTTTAATAAAAAAAAAGAGTACAAGATTGTTTTGCTGAGGTATTTAGAGCAAGAAAAAGTGATGATGCAAGTTTGATATCAAAATAAATTACAACATGGTTTAATAAAAATGATAAAAATGTGTTTTATGAAATTAAAAAATGGTGACAAGTTGGGTGCAAACTTGATTAACCAGTGAAAATTAACCAACATTAATTAACAACAAAACAATTAAGTACTTAAAATTGTCACATTTGCTATGAGCTGACATATAAATATATATATATTTTTCCCCCACATATATGCTATATTCATAAATTGATCACAAATTACTGAGTTACAGACATTATTTTTTATTATATTCCCCAGGATTAGAGTTTATAGCATTCTGCTTTAAAAATATTATGAAAATATTGGCATATTTATGTGAGCAATCCTAGCACCTTTTTCAGTACAAAAAAAACCCCAACCTTTTCAGCAGTTATCTATCTTCTAACAGTTTTGTTATTTTGAAAAATAGCCAAGTTTCATTTAGTTATTTGCATACATGTACCATGGCAGTGGTGAAGATAACAGATGCACAAGTTCATAGCAAAATACTGATCAATTTTCTTAGAGGCTGGCCATCTAACCAAAATACGATTTTGTTAATAGATTCCCCGCTCTGGATGATACCCCGCCTGTTCTGGTCCTAAAGAAAAAAAGTCGCAGAGTATACTCCGCAAAATACGGTTCTTATTTTGAGGTCAACAAAACCATTAAAACCAGGTAGACATACAATTTACATGTTTCATTGAAGAGATGAGTTAACAAACAGCAATGAGAACTTTGGCACCATATTGGTACGTGCATTTATCATTCCAAAATTTATCACCAAATTGGCCTAACGTCTGATAACTGAATGAAAAATAATCATATAGAACAGTTATTTTGGCATCTTGCAGATAAAAGTGCACTTGTGGGTGGGTATAAATATGCTGCATATTTTCAAATACTGATAAAAAAAGTTTGGAAGACCTTTTAAACACATCTGCTGTCCCTGATTTTACCTCTGCCATTCTTTTTTTAATTAACTTTTTAGAAAATAATAAAGTAACAATAATGAATGTAAATGCCAACATAAACAATTTATTAAAATATTTTTTATAACAAGTAAGTTTATCAAAGGTTCAATGTTGCATAATTGATTTTATAAAAGGAATACTTAAAAAAGGACATCTGTGTCATTAAACTTTTAATTTCATAAACAAGACAACAATTTTCATCTAATAATGTGTATTATCTCTGGTACTTTCAGGTATTTTATTACTGTATTTTATTACCGTAGTTAACATTGTTAACTATTGGATAAAATTTAAATACATGTATTTGGCTACAAATTAAAATATCTAATGTTACTTTTAAGTTTTATAAAAAAAAAAGATAGTTTCACTTAAGCAAGAAACTTTGTTGCTAACATTCTGGAGGTAGTACCTCTTAAGCAAGAAGCTCTGTTGTTATGTTTGTGAGATTGTAGTACTTTAGCAATGAGCTATGTTGTAACATTTGTGAGATAGTATCACTTTAGCAAGAAGCTATGTTGCTAATGGTTGCAAGATAGTATCACAGTACGAGCAGCTGTGATTCTTACATTAGGAGAAAATACCTCTTTAACAAGGAGCTTTGTTGCTAATATTTGTGAGATAGAATCACTTTAGCAAGGAGCTGTGTTGATTACATTTGGAGTGATTGACAAGGAGCTATGTTGCTAACCAATCAACTTGCAAGGTGAGGTGTCCAGGTGTTTAAAATATGATGAAATGTAATTAATAAGAAAGCTTTAGTATTTTATATAAAATTTTATTTTGACTGACTGGCACTGGCAAATCAGGGAAAGGTTCTAACACTTAACCATCTGAAATCAATACCTTAACAAAACCTTTCTAATGATTAAAAAAAGACAACAACATGTTTTCAGCAGTACAAATTGTGTTTATTGCAAAACAAAAAAATATAATTGCATGACAATGTAATCTTGCATCTTATGTTGTTTTAATATATTCATTCAGATACAAATATTATTTATAATTTATAACAATGTTAATAATGCATAGTTTCTGCAGATGATTTGTCACTGGACATTAAGTTTGATTTTTACAATAAAGTTCAAATATCGGTAATATTTAATTATTCAATTATTACTAAAATTGTTTCATACATTAATTTTTAAAAACAAGTCAGTATAATTACAAGATCATATTGTCATACAACCTTTTGGCAGTAAGTTTTAATGAAAAAATAAATAATGATGAATAAATGATTAATGAATTAACAAATGAAATGATAGGATAAACAACTGGCATGAAAACAATATCCTAATAACAGGCCACAAAATATGAGAAATTACATAATGAAAACATTACCACAATAATACTACGCCTTTGAATAAATGAATGATAATGATGATGCATAATATCATTATTGATTTGTACATGCATAATAATAATGCGATAACACAAGTGAGTACCACAAAAGACCACGTATAACATAACAGAGCACACTTGTACTAGACTTGTTATCTTAAACTAGAGTTATGCATATTTTATACAAAAAATTAACATTTTTCTTGAATATTTAAAAATTTTGATGACATAAAATAGTGCTTTCAAATTTCAAATGGGAAATTAATTTTAATTTTTCCCTTAGATAAAAATAAGTATGCACCCTATACATGAATGCGTACTTAACATAAATGCACACTTAACTTGGTCTTCTACGGTACTCTTTTATACAGCTAATTTTAAATAATTTTAATTGATGTTAGATGAGTACTCATCAAAAGATAACTGAGATAATTATATGACTTTGTATACAGTTGGATATTTTGGCGCTTAAATTTCAGTATACATTATATATATATATATCTGATTTTATGTATGTGTGAAGCATTCATGCAAACACTTTCCCATTAACAACATATGTTATCAATTAAAATATAAACAAGACAATTTGGAAGAGAAGGCATATGGACTGAGGGAAATAATTAAGGTTTTGAAATTTATTACTACAGGAAAAAAAAATGTGTTTATATGTTTCAGCATCATAAAATATTTTCAAAACAAAGGTATGTGTATATGATGATGAGTTATTACATTATTAAGATCTTTACTAGAAGAATGAATTCTTCTCTTAGTAAACTTGCTAAAATTGCATTTTTTCAATGGGAAACGTTTATAAGCCAAACAAAGTTATTCAGCAATTTTACCTACAATGATTCCCCCACCACACCAATAAAAAAGATTTTTTAAATTAGAGAAATCTTATCCCAAGTGACGCTGTACATGATATCAAATGCTTAGAAAAAAGCTGATCAAAATTTACACTCACTTATCACCTTAACATACTTTTAATTATTATTCCATGTCCAAAGATTTTTCTTCCCTTTTAATAAAAGTCTCAAATTATCACAAAACTTCAGCAACAGGCACCTGTTTCAACATAAATGTAAAAAAAAAACATGACACAAAATGACAAGCAACAAAGTCAAACTTTCGGTTATGAGATTACACAATTTTTATCTTTCTTGCCTTTATGTCGTCTCATTGGCCTACCCATTGTGGCACTACGATTTTCAGCAAATCCAAAACTGTCCACATAGGCAATTCTAGGAGCCCCTTTATTGGGACTGTCATAGTAATAGTCAAAATCATCCTCAGAGTCACTAGAACTTGAGCACGTGCTGCACGAGGAGCAATCCTCATACCTATCAACACCTCTATCCATCGACACTGAAAGTTCCGATGTATGTGATGTGTTAGCGTTTGAATTTTTTAAGATTCTCTTGCGTTCCTGTTCCCCTAACTGTGCAGGTGATCCCATTAAAGAGGCACGCCCCTCGAAGCTACGACTGCGCGGATACTTGCTCTGTCTGTGATTGTGGTGTGACCGGCTGTTTCTTGGCGGACGCGAGATTGGGTTCATCTTCTCTTCATCCGGTAGTGGCAAGTTGTTGAATTCCGTGGTGGGGGAGTTGGTCGCAGAGACAGATCTTAACTCTGGGAATGATCTGTTGGTCCCTGCATTTTGCGTTTGCAATGTCTTAGTAGTTTTACTGGCGTTAAGCACCTGACAGAAATTGGTTGGCACTTCAGGATGGAAGTAATTTGCTTTTGGTTGGCCACAAAACTTAACGCCAAGATTTTTCTCAGAGCCAGACCGACTGCTACGGTTTATGCTCTGATTCTGTGAGCTACTAACACTTGCTTTATCTGACCCTGCACCACTGTAAACCTTTTCTACTGACAAATCTGGCATTGACAACTGGGACAACCGCTTTTTCTTGGCGTCTTGCATTGGTAGCGCATCCACCAACCCGTCCATGTTTATCTCATAACCGGACATCTCCAGATGTTCTGCAGTTGGTGCCTCATATA
Source organism: Sinonovacula constricta (assembly GCA_007844125.1). Taxonomy (NCBI): domain Eukaryota; kingdom Metazoa; phylum Mollusca; class Bivalvia; order Cardiida; family Solecurtidae; genus Sinonovacula; species Sinonovacula constricta. Next base: position 57,557,224 of record CM017561.1, read on the forward strand.
TCCCTGGTGCGTACACCTCGCTGTTACTGCTAGTAGCATACCCTTGGTCTCTATCTGACGATGGGCAGCTTTCAGCAATTGTATATTGCTGTCGTAACACCTCTTGCAGTGCCATTACACTACTCTCTTGCATGGCGTGACTCACAGGTGAACCAAGGCGTATGTTATTAATATCCTGCATATAATCCTCTGGACGCCGCGGTGTCTGACTATTCATAATTCCTGCTCTTGAACAAGCAGCAGAACAATAAATCACTCCGTGTTTTGGCAAGAAAGGTTGCCCTAGTAATGACTTCTGACATGTGTGACACTTAAAACAGTTTTGTGTGGCATGCCAATGTTGTCCGTCATGAGTCATCTGCCCCTGATCTACGCCAATATGTTCACCGCATGTATCACAGAATTCAGCAAACATTCTCTCAAAACATACACAACAGAAAGGCCGTCCTTCTCGCATTATATACCTCTGGCCACCAAGTTGAGTGTCACACTCGAAGCAAGAGAAATGCTTCATGTGCCAGCTGCGACCTTCTGCCTCGGTACATTCATCAGCGAAAATTATCTGAAAAAGACAAAACAAGAATTTAGAAAGTGACAATATGAACTACTCAGCAGAGATTGGATACTGTGTTTAGTCATTTTATGGCATAACTTCATTCATATTAGTAAGCTGTCTGAGATTTAAACATTTGAGCCTATATGCAAATACGTTTTCATCAGTTAGTGTACAATTATTATTGTAAATACTCGTGTCAGTTTAATCTAGAATTTGAAAGCACCAAAATCAATTTGAATTGTACATTTAGCATTTTAATTTGCATCTTTAATTTATTTAAACAACAAAATAAAATCTAAACTTAAAACCAGAACTATGAAGTAAAAAGTTAAACTATTTCCTAAATGCAGAATTTAAACAACTATTTACCAGTCATCATTTTATCTTTTATCAAAATTTAAAGAAATCTAAAACTTCATCAAAACTATTTTTAATCACTCATTTCCCATGTTTATAAATTCCTCAGAATGTAGAAATTGCTACAAAATTACTGTTCATGTGTTAATACGCAGTCAATAAAAGCGTGCAGCAGACCTATAAACATATCAACAGCAGACATATGTTTTGGCAAGTCTCCATTTTTGAAGAGCTCTTTAATCAGTTGCACTGTTTCATACCTCCCGAGAGGAGAACTTTGAAACCTTGTATCTTTCTTACCTTCATACTGAAGGTCTTGAAACCCTGCATCTTTCATAACTTTAAACTAGAGAGCTTAGAAAATATGTATCTAAGAGTAACCAAGCTTTACACCTGTTGCCTTCCTGGTTATCATGTTACTGGAAATAATGCTTGATGCAGCTTCACACTTGCCCCAACTTTTTTTCATAGATACCATGGTAGAGGGAGTTTGGTAGTTTTCTTTTATACATCACACATTCAGGATCAAAGTCATACTGATGAAGTTCAGCTTTTTGTTTTGTTTTGTTTTGGTGCGGACAAATGTCTGGGTAGAACCACTGGTAGACTGCAGGAAGATCGCCCTACATTAAAGTTGGCCCTACATTAAAGTTTGCACCTTGACTTGGACTGAAGTCTTATTGACTAAATATATGGCCTCTTTCTTATTCATTGATAGACACTTCTAATGTATACATTATTTATGTTAAGCCTTATCATATTAAAACCTCATTCTATACATAAATGCGACATCATGCAATTTAAGTCCCCTCTATATGATTATGCTTCACAAAACAGCTGATTTTTGGGTTTTTGTGCTTCCACATTGAAAAAAAGTTCTGTGTATTAATATAAAATCATATATATACATATAGGACTATATTACTTTTTGATGAAATGTTAATTTGTATGTAGTAGAGTGTTTTATAATATATAGATAACATTAAGTTGTCATTTGTTGATTATATTAAAATATTATGAGAACTTTAATGTTCACTTTCAACATATGTGACCATGTTTGTTTGACAGCTTTAGAATGGACAATATTTTGTATCAAAGGCTGCTGGAGCAGAAGAAGGTGCTCATATCATTATAAGCTAAACTGCATGAAAATGGTTTTGAATAAAAGAGATGTCATGAATGTACTACCCATAATCCTTTGAGCGCTTGCAAAAAGACTCTTTGTTAAGTTATGTGTTGACACATTGATTCACACCTATCAAGTGTCAATAGGCCAAAATACAAATACATATATACTTGTATTTTAATAAGCATATTTGAAAAGATGGTTTGCTTGTTGTGCTAAATGTATTTTTAAACACATATTTCAAATTATTTTCATCTTGATTATTTGGCAGATGTGCCACATATATTTCTACTTTTTGGATTTTAACATATCATTCTGTAATTAGACCAACTACATCTGCCAAAAGATGGCATTGGAAAATAGTTTATTTAACCTTAAAAAAAAAACACTTTCAAGAAATGGATAAAAAGAAGGGCAGAAAAAAAAGAGAGATAAATTTTATCATATTCTGATATACCGTCTGCTTCATATTAGCTTAGATATCAGGTCCACATTAGCTAGTTGAAGAGAACTGGCAATTAAGAGATATGGGCAGGTTTTATATGCGACTGAGTATAGAAGTAGCATTTCAGGTAGAGTGGGATCTAACTTAAAGGTGGTATCCGACAGTATGATACAAAAATATTTTCATTAAACAACCAAATGAATTATTGTTAACTGAAAAGCTCCTGCGAAATGCTGTTTATTTATGTCCTACATCTGTGTGAAAAGGGAAGCATAATCAACATTTCAAATATGTATTTTTCTATCTGGGCCATGCTGCACAGTTAGCTTTTTTAAAACTAAGAAAATCATGTGCCCACACATTAAAGTCCAAATCGTCCTCTCTGACACCGATGTCTATTTTAGCAGGAATCCCAATTGTTCTTTTTTGTAGATTTGAAGAGAATGAACATTTTAAATATTAATTAACTAGTTTTACTGTCCTAAAATTGAGATACAGTTTAAAATCGTCTAAGCTTGGACTGCAGTATGATTTTTCTGCAAACACTATGCAGAAACACCACAAAAAGAGGTCAAAAAGTGTTCAATCTATTTAATCTAGGCAAACCGTCGGATACCACCTATAAAGGCCAGTAAGTATTTTTTTCTTGCCTTATGCGCTCATTTGTTGTTGTTTTTATTTTTAAAAAAATCCATAACAACATGCTGCTTACTGGATGACCTCACACCCCATAAAAATGCAAGTACCATTAAAACAATTATTGCCAGCAAAAAAACAACATAAAAAGCCACAAATTCCAAAATGGCACATTTTAAAATATTATTACACTTCCTGCTGGCTAACTTTAACCCCCCAAAAAGTTGTATGGTACTAAAACTTGCACTTCAGCCTGGTGACTAAAGGCAGGGAAGGCAGCCGCCATTAAAAAATGCACTTGGTCAACCCTGATTGGTTCAATAGAGAGCAATGACCTGTAACACTGTGCACCCAGCAGACCTAGTGACCTAAAGTCTGCAATCTCATACCATAATAACCAACATACATGGGACACAGGTCTCACACTGGTATTAAAAAGGAATCTTGTTCATAAATGAAAGTTTTATGAGCTACTAAATGGTTTACACTGGGCTCATATCGAAACAATTAGTGAGTTTTAAAAAGTCACACCACATGTCAATGCTGAGGAAATTGCCTTTCAGTTTCAAATTACCCAATTTTTCTATTAATTTATTTTGTTTGCTTGGCATTTTTGAATGGTATGATGACTGCAAAAAATCAGTGCAATACCTTTGTTGTTGAGTTTTTTTAATAAGTTCTTTAAGAAACATTCTGCAGTCTGATTGGATGAATTCATGTAAATTATTCTATATTCGATATTGCTTTCATTAACCAGTGTTACCTTACAAATATTTAAAACTGTTAATCTAATCCATTTAATACCTCCAAATTACAAATAAGTATCTTAGCATCTTAAAAACCCCTAGAAAAGGAATAATTCCCAAACAAAATTAATCAAAATCAGAAATAGTCCCTCACCTCATCGCAGGCTGCACATCGGGGCTTGATGAGTTCTGCATGATGCCTGCCACAGTGTAGCTGACCGTCACGATAGAAGTAGATCAGGTCAACGAGGAGCTCCTCGCATGTCGAACAAACAAAACATGCCGGATGCCAGCATCTGTCCGGCCCGCACCGTGACGCGAACACTGCGATCTCTCCTCCCAAGATAGCCCCCTTACACTGAAGGGGAAAAACAAACAGTGAGTTAATAAGTGAGTAAGAATTAAACAATGTTCTAGTAATAACACGTCAAAAATGTTACCAGTGTTAACCCTCATTTACTGGAGGGAGACAAAAATGTGAATTATATTTGAGTAATCGTTGCAATAATGTCATTAACTGTAAAGACATTAAAATTATTGTTAGTCCCCTTTTAAATTACAACTTTTGGAAATAATGACAACATTTATTGATGCGAGGTAGAATCGCATCAATTTCAACAGTCTAGGAATTGTTGAACTATTTCAGCTCCAATATATTAAAAAAAAAATGGGAAAAAAGTCAGAATTGAGTTACAACCACAGCTATGTAATAAACAGTCAATAAAGTTCTATAGTGTGCCCCCTTGGAAGAAAAACAGTAAGTGTAAGTATTAGAAGTGCCACAATGTAAAAAAACTTTCAACAACTTTCCATGCTACACAAGACCACACAATCCCTGCTTATTCCCACTTATATACAGGTTTATTAGAAAAAAATCCTTTCATTTCAAGAAATAACTAAACCCGATAAAGACAGTTTTTCAAGAGAGCTCTGTCAATCAAAGACAGTCTCACAATCAACACAGAAATAACGTTAAATTAATTTTAGAACAAACAAAACTGTAAAACATATAAATTATCCATGTAAAATCCAATAAACTTTCATCCCACCTTTAATTAGAATACCATCTTTAAGATACAGTATATTCTATAACTGACTGAACTCCTCACAGCACATATTCTTGCCTAGCATTCTCATATTATACATACATTACGTCATGCGTCTATATCTATCGCTTGCCTACAGAAGCAAAATGAGGCAAAACCTACTACGAAATTGCTTCCTCTCTAATTATATCTTCCCCACACATGCTCTGGCTAACCATTATTCCATCATTATACAACAGTAACAGCGGACTTTTTAATCCTTCAAAAATCCCCACAAGTTGTACCAGACTTAAGTAATAGTTTCCCTGGCGACAGAGAGTATGAATAAGAATGGTCTTACTACTACGGACTAATAGACAACACATTTTTAATTATCAGTTACTTACACTCAGGTTGTGAAAAAAGGTCTAAAATATGCATAAAACCATTTGCTAGTAACTACTGAGAATATTAAAACCATGTGTGTAATATCCAGATAATTTAAGAGAAAAAACTAGTTGTCCATTAACAAAGATATCTCAACTACCTTACAAATAAACTTGATTTAAAAAAAAGAAATCAATCACCCTTTTTAGCCATTTAATATTTTAAAACAAATATTATATTTGTTGAGTTTTTAATGGGAAACTATAGGAAGGGACAAAACCCTTATGTTTACTTGTCTCATGACTGTATGAATTACCTCCCTTGTAAAATCAATAATTAGCATTGTTTTGAGTTTTAAAGTTTCAAGTGCTTTTCTTTTTTAATTGCAAATGGACAACAATTATAAGGAAATCTTTGACTATCTTATCAAATTGAATAAAATATCTTCATACACACCATGACATCTGTTTAATTTATATTTTCCTACATAGTATTGTATATAATCATATTTATTGTTAAATCAAGAGTTAGTGAGATTAAAAGTAACTCATAAAAAACTTTACAGTTGTACAAAATGGTGCAACAATACACAAAATGTCACCAACATAAATGTGCAACTGAAAACTACAAAATATCTGGCATCTTACCTTGATGCAAACAGTTCCCTGCACTGTGAGTGGGATCGGACGTACATTTCCACGGCCCAGTGCCTCACGCTTTCTCTGTGCGCTGAACATGCGTAGCTCATGTTTCTCTTCTTCACTGAGGCTGTTGCAATAGCGGACCTCATTGTCATGGGGAGGTAACTGCTGTAGGAGTTGTCGCACTCTATACTTCTCACCGATGCTGTTCAGGTATGGGACTTTGTCCTCTGGCAGGGCTTGGAAATACTGATGGACCTGCAAATATACAGAAATGGGTATACTGTTTAAGTGTTTTTAGGCTTATTCAATAATATTAGACATTCTATTACTTTGTCACAGCCAAATAATATCGCATTGTGGTCAAGGAATGAAGACAGTGGGTTTAGAATTGGGGCTGGGTAACATTGTTCAACATATGTGGCCACAAGATTACATATTAATTAATTTTCATCCCATTTTTGGAACTAATACAGGCAAACAACAAGCAAGCACCAAACATACTCCTTTCTCAAACTGTAGTCAGCTTTTCATATCTGAAAACTGCATCCCCAAAAGCTGACAACACACAAAATACAATTTTAATATTGTAATCAAAAACAGCTTAAAATATCCAATATCCAACATCATTCAGAAACAAGACATGTGCCAACTCAGTGTTTACAATCCTGCAGGTTTATCTTGTCATCCCTAATCCCATACATGCCGTAGAATCAGGCATGCCTTAAAAATCACTTAACAAACCTCATTTGTCATACAGGCCTTCAACAAAATTCAAGTCTTAGATTGTTCAGCATGTTATCCCATCTATCTCCATTTATATATCATCACCAACATCATCCCTTAGCATGCTAAATTTACAAATTACCTATAATAAATTATTAGTTTTTGTCTAACAACTACAACTACAACCAAACATAGCAAGTCATATTTCTAGAGACTCAACAGCCAATAATACAGATCCTGAACTGACTGTGAGAGCTGGCTGATCTGGAACTTCACTATTCACCTTAGCCTGATCAAGGCATGCCTGAGCAGGCTATGAATTAAACACAATCATGATGTATCTGCTAACAGAGTCTATATCCAGGCTCCGTGATGGAGCTTTTGGAATGCCTTGCATCACCAGTGAGAGAACAATTTCTTTTTATGATTTATCATGATGCAAATTTTGAATATTGATGTGCTGAGCTGATGATTGCTTAGTCATTTTTCAGAAACATGTTAAAGAGATGGTTAAGGCATCTGGAAAGAAAACCCAGTCTAAGCTTGTTATTCCATATTTATAGGGCAATTGGAACTCCTCGGGTAATTCCGTTCTCAGGACAATCATCCCTTGGATGTATCTGGTGCAATGATACTTACAGAATCTCTCTCATTTTGTTTGCCGGAAAAAGAATACACCATAAAAAAGTTCTTAATAGGTTTAGTGTATGGAATTATTGCATCCTATAAACTTTCATTTATCAATTTAACTGTATTCATGCAGGGTGATATCTTATCAGGATCTGCACTAATTGCTGCTATGTTTTTAATTGACATTTATATGCTTAATACAGACGGGAAGAAACAAATAGCATGAGCTTTGAAAAAAATGTAGCATAGTTTATTGAGTTAATTGAAAGATATGAACCCAGTAAGATAAATAAATGAAAAGAATAATAAATAAATAATAAAAAACTCACAAAGACAGGCCGTATTTTGGGGATCACACACAAAAAAAACCCTCCAATGATTAACTATACAATTTATCAAAGAAATAATACAAAAGCATCAGGAGATTAACCACTCTCATTAAATGAAGAAAAGAAATTAACAAATATTTTCTAAAAAACAGACCATGTTTAACTGAACATCATCCATTCACCAAGAAAAACTACTATAAAAAGGATCAAAGTACTCAACTATGACTTTAACTGAATACTCCTTGTGTTTCTATCCAATTAATACTCTAAAATAAAAGGATTTCCTTATATTGACACTTCGCATTTCATGAACATTGAAAAGTCATATGCTTGTAGATTGTGAGAAAATGTAAAAACTTCTTTTTTTTATTAATTTTATTCTTTTCATATTTTAATTAAAATAAGAATGATGGAACTTACATAAGCTAGGTTAGATATGTTTTCTGCATATATATATGTAAATATCACAATTTCAACATTCAAAATATGAACATTGTATTTCCACCATCAATCTCTATTAACTAAAATATGTGTTTCTATTGACAGAAATTAACTAAACATTTCAAAACATATATAAAAAAATACAAAAATAATAGATATTTACCGAAACCATCATCTAAGTAATTTTTCTATGACTTCTAGTACTTTATTCCCAAGAACATTGATTTCTTCAATCCTTAGAACATCTAAACTTTATTCTCTAACGCAAATGCAAAAACAAACAGCACTAGCATTTACAATAACCCTAAACTCCCCCTTTACATTAAAGCCCAACCCTCCCAGCCAGCAAGGAAACCACCTTGCATCACCAGATGGCGTTAGCTGTGGGTGCCCCAGATCACGTCCCAGCATCAATCTGTAGCCTCCATTAACACCCACCTGTGTGACGATAGATCTCCTCCATCCACCATGCATATTGTCACACATTCCACACATTTCTTCATGCACCAGTGAATGTTCCCATCATCTTTTTTCTAAGTTGCAACATTTTAGACAATAAAGTATTAAACTTAAAGGGAGATTATTTCAGACTTTTTCAGAACTTTCACTTGGGCTTGTGACACATATACTTTACTTCAAAACAGGGGCACATGGTCACATGGCATATGTTTTTTTCAATCCAGATAGCTTAAGACTGCTAAAACCACAAAATTTTACTTAATATATATATTTTTTAAATAGACCCACAAACATAAAGTGAAAAAGCCCATGGTGGCTTACGATACCTATTAAACTTTAGTGGACCCAACTGAAAGCCAATAAAATGATCTCATGAGCAGCCATGGACTTGTATTTTCATTAAAGTGAAACCTCTTCTTATTCCAAAATTAAGACCCACATACATACATACAGTTGGCACACATGCTTATAATTTAAAGACTAAGCTATAATACAATGATGTGAGCAAGAAGTTTGGTTGCCCCATTCCCACGACCCAGATCCAATCCCCAGCTCAAACAACCCAGCACCCTACACAAAAGTGATCCAATCCGTCCTAAGAGCCCCTACTGCCCCTCCCTCTGTCTTACGTCTCAACCCATTCTCACAAGCATTTCAGAGGGCCATAAAACTGGGCCCATAACCCACTGTCTGCCACATTAGTGTAGTATTAAGTTAAAAACTCCAAAATTCTTAATTAACTGTCAAACAGCTATATGCAAAAGACAACAAAGCAATTTCAAGACACTGTAATAATTAGTGCAGATCCTGATCAGCTGGTCACCATTTTATGCCTTAGTTTGATCAACCAATGCCCAGCAGGCTAGGAGTTGATAATTACTGACAGTCTGTAAGAAAGTCTGTCATGCATTTTAAAGCCTACCCGCCATCATAATTTCTCTTCAGATCAGTTATATTACACATTTTACTGCCTAGTTCAGGGTCGCTACAGTCCACTGAAGTTGGAATCATATAGCAGCTCAGTGGTTGAAAGGGATCGACATGCAATATGCTACATCAGGCATATGAACATAAAAATTATCAACATAAAAATAATCACACTTTCATGTTACTGGCACTTCATCTGGGTTCTCTCTTTACTCAGCATTTTTCATCACCATTGGTAAATGAACATGTGTAGTGTAATACTTTTAAAGTAGAAGTTGTTGTTTTTCTTACCATTTTTCATTGTTCATAAATAGGATTGCAAAGTCAAAGCAATTAAATAATTATACCCACATCAGGTAGGCAAGATAATAGGATAAACTTTTCCTTTATTCAGGATACAATTATTAAATGAAAACAATCATAAAAATATAATTACCAAATCGCGAAAGACATTATCATAACAGATACAAAAGTGAAAAAACTAGTTATCAACTTTGAATTAGATATTGAATGTTTAGAGTGCAAAAAAGTGCTTATTACACCAGGACCTAAAAGTTTTTTCATTTTTTGTGTATATGTGTTTTGTTTTTTGTTACATCGCACAGACACAATCAAGGTCATATTAACGATGCCAGCTAATTATTGATGGATGAAAACCCCAGACTTGTATCTGGGTAGGACCACTTGTGCTCTGCCTGGGCTTAAAACAGAAAAAAAATACAACAAGAAAAATGAAAGCAAATTGAACAGTTGCAAGAAAAACAAAGTTGTAAAAGGAGGAAAAAAAAGTTACCAAAAAGACTTTTTAAATAAAATACAAACACTTATGGGCTTTAAATTTCAAATTCACACACATAAATCCAGATCATAATAATAAATTTATCCACTTGAAATGTATGGAAAGATAAAAATCAGTAAAGATAAAAATCAAAGTCCTTGAAAGTCTGTGTTCGACAACTGATGACATGATTGTGTTGACATTAAGGAAGCAGTACAAAGAGTCTGAAGTGTGGTTTTATCAGATGCCAGAACACACAACAATGTAGCCCTAGATTAACCCTAATGGGACTGACAATGCACACAACGGCACCAGCGTCACAGGCATGCATGCATGTTGATACAGGGTACAGTTTCCAACATCTGGTGTCCATGTGCTAAGAGGGTGGGTGGGGTCCATGGATGACTAGACCATCGGTATCTAGCAGCTCTTGTGTTTTACAAGGTGATAGCTTTTTTTTTTGGCTCCTCAGACCTCTTGAAAAATTTCTTTATGTAAAGAATTTGTCAAAAATTATTTAAAATAAATGTGCCATACTTGTTCTTTCAGTGACTCAGCCATTAAAAAATAAGAAATAAAATAGTACTGATAAAAAATTTACTAATAAATTGTAATAAATAGATTTTATGTTGTAAGTATCCAATAATTCTCAACAAATATGCCATGCTATGATTGTTCATACTAATAATGGCGAAAGAGGAAAATATTTATAACCAGGAGATGTCCTAAATAATGTTAAATTAAGTAACATGCTTTGAACCAAATACATAGATCCTTATTCAGTAATAAAAAAATATCACAAGTTATTATTCTGATGCACTAAGAAAGACATAAAAAATGACGGTAAAATGAGGAATTATGTCCCAAATTACTGTTACTCATGTTCTTTAATGGCAGTTTCGTCATATGTGTTACATTGTCTCTCCCAAAATCACTTCTACTACGAACATCATTCCATCCTCCTTGGCAAGGAACCATCCTATGATTCCAAATCTACATTTATATTCCATTTGCTCGAGATATTTATTCATATTTTATTCATGTATTCTTGCCAACTAAAAGCATGTAAAGACTCCATTTGTCCTCTTGTCTGATTCAATGTACTGTAGAACATAGCAACCACTTGTACTGAATTCAGTCAAGAGTTATAGCAAAGATTACCCAAGGGAATGTATAATAAAAATAACTCCATTTTCAACTTCTTTAAAAACAAAAATGACAAGATAAAGCTTTCAAAATTTGACTCATTTTTATAGTTTAATGTAACAGAGTTGTTTAATTATTGTACCAGATGGAAGAAAGCAAAAGAAAAAAATTATTGGTAGGACTTTTTACATATTTATAACAACTGTCATGACGAAATCATTTCTAATTTTACACGACTATAAAGGGAAATATAACAAAATTTTCCTTCAAAAATGAAACACTGTTAAAGTTTTAAGCAAACTGAATATCAACTTATATTTTTTAATGTAAGATAAAATATTAATTGGTAGAAATATTTTGTTATATTACCTCTTGTTGACTGACAGCTGTCACACAAAACAACATCATTTGTGTTATTTAACATCCACATAATTCAACAGATATATTTTTTTATATAATTCCTTTTGTTCACTCAACTTTTCTCCACGTTGAGTAACATACATGTTCCTTTCATTGTGATGTGTACACAACAGAGCTTGATGAATACTGAATTTTAAAACACAATTTTTTCTTTGTCCTATTACGTTCTACTGACAGATGCCACAACAGAGTATGATGAAATACAAATATGAACACAACTGTTTTCCTGTTACAACATAAAGGCTCTTGCATGACCCCAAATGTTGAAAACAAAATATCATTCCTGTTCTCCTTCTACCTAAATTCCCTTACTAACTATGATGAAATATTAATCTGATCACACAAACATATAAACTTGGTTCTTTGTTAAAATTAGTATTAACAGTCAAAATCACCATACCAATTCAATAAATAAATGTTTCTTTTAACAACACTGATTTACAAAAGAAACCTCCAAAATTTATTCCTGAACTAATGTCTGCCTGTTAATAAACTTTACTAACCACTAAAAATAAAAATGTCCAGACAGATAAAAAAACAGTAACACTGCAAACACATACAAAAAATGGATTAAATCCCCCTGCTCAAAGATTCCAAATAACAACTCACATCACACTATTATGAGTATAACATTATGATAATTGAAAGTGCTATATTATTTGTTCATTGAATATAATTTAATAATTCCTCACATACTTATGCTTTCAAAAAACAGTGAATTGCGAAATTTAAATCCGTTATGCAAACAGTGCAATTGAAAGCGTAAAAAAATCTTTTCGCTTCACCATGCTCATAATGTTACGGCCATTACGGCAGGGCTGAAAGGTAAATCAGATATCAATTAAAAGATCTTGATATGGTTAAAAGGTCTATTGTAGGGTGCTGTGTGGGTCCTAGTATGTTGAGGGTAATTGAAAGGGAATACGAGTGAAAACCGAGAACATGCCAAGGATCAAATTAGAGGCTATGGTTTCAACTCTACAGGGATTGTTCGAAACAATGACATCTACATTATGTCATTTCGACTGTTTGGAAAATGACTTTAAAGGTGGTATCCAACAGTTTTGTATTCTCTCATGCAGCTAAAAAACCTACTGTTACCTGAAACGACCCAGCGAAATGCTGTTTATTGGTGTCCTACAGCCATGTAAAAAGTAAAGTATAACACCACCCTTGTCATTACAAAAACATATTTTCTATTCTGAAGCCATGATGTACAGTTAGCTATTTTTAAACTTAGAAAACCATGTGACCACTTACTTTTTAGATCCCTTTACATGAACATCCAGTTAATCAGCTCTGATGTCATATCTATTTTTAGCTCAAAGTCCCAGCATACTTACATGTAGTTATTGATTTGGAATAATTGGCATTTTAAGCTCTACATTTTACCATTTATACTGTCTAACAATTAACTAAATGTTATAAATTGCCTTAACTTAAACTACGGTAAAAGTTTATGCAGTAGTTATGCAAATAAATTCTCCAGAACAGAGGTAAGATGTTGTCACAGGTAACAGATATAGGCAAACTGTCGGATACCACCTTTAATTAATTTCTCGTTGGGCTTTGTGGTGTTTATTTTAAGATTTTAATATTTAAATAAAAAAAATTCAGTTACACAGATGCTATGTCTACTTAGAGCTTACAGAGTGGTACTATCATTGTAATATCATCACATGAACACAAAAGGATATGTTTCTGTAACGATAACATCATCCATTTAAATGGCTGATTGGTAAGTTTAGGGTTTTAAGAATAACATTTATACTTGTTTATTAAAAAGCTATTGTTATCAAACTGAAGCAGCTACAGTTCGGCCAGCACTGTAACTACATGCCATAGATGCTGTGACCTGACCTTGAGCTGACAGAAACAGTGCCATTTGAAAGTGTTTTTTACACTTACCCTGCTTGTATTGGTGGGGCTTGGGCAAAAAGTCCAAATTCAGACCCCCAACAAGGTGTCTGATCAGGATCTACAAATTTTCCTGCTAAATATCTAGCAATATTCCTATGCACTTTTGAATATTGATATCAGAAGCTGACTATAAAGTAGAATGGGTTGTTAAAGAAAATTAACATGATCAGTGACTAGGTGTTACAGCAAAGAGGAACGTGATCGCGTATTCATTTCTTACAAAAGGTATGCAAAACCAAGTACATACACATATGAATGCACTATGCACAGGACAAGATGCCACTGAAAGCACCTCCCTTTTGAAATACTCTTGTCAACAATAAGAGTTAAAAGATGGCAAGATAATAAAGTGGTTAAAAGAACCATAATACATATGTCAAAATACCGAATACACCCTTACTTCAGGGTGGTCGACCGTATCACATTTTGCAGAATGCCATTTGAACAGGTAGCAGTGAACAGGTAACTGCACTCAGGTGATATAAGACAGGCATCAATACTTCAAACTATTTGTTTGTTTGTTTGTTTATTGGGTTTATCGTCCCACCAACAGTGTTTCAGTTAACTGGAGATGGTGTCCACTTGAAGCAGATAAAGTGCTGCCTTCACTGTGTATAGCATGCCGTGAACACCTGGCATGATACCACACCCAGTCAAATTATCCTGATGCAGGGCCAACCAGATGTGGAACTACCATTATATTTGCTTGAGCATAAGCAAGGGAGCTGTACCACTACAATTTTTAATGACTATGGTAAGTTGCAGTCTGGGATCAAACAAGGGGCCTCCTGTTCCTGGAGTCAACGCTCTACCAGTTGCGCTACTCCTGATAATTTGTCAGGTATTGGCTTATAGTGTAGCACTTGATCAAGAAAAGTAACATGGGTGCAATTAATTATGTACAACTTTTGGTTAATGTACATAATGAAATATCATTGCAAAAGTAAAGGACACAATGTTATGACAATGTGATGAACTGCAGGCAACAACGTTTGTACATGATTTATGATTTTTACTTAAATAAAAATTAATAATGATAATAAAATGGAAAAACAATACCACATGTGACAATCTTCGCATTGCTTCTATAGCTGAACCATTGAATTTCCATTTACACAGCTGTTTCTACAACTTCACCAAATTAGCAAACAAAAAACAACCAATTATTGTTCTGCTTCCCTCTTTGCTGTTGACATGTTTTGTTTCTGTTACAGAACACCTACTGTTTTCTCTTGACACACTGCCAACTTTCACTGCCTCTACTGTTACTGGTTTACAACTGATGACAGAAATTGAGCTTTAATTGGAATGTCAATGCACTGATTAGGTCACTTAAAGATCAATTATCTCTTATTGTACATAATGGTTCCAGTGTTGATTGACAGGTGGCTCCTCCTAGATCAAAATGACATTGCACTTTGATTGACACCTGCTGTTCTCTACTAGAGACTGAGGTCTGCATTGTTAATTAATCTTTAATTGAGATTTAAGAACAATGATTAAGAAAGAGTCAATTTCAAGGGAGATAACTATCTTTGATCTAAACGCCTCTGTGTCAACTGCCAACACTTGCCATGGAAGAATAATTGCTGATGATGGTAGTGTTTTGAAAGATTTTCCAATTGATTCTGTCTAGATTTTAGCATCTCTATCAATATCAGATGTTGTAACACATGTAAGGACCATTTTTATAACATTCCAACCCAAATATGTTATAACCAAACCAATTCTCTGACACTTCAGTGATTGAAAAAAAGTTTTTATTTTTATTTTATCAAACAAATATCTTTTCTGTGTATTTAAAAACCTCTTTATGTTTTTATTTATAAGAAAATCGGCTCTATAATTGGTATATTTGTTAGGAATTTCATTATAGAATAATTATTAATAATATTCAAATATAACTATTATGGAATAAAATAAGCATCACAGGATATAAACCCAGTGTCTCTTTTTATTCTTTCCTTGCTCATAATTTTTACTATCTTGATGTAAATGACAAGCATAATTTAAAAATCCCCTTTACAAACCTTTGATAGACAGACTATAGCTGAACAGAGATTACAAGGGATTAAAATGTTAAGTGGAGACCCACAGGACCATGGGTCACTTGAACCCTGTACAGCTTCATTAAGGGGACCATAAATAAGGGTCTAGGTGTGAAGGCATGACTCCCTTAAAGGATTTTTAAACATCCTGTTGTCTAGTAACTACCTTATCAACAACATCCTGTTATCTATTTATCCCCTTGTAATCAGTAGCCTGTGTAATCTATGGTCATTGACATCCTTTAAGCTGCAAATTGATGTCCACTTCACATTGTGACACTTGCATAATATTGACAGCTGGGGTGTGACCAAACATTTCAACCCATGACCTGCTAAACATGGAAGGATCAGACTAAATTGTAAATAGTGCAGATTGAGATCGGGAAGATTTTGAAAACAATGGATTGACTGGCTGAGGTAAATAATGGAGATTCATATCAGTCAGTTTTAGCTGGACATTTAGTGACCAGGCAAAAAGTGTAGATCCGGATCAGTCAGCAACTGATGGGAGCTGTCTGATCAGGATCTGCAACAATTGCTGCTTAGTCACCAACAATTTGACTATTCTGTGCATGAAGTTGTTGGAAAAGTAAGATGGTGCTAGGATGTGGAACCTTTACTAGACCTTGTAACCATGGGATACCTTGACACTGGGGGACAGGGATCTGGTCAGATGTCTTGGTAACCAGGTAAATTAACCACTCAAACATAGAACTTAACCCTTGTCCTTCTACACTTATTAATTTTATTTGAATAAATAGTGTGTGTTTTTTTAAATGACATGTAAATAACTTTTAAATTTAACTCACTAATGATAAAAATATTGCTAGACAGCACCCATTGTGAGCAGGGTGATCTGGATCGACACTGTTTGTCTTATCCTGATCCATTTGGCAGACAAGCAGTCAGGTTAGACAGTTCCATAATATCAGTAACTAAACTGTGGCATTTATAAAGTGAGAGGATGTGGACCCTTCAATAGATTTATTTTCAAATGTCTTGGTTACCGCAAACAAGGAACTGAGCACTTGACAATTGCATACCATCAGTCAATGAGGACGCCTTTCAACTTGGAACACCTCTAAAATTACTGAATGTGCCTTTTTCTGTCTCACCATCTGTAGGTTAGGGTTAGGGTATGTTCATGTGCTCAAAAACTGACAATCAGAGTTTAATTTTTGAATATGTATACTTCAGATCACCAAACATGAGCAAATAAAAAAATTATAAATATATTTTAACAGTATTTTGAGTGATATATCTTGCAAGAAGCGAACGAAAAAAACAGTTATAGTTTATAGTCTTAACAAATAAAATAAAAAATACTGTTACTTACACTAACATGACATGTTCCAATGTCTTTTGGATATGCATTGTACACCCTTGTAGTAAAAAAAATCATGAGTTAATGGGTTCTTGGTTTAACCATGTGCTGCCCACATTTTTTTATGATATTGTCTTTTAATTGAGTTAATTTCAAGTTTACCACATCCTGCAATGAACCAATATTTTTTATAACATTCCTTTACGCAATATGATCATACAGTTGCTCTGCACCCAAATGGCGCCTAGAATGTTCTGTCAGACCACTTTTGAAATATTGCAATATTGCATGGGTATAGAACCAACAGTTCCCAAATTATTTCCAAGTGTTTATCGGGTTTACTGTCCCATCAACAATATTTTAGCTATTTCCAGATGGTGCCTACTTGAAGCAGATATAGTACTGCCTTCACTGTGTATGGCATGCCTTGAACACCCTGGCATACCACACCCAGACACATTATCCTGACACTGGGTCAACCTGTGGTGGAACTAACATTATATTTGCTCCAGTATGGAGCAATAACCTCTACCAATTTTACTAATTTTGGTATGTTGGGACTGGGATCGAACCCATGGCATGTCGTTTTTACAGTGATGTGAAGCAAAAATAGATACCAAGCAAAAAGGTGTACTGAGCAAAGAGGGTACCAAACGAAGAGGGTACCAAACAAAGGGTGGTACCAAGCAAAGAAGGGTACTGAGCAAAGAGGGGCACTGAGAAAAGTGGTACTGAGCAAAGAGTGTACCATGCAAAGAGGGATACCAAGCAAGGAGTAATTTACCTGAAGCTTGACAAGTTCTCCCCTCTCTACTAGTGGAGCCAGTATCATTTTAATGTACACTCACTTTAATATTATAAAATACATGCAAGGAATACATCGTGAAAAACATTTCGTCTTAAAAGGACGCAAATACTTTCAAATGAAGCACAGTCTAAAGACTAATATATGTAAATGAAGAGAAAGATTACAAGTTTTGTTTGTTTTTGCCTTCCATCTTCAAGATAGCCCAAGAAAACACATAAATGTCAATCTCTCTGACAAGAAATATGCATGACTATCTGTTGATTCATTTTCAGAAAATGGTACTGCTGTACCAAAATAAAAAACTTGAAGGTGGTATCTGATATTTTGCCTATATTGAATTCATGTTACAATATTTATCGACGTCAGAATAAATAACCCGGATGGCGATATAACGTGAAAAGTCAGTTGTCACATGTTTTTCTAAGTTATGGTGAAATTTTTCTTTCTTTTGTGACAATTTACAGGTAAAATAAAAACTTTAAAAAGAAAAGAAAATGTCTTACCAAATCTTCTCCCATGTTCATTTTGGCAATAATTTTTCACTTCTAAAGTTAAAATCCCGAACTGTATCACAATGTTACAGTAAACACCCGACTAGCACTTCATGCTACTCATTTTATTTTGGATAAATCCACATTACAAAATTAAACATCATCACCAATTTCCTAACACACTTGTGTGTCATAAACCCTTCCTTCTTGATAACGATCTCACAAGTCAAAACTATGATAAAATCATCCATCAACTATTTCCTCACACTTTTTTTGGGCTAACGCACACTATGATATAGCCAGTTAACATCAACGTTCTACACATACTTCGTCTGGCAAACCATTCTTTTGTAATAAAATTCTTCAAGTTAACACTACATCCACACACTTTACAATTTTTTTCTGATGAGCCTGTCCTTGGTAATAAAAGAAAAATGCATCATAATAAAAAAATGAACATAACCTCCCATCACATATTTCGTCTCCTTCACCCTTTCCTTTACCCTTCCTTCCAATATAGACCCTTGTTATCAACACTCATGATATAAACATCCAGTAATTTGTCAAATACTTTTGCCTAATGCACCCTTTCCTTTGTAGTAAAATGTCTCCTATGATATCAACATCCAGCCTGATGCACCCTTTCCTTTGTCACAAACCCATATACCAGTCAAGAAGTCACCTGGTGTAAGCCTGTAATGCACCATAAATGTTGCACATATGTCTCTCACCCCCTACACCAGTCTCCCAACATGTGTCTGTTAGCTTTTAGCCACTCCCCCTTTCCTGTCAAAAGGGGTCACCATGACAACCTGAAGACTGGAGCATCATGGGAAGGGGCCATAAATATGTCTTCTCCCCATCATAACTTGTCACATGACTTTCCACCCATGAGAGATCATGTGACATCATGATCATCAACAATTCACTGAAGGTGAGTGTATTGAGCTGCAGTGTGTTTATTGTGTAACTTGTAAGAGTATGAATAAATATATGTTCATAAAAGTTTTCAAAGTTTTTCAAAGTTTATTCAGATCAAACCAGAAGGTCATATGACCCATGTGGTGTTAAAAGCATGGCGGCAGTACATGTTTAAGCAATAGATAAATAGGTAAATAGCATTTAACATAATATAGCGGAACATTTTACAATTTCAAATATATTAATAAGTGATTTACAAAAATGTAAGACATGGTTCATATGACTTCATTTATAGTACTATATGCTACAATTAATAGATCGTTATAATATAATGATTTAATTAATAAATGATCTATAATAATAAAAGGTTGGTAATACAAGTGTGCCTGTTTTCCAATCATTTTGACGTTTCTGATTTTGTTAACTTTTAAATCTGACCAATCAGATGGTTCAGAATTGTCTTAGTCTAACAACCACATGTCTTGTTCTTTCAAGTAAGCATTGAAACATTTTTGTCTACTCATATTACCTAATTTATCTTCTTCCTTTTCAATGAACATTAATCTATTTCACTTAATTTATATTTGTGGTATTTTGTAAAGTGTTATGAAGTTTTTCTGCTTGTTTATTATAATGTAATTGTTTTCAAGTTAGTAAGCTCTCCATTTAGTTCTCACGCAATCTGTCAAGCCATACTTTCAAATTTCCAATACATGGTCATTGACTCCTATTAAGTTAATCAGTGACTTTCTGATTGTTCAAGATGGCTGAGAAACACCCCTAGGGGTGTATTTTACAGATGAAGATCAGTGGTGACAAATGGGGCAGAATCTCAGCCAAGATGGCCACAGATAAAGCCATCCAGTGTCTTCAAAACTGAAAGATATTGTCATAGTCACACCCATTCTCCAAAAGCTGCCACAAAAATTAAATTTTCAAAAATTATCTGATCTAGTTGTGATATACATTTCATAATACTCAACCCAAACCCTATATTTAAGGTTATATTATTTCTTGTGATGCCCATACAGTTTCAGAATAATTATTCAAAGCAGTATTTTTATATGACATTGATATAAAAAGAATTGCAATTTAGAATAATTAAAATATTATCCACCTTTCCATTGCAGGTTTCAGAACAATTATTTCACAATTGTTTTTATGTGTTTTCTTCTGACACATTTTTTTCATACTACATAAATAAAGTATCTTTTCAGAGATGTTTTATACTCATAAATTATTTTTTGATAAATGTTTTTTTCACAAGAATTGTACAAAATTAATTTAATGTCACTATAAGAATAATTTCACCTTCCCTTTATCCTGCTGAAATGTCCATCATAAACAACAACATGACTAAATAACCCCCCAACACACACACACATCTTACAATTCTTTTTTCATGAATCCTTTACAATATTTATTTTAATTTATTTATAGCAGTTTTAGAATAAAATGTTCACCCTATCCTTGTCCTGCCAACTTATCTACACCCCAAGCCCACCAACTGGATACCTTCCCTGACCCTACTCCATCACCTCCATCTCCCTGCCACACTCCCTCCCCCTGAGATAATGATCCTGTCCACCATCTTACCCCTCCCTTGACAGATCCCAATCTTGGTCACACTTGTTTTACACTTCCCATTAATGTTCAGTCGGCACCTTGATCTGCCTTTAAACAAAGATCTATCTGTCCCTAGGGGCTATACTGATTGACTCTCTAATAACCCTGCAATGTTTTATACTCCAGACCCCCAGGGTAAACATATGCATTAGAACCTTAAAACAATGCATCCATAGATGGGCAGCAGTTACCAGGGAATATGATCTGACATTTAGTTTGTTCAAATATAAGGTCATTCTGCAGCTATTTTATATTATTTTAAACAGTTATTTTGGCTCTATTTCTATTTCTGTTTGCTTTATTGCAACATGGCCAAATTTCTGTTTTATTATAACAGGGCAAAATTTTGTTCTCTTGGAAAAGTAGCTGACCTGGAGATAATTTTGTATTATTTGGATAAATGTACATCAATCTGCTTTTATTTATCAATATGTTGGTATTTGGGTTCTCTTTGCCACACGCATACAACTACATTACAACTACTACTACCACCACCACAATCTCTAAGACCACCACCACTTATATATATTGCACAACCACTACCTATTCCACAACCACTGGATACCCTAAATTACCACACAGTTACCATGAGTGTGTGACCCAATGTAGAGAACCCTTTGAACTTGCCCACCCTTTAATTAGAGCCAATTATCTGTGCATGATTTAGTCATAAGTCACAGACCCCTCTCATTATGTAACTCTGGGGACACAATGGTCGATTAAATCCTCCATGACCTTTCTATACCATGTCTGGGATTGTTTTACGACCCCTATATGTGGTTAAAGGACCATTTATGCTAAGCATAAACTGACTAATTTTGTATCATTTTAATAAACAATGATGGCAAAACATAAATTGCTTGGCACTAACTGTCTATTTGTCAGCTTTATCGTCCCACTAACAGTATTCCAGTTATCTGGAGACGGTGTCCACTTGAAGTAGATAGTGCTGCCTTCACTGTGTATAGCCGTGAACTCCTGGCATATACCACACCCAGTCACATTATCCTGACACCGGGCCAACCAGTCGTGGAACCACCAATATATTTGCTTGAGCATTTGCAAGTGAATAACAAAGTTAATGATTGCTATTGTTTTGATGTTTACAGTTACAAAGATAAAGAGAAAAAAAAAAAACAGGAAAGGAAAGGAATCTGCAGGATGAGGAACTAAAGGGGGCCCTGTTACATCATAAAGACAGAATCAGAACAGGGAACTAATTGGGGGCAATAAAAATGGGAGGAAAACCATTTTATTGCCCACTATTATGCATAACACATCTAGAGAATATTTTTATTGGGCCCATTTTCATTATGATATAAGTTGTACCCAGACAGACCCATGGCAGGGAAAATTATAGGTTCAACTTCTATGACTCAAATAGCAACGTCTGACCCCAGAAATGGAATAAATGCAAAAAATGTTACAGTTTAACAATTGCTGAAGTCTAACAAGGTTTACATTGGAGGATCAAGTTTGTATTTATTGGTATACATATCTTATTAAAATGATCCCATTCATTGAATTTCTATTTTTTCCTCAATATTTATTTCAATATTTTTTATATCAACAAATGACTACTTCATTTTTAAATGCATGGAAAAAATACAAATTGACACCTTCCCTCCTGCACCCCCGCCCCCTCAAATCATCCAAGTGCTGCCATGTTCCATATCTACTTTCAAAGCTAAAATTTACACCTCAAAAGTTTGCTCCTGTTTCTGATAATTACTTTGCCAATTACACAATTGTTGGAATTTCCCTTTCTGTAATGGAAGAGACAAAACTCCCAAGATGCAGCTGTGTTTATATTACCCACAATTCTTTCTGCAGATACTTTTGCACAAAGTACATTAAAATAGAAAAGTTTATCTTTTTCTGCTGATACTTCTGGTGTAGCTTCATTAAAATAGGAAAGGTTTATCTTTTAAACATAACAAGACTGTCGGAACAAGCAAGGGTTACGGTTTCTTTTACAGGTAGTTCTTTTACAGGTAAAAGCCACCCCATGTGTTAAGATTCCAGAAAATGGACAAACCATTTACAGCCAAATCTTATCTAAAAAAATCTTTTATGCCAGAATAATAAACCATTTAAACTTAAGATTCTGACACAATAACAACACAATAAAATGCATAGATAAATTTATTTTTTTTTTTGTTACATTGCACTGACACAATTATGGTCATATTGGCAACATCCAGCCAATTATTGGTGGTGGAAGAAACCAGACTTATATGTCTGGTTAGAACCGCTTGCGCACTGCAGGTTAGCTGGAAAACCTTCCCACATTTAAATTTTTACCCCGACAGGGACTCGAACCCACGTGGTAAGGGGCTGAGGGGTTACAAGTCATTGACTCTGCTAGGTTTCGAGCACCCCTGTCAATAAATTTTGACACAATTTTGGTATTTTGTGTGTGTGTTTGTTTTTTTCTTCAAAAACCAACTATAAGATGACACTAATGATTTCATGTATGTCAACATGTTACATGTTGGGGTATTTCATTTCTTTCTGTCAGAGTTTATCAAATAGTCAAATTATACAAATAAACAATCATAAAAATAACTTCTAATGTTTAAATGTTTATTCTGAGCTATTACTATGAGATATCCATGACAGAATATAGAAGATCATACAGGCTCATTGCAAGGCATTTCTTTTTAAAAATAATTTGTTGTTTTATTGTAGATTTTTTATTATCTCTTTGCAGTGTAGACTGAAATATTGTTTGAAAGATCTTTATTCCTCCTGACCATCAATAATTTTTTTTGCAACCCAAATTTGCAAATTACCAAGATTCAGCTGGGTTCCTCAGAAGTTTTTCGGGAATGTTAAAACTTGAAATACTATCTCTGCCTGAACTTCTCCATTTCCAAAGAGCCGTTTCCGGGTTGGCGTTCGCAACCTGTCGCCATGGTAATTATGTAGGAGAAATGGTTGCATGCTGCACTAGATCTGTCACTATGACTGTCACCAAACTTTCCGGTGTCACTCTGGGCTTCATTTCCCAACATGCAACAGGGCTTCGACAAGTATTGGGCCAATAAAACCAAACATGGTTCCAGAGTTCTAGATAGGAAAGAAATGGCAGAGCGTGTCAGTAAAATGTCAAAAATGTCTATCTATTTATCCTATTTACTTTGATTGCACCTTGAAAGATTAAAAGATCCCACCGCACTAAAAATTGAAGAACATGTAGACTAAAGAAAAACATGAAAGGAAAAAATAAATAGTATATATAGTATATATATTTCAATTTGTATAAAAAATCTGTAAGGTTAACAATTCTAAACTTAAAAATGCATATAAAGAGCTCAATAAAATGAAAGTATAGCAAGAATTGTGGTATTTAAGGCTAAAAAAATGACTAATATTTTAAGTTAATGGTAATCAATGAAGATAACCTGTGGTACATTATGTTATAGTTAGATGAACTAACACTTTATAAACAATACATCTTTGCTTTTAATGCAGTGGTCATAAACGAAAAGTTGAGGGTCAAGAAGTAAGTCCAGGTGACCAACTGTATGGTGGGATAGTAGACAATTTAGTTGCCCTTTGCCAGTTACATTACATATTTTAACAGAAAGTCTGGATGCTGTGTTCCTGTAAACTCTGGAGATCAATTTATTAACAAATTCATTGTTTATTTAGAGTTGCATTTTATAATCTCATTTGTTTCTATTTTAAACAGTCTAGACATATTAATAAAAACATTTGATTTTTGTTAAACAGGGTTTTTAATTCTGTGACTCAGCATTTTTTGTTTTAAATCAAGGAATGGAAATATGCAAAAATACTTTTGCTGGAGACTAGAATAGAGGAGTTCAAGAGGACACAGCACATGCACATTTTTTTCCATCTTTTAATGAACTCAGGGACCCGCAGTATAGACCTTGCACTTGAGGGGACCGGCAGTATGTTCTTGGTTAGTGCATATAGGGCAAAAGATGCTATTTTTGCAGGTAAAAATAACCAATTGGTAATTTTTTTTGTCAAGGTGATTTTTTCTGAAAATACTTACAAATATTTGCTAGAGTGTTAGCAAGGGAGCTACATCACTACCATTATTAATGACTTTAGTTTGTTGCGGCCCAGGATCAAACCTTGGGCCTGAAGTACCTAGAGCTGACACTAGGATCAAACCTTGGGCCTGAAGTACCTAGAGCTGACACTAGGATCAAACCTTGGGCCTGAAGTACTTAGAGCTGACACTAGGATCAAACCTTGAGCCTGAAGTACCTAGAGCTGACACTAGGATCAAACCTTGGGCCTGAAGTACCTAGAGCTGACACTAGGATCAAACCTTGGGCCTGAAGTACCTAGAGCTGACACTAGGATCAAACCTTGGGCCTGAAGCACTTAGAGCTGACACTCTAACAATTGTGCTACCAGTCTAGTATCTAAAAAATCATAATACTTTTTAATTTAAATTTAAACATTAAAATGTTTGTTGAGAACAGACACGTGAAATCTAGAATTCTTACAGAGCTGTCGAAATAGTTGTCAGAAAAAAACCCGCTATGAAATGAATAAAACCAATTATAGAATATAAAATGAAGGCCATATATCATAAACTGGCAATAAATAACAGAAATGTGACACATCATGTAATATAAATATATGTGAATTTTGCTCTTCAAGAACATAATGGCTGGACATAGGCCATTTTTATCACCAGAGCTTGCCTCTCTGGCACCATTATGCTATTAATGGACAATATAATTCATGTTTAAAAATCCATCAGTCTTCTTTAAGTTCTATTTTGCTCCTAAAATGTCAATAAATAAATAGGTCATAAATATTAGGGTTGAGCAGAGATAATTGGGTTGGCAACACAGTGCATGTTTATGGAGAAAGAGCTGTTGCTTGTCGATAAGTACTTTATTGATGAAATCAATACTTAGATTTTATTCCATATAAAGATATTTTAATAAAATATTTTGACAACTGTCTTTCAAGTAATGGAGTTGCCATAGCATTTATGTTTCTTAAAAATTTAGACTTTTTTTTTTAGATCACATATTTTTCCAAATCTGATTTCTACAAAATTTCGAAACATTTTTATTACCTGGTAACTACACCATTTGAAGACATACTTTGTAAATATCTTTAAAACTTTAAAAATGCGTCTTGTAAATGAAGACTTCCTTTATATATGAAAGTAGTTTCTTTCAATTTTAAATATATTCAAATATTCAAAAAACAATTGGAAAAAAAAGCACCCTCAACATTTTCTAGACATTTTCCTTATGGATTTGGAGACACGTTTCTTAAACTTACGATTAAATTGAACCAGCTGAGCAACATCCAATTGATGCACCTTCCTTTATCGCATGACAAAACATTGGCTCCATAAATCCTACCATAACTTTGTAAACATTTTTTCGATAACTCTTAGGAGGGTATTTATGAGGCATTTCTCGCTAAGTTCAATTATGTGTAGCAAAAGTGCATGCGGAAGAGAAGGAAAAGCCAATTAAAGTTAAAAGGTTTGTAATAGAAGAATAGTGTTCAGTTCGCCTCAAGAGAGAATAATATTGCTTTTTGATAGTCTCCCCACATGTTAAGGAATTAATTTAGGCTCTATCATGCAATGCTAACTGTCTTTTAAAGGATAAAAGCAAAAAATTGTATCATCTTTGTTTTAAACTGTTTTAAGTTGTTTGCATACCAGAAACATGAAATGTAACTGTTGATGTCTACAATTCATGATACATAATATTGCTATACCTTGTACACAGAGGGGATTTTTTTTATTTCTGTTGGAAGGAAAAATGAAAGTTAAGAGATAACAAGCAATAGATATTTTCTTGTAAAGGTATTTCATCAAATAACAACGAAAGCTCTATTTATTCGGAAGCGTTAGTCAATATTTCATCAAACTAGGTAAAAGTTACAATTAATGAACAGTATAAACAATTTAAAAAAGTGCCGTACCTGCTTAAACCTTTTATTCACAGTACTTTTATGGGTTAAGGGTTATGATTTATTTTTTTTAAATCACTTAATTTTGTCTTTTTTCTTGAAACTGCTAAAAGTATTTTTAAAATGTATGTTCTTGTTTTGATTTATTTTATGTCACAGAGACCAATTATGATCATTATAGCATTGTCCAGCTGTTTTGGCAGAGGAAGACCACAAATGTCTGGGTAGAACCACTAGCGCACCAGCTGGAACACCTTCCCACATTAAGTCCCTCGCCCCGACCAGGACTCAAACCCACGCGGATATGAGGTGTTCGTATCAGTGACTACCACTACATCATCAGTGCCCCCACATGTTTATTCATAATATATTACAGATCCTAAACTAATACAGTCTACTTAGAAATCGTAAGTTGTGCTGAAACTACTAACGATAAAAGCGATAATTGTATATGTTTTGCAAAGGCATAAAATGGCATATGCAAGAAAAAACAGCTTAAATTCTACAACAGATTTGACAGTTAACATTTCACTATTGAAGTATATGCACAATTTTATGATCCAAGTGATTTAAATGCTTAACTAAAAGCATTTTTATGACAGATAACTTTAATATTGAGAACCTGACAAAGAACAGGAAACAGACACATTGCAGCAACATTAAATCCTTATCAAAATTGTCAGTTTGAGAAAGTTTTACCTTTTTTTTTAAAACAAAATTCCAAAGATTGTAGATACATTATTGGCATGATTACTGAAAGAAATCAGATAATCTTTATACTGTATTAACTCTAAACCCATTATCTTCCATCAGATCACTTTTTGTCTCCAATATTAGCATTCCTTGTACTGGGGGTATATTATGATTTATGTAGGTGTTGTATGAAAAAACTAAGATGACTAGAAAACACTTTTTGAGTACATAATAATTTAAAAGTAGGACAAACGGACTAAGAAATTGTGGCAGATAAAAACTTAATTAAAACCATCTGACAGAAAAATAAGAAAAATCTAGACAAAAATTCTTATCAAGCTGGAAAATGCTTAAAATGTTCAATATAAAACTCAGTTAGAGAAGAGAAGCCTAGCATTGAATACATCTGACAACCTATTTGTGTTAGGCAGCAACATATCAGAGACTGGTATTCTGAATGGAGAATAGTTTTTACCAGAAACTACCTTATTTCTTAATCAAGCCCTATACACCTGGTACTCATTAGAACTGTCTCAAAAAGGTGATTAAAATTAGTACCCACGCTGTAGGGTTTGGTTGAGAATTATGGGATATATTGTCAAACTTACCCCCTCAGACCTTATCTGGAACTATTATGGATGCATCTGGCACCCTGTCAGTTCTGGCGCAGCAATATATCAAAGGCTGAATAATGTGAACCCTGTAGAGGATTAGGAGAAGTTGGAAGGCAATAGAATAGTGAAACAGTTTGGACAGTTTAGAAAAACTTTAGATGAAGCCTACCAAATTTAATTTTCCACATGATTGCACATTGACCCATCTTGTCTCCTATATGTCTTTGCAGGATGCTCTCCAACATGTGCATAATACAGAGATCTCAACTATGCAAAGTATTTTATCAAAATAAATTCCTTACATTTATACCTGGCACTTGCTAGTATCGGCTTGTTGAAACAATTAAAACAAGTACCTACAATGTAGGGATTGGTTAAGCATTATGGCATAAATTTCTATGTCAAGATTATTTCTTCATTTTCAATATCTGAGTTTGTCCCAAACTAAATGCTTTGTTTCAATTCCAACCCTATAAACATGGTAGTCATAAGAATTGTCTTGTCGCGACATTTAAAATAAGTACCCACAACATAGGGGTTGGTTGAGAATTATAGAATAACTGGTAAAACAAAATCAGACTGACTCCCCTTTATGTAGTTTTCAGGCACTGCTAGTGCCCTGGAATGTAAAAAGAAAATGGGGGATGGTCACAATTATATTGTCTGGCACATGCACGCACACGTACAGCCATTAATACTCAAATAACCATCTCATGTTGTATTTTATTTCCACATCTGTTGCAACAGAACAGGACAACTCAAGTGGTTTGCTCTCAGAGAAATAAAAGAACTTGATAGAAAACTTGGCAAAAGCATCTAAAAATGCATTTTATAACTTGTTTTATAACCAATAACCACTAATGTAACAAGTCAATTGATTTATACAAACTACATTGTAGACATTTTTGTTATCTTTCTTATAAATGTTTTATTGGAATATCATATGCTAAAATAATTGTCTAAAATTATTAAATAATCTTTAAGGATATTTTTATGTAATATTAGATAAAGAAAAGAATTGAGTTTAAAACACTTGAAATATTTATTTGCATATATAAAATTGAAATAAAAAAAGGTAAAATAAGTATCAATTACATGTTAATGTGAACCGAAGCACGTAACTTAATTCCTGTAATATTTATTGACAATACATTGGACAATTTTCTTCCCAGTTACATTAAGAAAGCATGAATCTACCATATATTTTGCCAAATAACCTCATTTTACATTCAATTAACATGACAACCTCCAGGTTTACGATGATGTAAATACTGGTAATTATTAAAGAAGATTATATGATAAAAATCATACATAGCAGAAAATCATTAAATGCTTCTTTTTTTTTTTAGCATTTCCTTCTAAAGCTTTTAGATGAAGTCTAAAAACAGCAACAGACCTTTTATTAAAATATATGTTTCCTTTTTTCTTTCCTTTTTCAGTCTCAAAAATTTATGACAATCATTTTTCTAGTCTTAGGCTTAAATTCTCAAATTTGCATGTAACAAGCTGGTTATGTCGGAGACTGCACTAATGATTACAAGCCTGCTATCCGGCCGCACATGGTTCATGTTTCCCAAATGGTTATCCTTTCCTATTCTATCCATTCTGATCCATGGAATGATCCAGGACTCCCGAAACCCATATTCTGCTACATTTGGTTAATACCCCACACTATAATTTAGCATTTTGCCATTATCTACTTGGATATTTATCTAGAAAGACTATTTAGTTACACTATAGTGCAGATTCTGATCACACTGCCCAGGCAGCAAGGGTCTTGGATACCCTGATCAAGGCATGCACAGCAGGTTAGGAAATGAGACATGATCGCCATATCGGAAAATTGCTTCTATCATGGTTATTATGCTATTTCTCATATTTACGATGCTTGCTCATGATATTTTCTGCCTTTACAGTTAGAGTGTCCTCATGATTCACCCCCATGTATATATTGATTCAAGAGAGGGAACATCTTGCCCTCTTTCCCCCCTCTCAAATCTTTACTAGATTCTTTCCTCGGCATGCATACATTGATTGGACGCTAGACCCTATCATCAACTTGTATCAGTAAATTTGATGCCAGCCTGTGATCAATTCTCTACTGTAACCATCTTCCTTTTGCTGTCCCCCTTCTTGTTTCACATGAAAACATCTCATCTTATGACGGCCAGTGTCATATCAGACATTTCCACCTAACAAGATTATTTATCTCATGTTTCTGAATTTGGAAGGGCACGGGATACAGTCATGTATTGACAAAACATCATGTATGATGGAAAAGTTAGTTATAAGTTGTCTAGATAGTACAATGGATCCACTATGCTGAAAGTTTACAAACATATGTGAAATATGATGCATATCACAAGAGTAATTTATCTTCATTCTTAAATATAAACACCATTCATTCAATTTCTTATATCAGACTAACTTGCTATTAATAATAACTCATTTTTGAAGACTATTTTGGTATTAAAGTCATCTAACTAACAAGACTACATCACTATTGGATTTTATATCTACCTTCCTTCTTTATTATCTATCTGGATATTTTAATGATAAAATTACTATTACTGTCTCTCTATTAAAAATTATCGCTACCACGATATAACTAGCTATCGCAACCTTGATATGAAAGCCTTTTTTAATTAAAGATTTGACTAAACTATAACATAACTAATATTTGACTTAAGACTTCTAAATAAGGTAATTTTCCTAATTTAAACATGAATAGTACACACACAGTAATCATAGTAGTGAAACACTATCATATCTATTTGTTAACAATTTATGATAGAATTTTCCAGACTATGAAAAGTGAAAGATCATATATAATTTTTTTATCAATTTGTACTAGAATTTTCCATGATAAATTTCTATGACAACTAAGGGATGCATTACAACTAAACCCTTTTCTGCAATCCTTCAACAGGGTTTTTTTTACGCTTACCCTGCTTAACACATATATACATTGCTTTGGTGTATAAATAGTGTAGATCCAGATCAGCCAGCTTCCTGCTGGAAGCTTCCTTCATGATCAGGATGTACACAATTTGCTGCTGAGTCTCCCGTGATATTTATAGGTACCTTCGCTTATTGATGTTACAGGGTGAATAAGAAGTATGAATTATGCACAAATGTAGCGAGCTAAGGGTTAAATATCTGTGTTCCTGTTTTGCCCCTGTGTCATCTGATCTTATCAGATCACTTTAGTGCCCTGCAAATCCATCAGACAGTTTCCCTTTAGGATAAAAAATTGCCTGCAACTAGCCTATATTAAATATCAAAGAGTAATAAACCGGCTCAACTCAATCCCCTTTAACCCTTAGCTTGCTACATTTTGTTAAAAAAAACATGCTAAATTGGTTGTAATATTATATATATTACATGTCTTTGCTGAAATATTTAGAAACTGAGCAGCAAATAGTGTATATCCTGATCAGACAGTGCACAGTAGGGAAGCTGACTGATCTGGATCTAATCTATTTGCCTGAGCCTCATAAATATGCAAACAGCGGGCTAAGAGTTAACTCGTAGTTTAAAGCTGTGTAAATGATATAGCTCTGTCCATGTGCTTGCAATATGCATGCAGACAGGAGAATGCTCAAAGCAACATACTAAGTGAAGTAATTTTTCATGCTTACTTTTTTTTTTTATTCATCCTCTGAACCCTAAATTGCTGGTACTCATTAGAAATGTCTTGTTGGGTTTGATTTAGAATTACAGGTTGTAGTGCTCATTTTTCTTTAGATAATTATCTCTGTGAACATAGATTTCCAGATATATCAGTTTTTAAAATGCAGAATCCCATTTTCCTTAGCCAAACCATATTTTGGACACTCTTTAGAATCATCTCAATGAGAGATTTTCAATGAGTGCCCACACTTTAAGGTTTGATAAAGAATTATAGAATATATGTGCCACATCAGGTTAGAGTCACTTCAATTCGAAAAGCTCTGTGACCATAAAGTTTTGCAGAAGGGCCGGAGCAAGTCCAATGCACTCAATAAAGATTATTTTCATCCTGTTTTTATCCTTAAAAAAACTATATTACTCAATAAAACTGTTGGGTTAAAATATGATATATGTATCTCTAAATCAAATTAAACTCACTCCCTCTGAAAGTAATAGCTCTGTGCACATAGTCTGCAGACTGAAGCAGACCTGAGTCAATCGCCGCCAGGAAGCATTATAGACAGGGAGCACTTGTGGAGCCGAAGGGAATGCATCTGAACCCCAATGGACCTTTTTATTTAGTTTGTGGTTCCGCCAACAGCTCACAATCAATAACCTTATCCTTTACTAAGTGGACAATTTACCCTCACATAACAGCATTTAGACCTTTCATTGCATTCCTCAAACTTGCTGCCATTTTCCAGCTACTAAATTGTCATATTTATTTCCAAATTTATGACTGATGCATGTTTTGTTTGCTGTTTCACTTCAAAACCAGTGGCATGTTGTTTGATTGTTTGTTCAATTCATTATAAAGCTGTAGCCATTCACAGAGCTGGGCTCCCTAGAGCATCAATTACAAAGCAATTATGCTAACATTACTTTATTTTCATTTAATGAATAGCTTCACAATGATATGTGATTATGTAAATTATTGAAGTAAAAGTTGCAGCACTCAATTAATATGTGACCCTATGACAAACAGCATAAAGCGAGACTCCCAGTGGGACTCTGTGTATGCATCTTCGGTAGAACCAGGGTTAAAAGTGTCCTACGAACATCAGAACCTCCCTCATCAAAGTCATTTGTCATTTGTAGGTCCCTGTGGAAAACTTCAAAACAGGAATTGTAACAGTTGTTTTGTTTAAGGACAATAAGATACCACTTTAAATGACCAATAATTGCAATGTAGTTAAAAAGCATGGTATTATGCCATGGGGAAATTTTGGCAATTCGAGGCCTTGTCATGACTTTTTTGCTGCTTGTTTCTTCATCTTACCACAGAATTGTTCCCAACATGATCATTCTATCTTTTTTTTTTTCAAGAGAACATGCAACAATGCCTTCTGATTTTTTAGAAGATAGTCTGGCCAAGTGTTTCCACCTGGAAAGATTAAAACTTCTTCATCTCATAAATAACTTTGTGTTTTTTCTCTATGTGGATTTTGTATAAAAAAACTGGCTTCCTTTAGAATTTAAACACCTATGTTTTTCTCAAGAAGCCAATTAAAAGCTGTTATCCAATCAGAACGCAGCTGTGAGGTCACATGATCTTGTGGCAGGTACCTGGTAGCTTCTGACACTTTCATAAATCATCGTGGCAACAGTTAGCACCCTCTCTAATTCCCAGGTATATGCTAAAATACCCCCACCCAGCAGGCAGGAATTACATAGTAAGCCTTTTACCTTCAAGCCACACTACATCTTGTCAAAGAAGCTTACAAACTAGTCAGAACATAGCTTCAGAGATTTGAGAAATATTTTTATTAACAGTCACAGTCTTTAACCTGAGGTAAAAAATGTAGTAATAATTAAATAAAAGAACTGAACCATTATTTTAAAGGAACACACCCAGATCATAGTTTCCGCGTGATGCTTTCAAGTGACAGAAGGAAAACATAATCAATGCAGTAAACAGACTGTTGTTATTTGTAATGAGGTCATTCTCAAGCACCAGATCATGCATTCTTCAATTCTAACCAATTAGGCATTCTCTAGTATGATTGGTCAGTTTTAAATTCTAGTTTAAATCTGACCAATCAGATGTAAGAGACAAACTAGAATTCATAGTTTAATCTTTAATCTCTGTCATTAAGACATTGGACTCCAGATTGGAAGGTCCTATATTTCAAGCAAAAAACCCAACAACCATGTGATGAAAATCTTCAAGCAATATTATTTACGGCAAACTGTACCAGCTTTCAGACCAAGTACTGGTTTTGTTTAGGAAGTGGTCAGTTGAGTGGGATTAAAATAAACTGCATAATCTTCCAATCTACTATTATGCCAAAGTAAAGTAATATTACGATTACTATCATATAAGTGCATGGAGGAAGGTAGAGAGGGGAGAAAACCTGGAAAAGCATATCCAGCAATTGACTAACAATACTTTACAATAATCTTTGAATTTGAACTTTCTACCCACCCCTCCTTGCAGCTAAGATGTGGAGCGGGAGGGAGCACATAGATATTTCTTCTTCTTCTTTGATTACTTTTCAAGTACCTCCATGTGGCAGACATGATGCTTGAAGAGGGGAAAAGGTAAGAGAAGTCATCTGGCTGATTCTGGAGAAATTACGGAGCAATAGCAGGGCAATTGTCGATGAATTATGTGAAAGGCAGACGGGAGGGAAACATGAATACCTTCGTGCATTCCTAGAATCAGAGAAGCCTTCATTGCTCGGTAACACAAAAACAACTTAGCATCAAATACATTTTGGGCTGAAATTCATGCTGACTTTTATAGCTATTACGGTGCTGTAACAAGGGATAGATAATTGTTACTGCATGTCAGATAATTTCTTTTATTGCAAGAAAAGGCTGCCAGGCAAATTTACATGGTTTACATTATAATTGGGAAATGATAATTGGCAGGTATTATATGTTTTCTGAAGCAAAAGGAAATATATGTTGTTCTTTTCTTTTTCAATCTGAATTTTCATTCCTGTGAGAATGCATTCACAGATCCTTTGGAGTTTTGGAATATATTGTAAAATTAACAATTTATGTTAACATTAAATACAATATTTTAGTTAGTTTTTTAAAGAAATATTTAATATCTCGCCAAGTCAGAGTTATTGGCACATTTCAAAGGATTTTTCATTGGCATGATAACTTTGCCTCATGAGAGACAACATCATAAACATCTGCAAAATAAAACAGCTTTAGATCTCAGATCTATTCTAAATGTGCCATGTCAATACCATGATTTTAAAACTTGGATCATTATCAACAAAAAGCAATATTTAACAATTCTCATTTAACCATTCCGATCCACTTTTAATGCAGCATGTGGGTTCCACAACACTAAATCTGTGGACCCCACACAGTGAAGTAGACCCTATACATAAAACAGCATAAAGTGGTATTTAACCTTCTGTATTGGCTTGCCAAATGTATGCCATTCATTTGTATGGCCACAATATTTACAGACACTTTCTAGGTAAAAACAAGGATAAATAAAACCAATTATTAAGCCACATGTATGGCCACAATCTGACAGAATGGTTCCGTCACATCTTTTAAGGATAATCTCAGTGGCTACAATCATAAATCCACTAGAAAAGACAATATCTTGAAACATCTTCATCAAGTGGGCAATTGCGTTGGGTATTAAAAAAATCCTAGAGAAAACAAATCCTTTAAATATTCTCATCATGGACACGTGGCAGGCGTTTCATCCTGTGTAGGTTAGGGCCAGGTTCAACATGCAAAAGCCATTGTGTCCTTCAGATTTATGGTTGTGTAGTGTCCCCCTCAATAAATAATGCTTAGCACATCTCAGGTGTAAGCAGACATAAAGACATTGAACTAAGTAAGTTAGTATCTGTTTTGGACCCATTTCTTTTGGTGTAGGTGTGGGTAGAGATATAAAAAAGACCCTAAGATATGAATATAATTATATCAGTATTCATTTTACAATGTGTAGTAGTGTCATTTTTGTTGCTATAGGCAACATAGTGTACAAAGAGGAATATACAAAAAGAATTTATCTTAATAAGTACCAAAGCATTGATCTTTGTACTAAGGTATTGATCTAAATTAGTGCTAAAGTATTAATCTTAGAACTAAAACATTGATTTATGTATGCAATACTGCATTGATCTATGCTAAAATCTGTGTCTCTGTTCTGGAACTGTTATATCTACATGTATGACGACAAGTTCAAACATTGATATTTGATTGGTGTGGTTTGGCAAAAGATATTTTATAGTACATGATAGGACATAATATTCTGAAAAAGTGTCAGAGAATAAGGTTAAAAATTATGTTACATCCATAATTAGATAAGGTCATATTGCAATCAATATATTATCATTAATTTAATGTAATTTTATATACTAAATGAACAATTTGGCAAAAAAAGCCAAGGTCTGCCATAGCAGGGTCATAAGATGCAAGGTAACAAGACTGGCTTTGAGCATTTGGGTATGATCTA
Organism: Sinonovacula constricta; assembly: GCA_007844125.1. Lineage (NCBI taxonomy): Eukaryota > Metazoa > Mollusca > Bivalvia > Cardiida > Solecurtidae > Sinonovacula > Sinonovacula constricta. Next base: position 57,593,485 of record CM017561.1, read on the forward strand.
ATACAACAAAAATTACCAAATTAATAATGACACACAAAAAAAGATCTAACCTCAACTCCCACCCCAACCTCCAAAAGATCAACAACACATACACCAGGTGTTTAACTCCTTTTCCCTGTATGCCATACTTGGTCCATCAGGATTCCATATTATAACTGCTTCTTCCATCACAGATCAGCTTACCTGTAATTAATTGGCCGACCTGCTACAGACCAAGTAAACTAAAGGTAAAACCTAGATAGACCAGCAGCAGCAGAAGTTACCAGTCCATTAACCTCTTAGACACCTCAGACATTAGTTCTTAACAGACAGACTTTACCCCGACAGACGTTACCCAGCCAAAATCGACCCAGAGAGCTTCTAACCTTTACAAATAGGATGCTACAATTTGCTAATCTATCGATACTTTTTTGTTAATTCTCGACCTAATTCCTGATCATCTTCCTACCGCTGTATGTAAATATGAGAAGACAATTATTTCAAGACTGAGCAGAAAATAGTGAAGATCCTGATCAGAGAGCTAAAAGAGGGAGTAGAACAAAATCATAAAATGTTTACATTAATATTTTTATTTTATTAATTAAGGCTGTCATCTGTTGATATAGGACTGACTTATAATTTTCATGACAACAGAAACACTTTCATATCAATAGTTTTTCATTTTGAGTTGAGTACAATTACATTCTTGTCAGTATTACAAAACAAAAGAAAACCTAATGGTCCCATTATAGCACCAGAAACACTTATACAAATGAATCATGTTACTCAAGTACAGAACGATAAACTTAGAACTGTTACTGACAGTCAGTCATCACGAACTTAACCAAACATAACTTCTTCACCACTTTCCTCAAGGGCCATAACTCTGTTCTATGAGTATGCACCAAAGTATAAAAGCAGAACAATTACCATCAAAATTGGATGGCAAGACGTGGAATATCCCACCTCTACTGACGGTATTTTGATTTCATCAGGCCAAAACCGATATGTGTTTTGACAAGAGCCTGTCGATTCCCATTAACACCTGAATGAATATTGAAGCGGTGTTTTTAAAACAATCAGGACGCATCCTGATAAACTAACAAATGATGAGCTGTTTTTTTTTTATTGTTGTTAACCAATCTAAAACCAAGATTGCATGAAGTCTGGTATTATTTTTACCAACATACCCGCATAAAAATCCCTACTTCAAGATTGCACCAAGTGAGTTATTCCTTCTACAAAACATACCATACTCCTCAGAATTGCATCAAAAGTGTTTCCATTATGAAAAAATACACACCCTCAGAATATCATTTATTATATTTTGATTGCTCTTATGCTCTTGGTGTTATCACAAGGTGTTATCACAAAACTGTCAAAAATGATTATTATTTTTTCTTATGTGCATATTCAAAGACATTTCATACAGTGGTACACTTATTACCCTTGACAGGTATTTACAACAAAACCAATTATGCAGATATTTTTATGATCTTTTTTTTTGCAAGTCTATACTAACATTGCAATTATTTTTTTCAAAAGCCAAATTATGCAGAATATTTATATGATCTTTTCTACAATAAACTATATCAACACAGCAAATACAACTATATGCAACTAAATATTCACTGCAAAGAAAGAATAATATTCTTTTCTTACTTTTTTTGTACTGATCAAGAAACATATTTTAACTTTTTTTTTTCTATAAAAACATTGTTTTACATTTACCACTGTTTGCTAAGATGTGACTTAGTAATTTTTTTATATTTTTCTTCCTTTCATGCCGATTGATGGTGATGAGATTTTTTTGTGATTGCAATCTTAGTGAACACTTTTTTTAAAAGTAGAAACAATATTTTAACATTTACTAAGTACTGGCAAGAAGGAGTGACTATGTTTTACCATTATAATTGTGTTATTGTCTAAGTGAAAAAAACAGTTGAGTGTGTAAAAACAACATTTTTTATGTGCAACTATATCAAAGCAGTTGTTACTATACATTTATTATTTACACTGACAGGGTTTCAATATTACACAGTACATTAAAATGATATTTTTTCAATTTGTACCTTCACCAAGTAAAAGAACACAGGTGTTGTGATTATGGCTGAAACAACATTATTTTAGCATTATTCCATGTCTTCCTGAGCAGTTATGACTATGTGTCTGTTGTTTAGACTGGCAGGGTTTTGACATTACGCACACACTGTTAGCTTCCCTCATTATTTTGTTAGGCCTTCTGCCCATAGTGTGGTAAACAAACAAAACACTTCCCATACCACACAAACACAAAGCATCCACAACCTTAACCTATGCATATTCCATACATGCATACATAATTCCTGGAGATAGGTTTATGGTAAGTTGTGGTAGAGGTGAAGGCTCCTTTGACCGCTCACCTCTCACCATGTGGGTTCGAGTCCTGGTCTGGCCAAAAAGTCTTAATGTGGGAAGGTCTTACAGCTTCTACCTGGACATATTTGTGTGGGATCTTCCTCCACCAAAATAGCTGGACATCACTTTAATGACCACAATTGTGTCGCTGTGATGTATTTCGTATTTAAAAAAAAAAAAAAAAAATTATGGTAAATTTGCAAAGAATCAGGAGGAAAAGTGATTTGTTGTTGTTTCATTGCACCTATACAACCATGGTCATACTCAGGCAAAGTCCAGCTTATTATTGGCGAAGGAAGTCCTCAGTCTGTAGAACTACTGAATGACTGCAGGTAAGTTAGTTAAACCTCCCAACATGAAAGTTCTTGCCTCATTCGGGACTCAAATCCATTCTGTGAGGGCTGAAGAGTTATAAATCGGTGACTAACTGCTTAAATTCATGTTCACCAAGTAACTGTGAGGGAAAAAAATGGAAGGAAAAAATATTAAGTGTTCTTTTGCATAAAAAACAAATCAGTGTAAAGTAAAATGTATGGCTTTATACAAAAACTAAAATTCAATAGAAAATCCATTAACCGGTATATCAAACAGGAAACAAGAATAAATACTAGTAATGTTCCCATAAATTTAAAATTCAGAATATCAGAATATTATTTTTATTTAGAATATAAAAGCTGCTTTGTTCAAGCATCAGCATATCCTACATTACTTCATTTGCATAATCAAATCAAGGCACACAAAAAAAAATCAATCAAGTTCAGACAGAAAACAAAAGAAAAAACACAGAATTCTGTTTTACTTTGTATCAAGCTACAAACAAGTATAAACATTATACATATCAGCAAGACATATTTCAAGGAACATGCAAACGTCTGCTTCTTTTCAAATGCAATTAGACCATGGACATAGATAGATCATTCTGCAGACTGACCACTTTCCATATCAATGGTAAAGGCATCTTTTGTAAACAATGATTGATTTGTTTCTATCATGATACTTGTGATTGGTCAGATAAGGAGGAAACTGGAAGACATGAGTATTCATTGATAAGCATGCAGTTATTGAAAATAACAGAGAAATCAGAGTAATTGTGGACTTAGATATACCAAAATAAATAAGTTCATTGGTGAATGATCAAGAACACCTGTGAAACTAAATGACAATGACATTACGAATTAGTCAGTTTCACTTTTTTTCAAACCAGACAAAAATACATGTGTTATTCAAATATTTTTTTTACTATGTTTTTTTTTTTTGGTTAATTTTAATCAGGAATATAATTATATAATGTCAAAAGTTAAGGGTTTCTCAAACAAAGACCATTATAGAAATACGAGCAATGGAAAAACTTTATAATAATAATGCTGAAACTGACATTTTTTAACTTTGATGTGAAATCATGTTTTTCAGACCACTGCTGTGACAAGCTTGCAAGAAATAAATAAAATAACAGCAGTAATAATAACAAAGTTAAATGTTTCTGCACCTTCTTTCAACAAACAGATGAAAATCTATACAAAAAAACATCAGACTTGTGGCAGCATCAAGATGTGTATCTGGATCTACTGAGACAGCTCCTTGTCCATCAAGAAAAATTTGGCTCTTCTCTGCTGACAGATACGTATCTGTCAGAGCACCTGAATTAATTAACCCTTACCTTGCTGCATTTTTTTAAAAACACATGTTAAATTCTCAGGATTTTTTGCACCGGCCAGACGTAAAGCTGTCCCCTTAGTCCTGAGTAAAGTCTTTGGTTTGACCCGGCCGGGGTTTGAACCCTCAACCTCCGGATCCACAAGCCGACGCTCTACCACTTGAGCTATTGCTGCCGGTCCTTGGTAATATGGATCTGAACTATTTGCCTAAGCCTTATAAAAAATGATAATAGCAGGTTAAAAGTTAAGAGGGTTTTTTCCCTGCTCTGTCAGTAAATAAATAAGGTTCAATACCCTATTAACCCCTTGTACACCATATAACTGTCATTTTTAGCAGAATCTACTGAGGAAATAACTTAGTTTTAGTTCGACAAAATAACAGGTATATGGAATTTGGCTGAGAAATATGGGATATATATGCTGATTTATATTTATTGTGATTATCTGCAATGTTATCTAGGTGGGCCCCTCAATCAGAGCAGTGTCTGACAGTGATGTTAATACTCGTAGCCCGCGATGGACAGATTAAATATAAGCAAATAACACAGATCCGAATCGGCAACCAGAAACTGTCTAATCAGGTACTGTCTGACCAGGATCTGCACTTTATGCTTCCATTTTGTGTTAGCTATGCACTAGATGTCGGAGAATTATACATTTTAATGGGCGTTTTACATATGTTGTTAGACAGGGGCTAAATGAAATGTCTAGAAAGAGGCCCATCAAAATCAAGATTGCTGATTATCTTGTAGATGTCTGCAAGTTTACAATCAGATGTCTACACTCTCTTAAAAACTTAATTAATTCCAGAAATTCCATTATCTACAAGCCATCATCAGTGATCATTAACTTTTAACATACCCTGCTGCAAGTTTGTTTGTTTGGTTTATCGACATACCAACAATATTTAAGTTATCTGGAGACGGTGTCCACTTGAAGCAGATATAGTGCTGCCTTCACTGTGTATAGCATGCCATGAACGCATGGCATGTTACCACACCCAGTCACATTATCCTGACACCTGGCCAACCAGTCATGGAACTACCCTTACATTTGCTTGAGCGTTAGCAAGGGAGCTCTACCACTACCATTTTTTATGGCTTTGGTATGTCACAGACCGGGATCGAACCTAGGGCTTCCCGTACATGGAGCCGATGCTCTACCGATTGTGCTACCAGGTACGGTCCCTGCGCAAGTTTGTTTGCTTAAACAAGTTACGTTTCCTTATTTACTGCTGCAGGTCATAATCAAATCTTTGACACTTTTATGTTGTAATATTTCTTTTGGGATCTGTCATTTATTAAATCCACAGTACCTCTGTTTCAACAATATTAGAACAAAATTTATTTAACCCTTATAAACTTTTCCTTTTGTTCTGCAATTAACAACTTAGATAACACCAGAAGAATACCATTAAAATAGCTTGTAAAATAAAATATAAATACATATGCTTATATTAACAAGGATAAATAAAAACTAAATGTAACGAAACAAGACAATGAGATCTGAGATTTTGTGTCTGAGCACAGTGACTGATGGCATCTTTGCATGATGAAACCAATTGTGATGGGGAAACGTGTCTAATTAACCAGTATTAACATTCAAATAATTCACTCCAGCCGCCTATTAGATTCATATACTGAGACACATGCAGGTAAACTAGCTGGGAGGTTTGGATGGGTCATTATTATCATTAAATGTATATTTCAGTTTTGTTCTTTTTAGTACTGGTAAATTAAATGTGTTTATTTCCATCATTTTCTATCATGCATATCAAAATGTTTATTGTCACTTTTTCCTTTGTTTCTGATAAAAGTGCTTTGTTTCTGATAAAAGTGTTTTGTTTGTGATTGTTTCTAATAAGAGTGCTTTGTTTCTGATAAGAGTGCTTTGTTTCTGATAAGAGTGCTAAGATACTCTATATTTCTATAAATGGATATAATGGTGATCATTTTTTATTTCTTCACTATACATTAAAAAATCCATGTTTTCTTTTTTCACTTCAAGAATATTGTGGTGTTTGTATGTAGGTAATGCCATTTTTTTTTCCTAGCCTATAATGGTGTTACTTTGATTACTCAGTAAAGATCTATGATAAAATTTATTGCAAAGGCAAAGGTGATTAAAACTGTGAAACCTTTTAGCAAGTTGTTGAAAAAAAAATATATCAAGAGAGTTAAAACAATGTCAACACATTTTTATAAGTGCTCTATTTGTTTAATAGCTCATGATAAAAGAGAAGACAAAGTTAATTGAGTAAAGAGGCAATATTTAAAAACAACAACAATTTTTTGTAATAAAGTAAACCAATCCCGGTTTATACAAACAAGATAAACAAGGTGTTGCATGCAGATCATCATCAGACACCCACAACCCATCCATTCTGTTACTCTTTATTCCTTGCCCGTGGGATAATTAGTTTACTTTTCAACGTTTCTGGTAATGATATTTCATTGGTCGCTTCATAATATGATGAAGATTTCAGTCCAATGATAAAGCTTGTTCTTTCATTGTTTCGACAGACTTGTCAAAATGACAACGTCCTTGTTATCCTTCTAGTCTCCACGCTGAAGAGTATGGACTTTGTAAGCAGTATTATGATTGGTGAATTCTTGTTCTATCCAGTTCGATAAGATGACAGAAAATTTACCAATAAACTAACAGTCAAGGAATGTAGTAAAACAGAATAGTCAAGAGTGGGTATCCGACGATGTATTTAGATACACATAAACTTTTTGTTAAATAGATAACAACTAGCACATATATAAGTCAACCAGAAGTAATTTACAAATTAACTTAGTTATATACTAATTAAACAAACACCAGTAGTTCAAGTGAAAAAACAACAACAACCAAACTTGACTTTTTTAATTATGTATTCATGGGGATAAAAAAAAAGAATTATTACTTTTACCTTTTTTCTTTTATCATTTCTACAAATTTCAGCTTTCAAAAAGAAGACAAACTGAAACCTTCTAAAACACATTAAAGATGTGAAATAGAGTTTATCTCCCTTTAGGGGTATCCAACCCTCCTTTTTGATCTGCCGATATTAAAACTAGGGACTGCCCACACCAAAACCGCAAGCTTAAATAAGCTTGCGGCAAGTTTGGGACAAGATTGCGGTAAGATTGCAACCAAGCGTGTTGCAATCTTATTTAAGCTTGCGGTAAGATTGCGATAAGAAAGCCGCAATCTTAAAATTAAGCTTGCAAGGTTGCGATAGGAACCATTACGATCTTAATTGCTCGCTTGCAAGCTTGCGCAATCATACCAAGCAAGCGATTTGGCTCGCTTAGAAGCTCGCTTGCACGCTTGCAAGGTTGCGATAGGAACCTTTACGAGCTTGATTGCTCGCTTGCAAGCTTGCGCAATCATGCCAAGTGAGCGGTTTGACTAGCTTGCTCACTTATCCCATGCGTGCGGTTTGGCACGCTTGCAAGCTTGTGCTATCATCCCAAGCTTGTGGGTTGTTTTTTTCTTTGCTTGATCAAATCCGTTGAGTGGCTAAGGTTGTGGCTAGATTGACATAAATAAAATCACTAGATAACATTTGTGGTTTTCACTTAAAAATCCGATGCAACAAAAAATTTACAGGGAAAACACACAACAGAAAGTTACTAAATATATTCCACTTTAATTAAAGACAATGACAAAAAACACAAAGAAGAAGTGGTCATTTATTAAAGGAAACAACTAAAAGATGCTTATCAATTAATTTATATTCTTAACCCATAGCTCGCTAAGCACTTATTATTAATGAGAAAGCATGACAAGCCATTTTCGGGGGTCTAGCGAATAGGATTTTAAATGATTAAATCAAACTTAAGTATCAATTTATTTATCATTAAGAATAAAATACATACAATGCACTCAAGAAATAGTACCACAGGTATTGTGTTCAAAAACAGTTCATAGTCAGTTCTTGTTGATTTCTCAGATGACAACTCTAGTTCAGCTTGAGGGAATCTTGCATCCTTCCTCTTACCTGCACAGCAAATGTATTTTTTCTCCAATTACGTCTGAAAAAGAAAAAAAATCCAACATTCTGCATTATTTAATTTTTTTTTTCCTTACCTAATTTTTTATTTAGCAATGAAAGATTTATTTAGTATGTAAGGGTCTTGTGTTATTTGTACCACACAGGCACCTAATGATTTTTCAGTCAAATTTAGATGCAGAGTAAGTGTTCACAGATTGAAAGAAATAGATTGGAAATTTTACAAAAACCAAGGAAACAAACAAAAAACCTTATTAGATGCTGACACAAACTTTAACAGCTTTGGTCATGATGCAAACTTGCCTATTCTTTAAAACAGCAATTTGAAAACAGCAACAAATAACAGGAGCTATAGGCAAAAGCACCCCTATATTTTATATATGTTTAAAGCCTGAGCTGAGAAATGCTGAACTAACTAAAAAGTAAAGCTTAACAAAATACTATCTTGGTTATTTTATAAGCATTAAAATGCACAAAGGGGTAAAAGTAAAACACCAGACCTGGTAGTGCAATCCGTAGAGTGCCGGCTCCTGGTACTAGAGGCATTGGGTTCAGTCTGGGCTGCAACATACCAAAGTCATGTTAAATGGTAGTGTTATTGCTCCCTTGCTAATACTCAAGCAAATATACAGCTAGTTCTATGACTAGTCAGTCAGGTGTCAGGATAATGTGACTGGGTGTATCATGCCAGGTGTTCATGGCATGCTAAAATCAGTAAAAACAGCTTTATATTGGCTTCAATTGAACACTGTCTTCAAATAAATTGTTGGTGGTTTGATTGTTTATTAGGTTTATTGAGCCACCAACAGTAGTACTGGTATTTCAGTTATCTGGAGACGGTGTTCACTTGAAGCAGATATAGTGCTGCCTTCACTGTGTATAGCATGCCATGAACAAATAACATGATACCACATCCAGTCATATTATCCTGACACCAGGCCAACCATAAACACACAGATAAATAAAAAGCCAGTAAATTTAAAATGTATGGTTATTACAGCAAGATTATTTTTTTATTAATGTAAGTGAATACAGAGAACAAAGGAAATTGAAATTTAAAATATACCAACTAATTTTAATATTATAATAATTGCAATCAAAACAGGGGCGCCCATGGCTGAGCGGTTAGAATCGCTGACTTGAAGCTCCTCAGCCCCTCACCGCGTGGGTTCGAGTCCTAGTCGGGGTGAGAACTTCCATGTAGGGAGGTTTTCCTCCACCAATAATTAGCTGGACGTCGCCAATATGGTCATGTAACAAAAAATCAAACAAAACCAAAACAACATAATTTATGATTTCCCAAAAATGACATCTTCATGTACCAACAGCTGTGCCATACAATTAATAATAAACATGGTAGTGCTAAAAGGTAGCAAATGCATTAATACAAGAACTGGTACAAATGGTCAAAATGTTACATAGTTATCTAAGTACCTTTTGTCTGTCATCCATGCGTTGCTCTTCACTGGCCTCCTTATTGACATCCGTCTGCATCTCCGATTCTTTTTTTGTTCACTTGCATCTGGCTGTTTCAAACTATTACAGAAAATAAAATACTTTACATGAGTGGCAATTCCATACATCATGTACAAGTGTACAAGTTATCTTGGATATCTCTATTACCGGTGACCTAAATTTATTTTTTTAACACAACAATGTAATCAACAACAAAAAATATTGTGTAGCCACTTGAAACCGTTTTATGTGCCTTTATTTCTATAGTATGGAATGTATCCATGTGTAATGTCCGGTAACTGGATATTACCGTTAATAGGGTCACTCTAAAATAAACAATATTACAAAAATGTCTTACGTTTGAACTTGTCAGAACCGTATCAACTCTAACTGAAGCATAAATTAAATATACAGTAGAAAACACATGTTTATGGAAAAGTCAACGGTTTCAGAAAACGTTTGTGATAAGAAAAAACTAAAGTGAAATGTCGGAACTGAAAAAGATCGTGAAAACATTTGACACGTTAATTTTGCATTCTAAACCGTTAATGTACTAAACTTACTACGTTCAGAAAACCTGATTTAAAATGTGGTGCTTCTTACAATTGTTTAATTAGATCAATGTCTCACCTCTGCTTAGTAGTCCAGTGAAGGAAAGTCATTTTTTCATCTTTTTCATCACATTTTTTGCATTTCGTTGAAAATTGGCGCGGCCGGAAGTGTAGACTGCGCATGTGCTATTGTAAATCGGGACCGCTCGGCGATTTCTTCGGTTATTTTCCGAAAGTTACGATTGGTTTTACTAAAACACCGTAAAAGCGACTTTAAAACTTTTATTATTAAATGGTGTTTATTCACATTCCCAATAAAGTAAAAGTGGTTTTAACATGATACTCTACTGTCTGTTCTGTTATTGTGTTGTCATATTAGATATTAGACTGTAGATCTACTTGACCAGGTTTTAGAAAGACAACAACAAAAAGTTATTAAAATACTGACATCTTTGGAATGAGATCAAAAAAATAAATATTGTACTAAGCTATTATTACCAAATCTTTTGTAGCTGTCTTTAATTATAACATAGCTTAAAATTGCTTTTGTGATCAGTCAGATCAAGGTCACTGTAACTCATAACAGCAATTTGCTTTTCATGTCTACTCAGGATTTAGATAGATATCAAATTTGGAAGTTAACTTGTTTATGGGATGCCAAAGTATGGGATTGTTTTTGTTGTCAATTAGTTTGAAGTACTGAGTCACTGTTACTAAATACATTTTATTTTGTTTATGTTCATTATCTTATTTTTTTTTTGAGGATTAATCAGATTAAGTAGTTAACTAACTATCTCATGGGAAGAATATGTTTTGAATTGCTTTAGGGATCAATTGTTGTCAAGTTATTAAATATATTTTTGGATTTTCTATAAATAACTCAAGATGGGAGTAGGGTATCATTACCAAATTACTTTCTAGGGAGAGTAAATCTGGGACTGTTTTGTATAGGGTTGTGTGATTTCTGTTAAATAATAAATAATGACAAAATAAAATTTAAAAAAATTTGGCAGTTAGTATTTAGCATTCTGGTAAGCTTTTTTCAACCAACTGTCCATCTAGCTGCATTAACAATTTGCTCGTAAACATTTTAAAGGCTACCGTTTTGATCCAATCTTAACCAACACTGGTGGTCAGAATGTCATTAAATGTTTGTCTGTATGAAATCTTGGATGAGTTAATAAATAGGTCACATGGTCAAAAAGTAGGTGACTTGGTCAGATCTATAAAAACCTTGAGAACACATTAAAATACTTTTTTGGGGCCTAATCTTCACAGAACTTGACCAGAATCTTTGTTTGCAATAAATCTTGATGTGTAACTGTAGGCAAAGATTTGCTTCAATATAACTTGTAATCACTAGAATCCAAGGCACAGTTGTGAACATTTAGTCTTGTGATTAAATTTTAAAGCCATAGTCCTCAGGTGAGCGATACAGGGCCATCATAGCTTTCTTGCTGTATATCTGCAAGTGGAACTGGTCATGCTGGTCAAGTTCTCTTTCAAATGTAATTTCTTTAAAGAAATACAAAATAAACTTCTTAATGTCTTGGAATAATTTTATGCTTGCAAGACCACAACCTATCCACAATCCTAATAATAATTAGTTTTAAGCTTGCAAGATCGCAAGCTTCTTGCAATCTTCAGTGGAATATAAGATTGCAAGCTTGCAAGACCGCAAGCTTCTCGCAATCTTAATGGTATTTAAGATTGCGACAAGTGTGCGAACAAAACCTAACCGCAACCTTAATTTCTATGCAAGCGAGCGTGCTCGCATCCGCGACCATAATATTTAAGAATTGCAATCTTATTAAGATTGCGACAAGCTTGCGCAAACTTGTCGCAAACTTGTGACGAGCTTGTCGCAAGCAAGCGTTTTGGTGTGGGTGGTTATTATATTAACCAAATCACAGACAATTTGTCCGGAACTTTAGTGAATAATAAAAATCGTTGCTAATGACCCCCTTTGGTAACTAAGGGGATCCCAGACACCATTTTTTGTCTGGAATTAACTGACTGTCTGTCATTAAAAACTAACATCATGGTGCATTTGAAATCCCAGTCACTTAGTGCTCTGTTCAAAAGACGATCATAGCAAACTTCTCATGGAGAATACGAGGCAATAAAGGCAATAAAATATCTTAAAATCAAAATGGCACAGGGAGGGAGAGAACATGTAAAGGCATTTTAGACGACCGGTGGTGATTATCAAAGAAACAAACATTCCATCACAGATGAATCATAAAAAGCTGTAGAAACAAATGGCCTTCATAAAGTCTCACCAATCTAAGAGATTGTTAAAGTTTTATTCAATTTCTTCCTTCTATCTGATTCAGAGTGCAGCAACAAAAAGTTTGATCAAGTTATTGCATGAGCAATTACAAGAAAAAACTCTCTTTTTTCAGTTTTAAAAGATGTAAATCAATATTATATTATTCCATTTTTCTTTCCATCAGAGTGCTCTGGTAAAATGTCTGATTGAATTATTGAATGAAAAATTGAAGCATTGTTTTTGGCTGTTTGGATGTTAATCAACATTATAATATTCCTTTTTTTTTTATTTATCAGCATGCTCTTGTATAAAGGTTGATTAAGTTGTATACAGTCGGCACTCCTTGTTACGACTTCGGTAGAGTCGATATTCTCGATGTGTCGATCCTTTGACAAAGTCCCAACTTCTTTTGCTTCTTTATCTATAAACATTTAGCATTTATCTGTCGATATTTTAAGTGTCGAATAATTCGGTATATCAACCTATTTCCGAATCCCCTGTAGCTATTCAACACCTTTTGTTTGCCACTCCTTACTCGAAGTTGCTTCACGGTTTGCCGAGGTGTGAATACACTTAATTGGATCACTAACATGTGTTCAATCAGGCTGCTTACGGACGCTCCATCAAGTACTCGTACATAATTGATTGGCGTGATTGCATTCACTCAAACCTACCTTAATTGTGAGTGAATTATGCCACGCGACTGTTGCTACACGTATTTAATGCCCGATACATCTGACTGTTGCATTACTTTCAACATGGCTTCTGACTGTTGTAATTGATGCGAGTGTTGTTCTCACACCAACACAAGATGGCGGACAGTCAATAAGTAAGCATTTATCCGTCGAACTACTTTTGTCTCGATAATTTTCTTCAGGTCTGAACAAAGTCGAGACAACGAGTGCCGACTGTAAATATAATGACTAATGAGCAACTGAAGCAAACAAAAAGCTTTGGTTTAATTGGCTGTTAGATGTAAATAAACACAATAATATTCCATGTTCATGCCATCAGAAAGATTTGGTAATAAGGTTGATTAAGATATGAAATAAGCAATTGTGTTAAGGATAAAACATTGGTTTTGACTGTTTTAAAAAATGGTGAACAATATGTATAAGTTGGTGCAGGATAGATTTTTTGTTTTTGTTTTTAAATATTATAAAACAAACAATTATGGTCATTTTGTTGATGTCTAGCCATATTTGATGAAGAACCACAACCAAATGTGAGATAGTGTATGTATGATTCATTTAATTTCAGCATATTAAATTGGAAAATTTTATTTACATAATAACAATACCATTCCCTTCTTGATAATGTTTCACATGACAAGGAAATCCACCCAACTCAAACCCTTTAGCCCAGGAGAAAATTAGACAATTTACTTCAAATGATCTTTGCACTTCTTTCTTTCAATGTACCACAAAAATCCCCCAACTTAACACTTGGCATGTTTCTATGAGAATTTTTTAACAAAAACAAATATCTGGCCAAATCAATTTCAAATGAATGTTGTACTTTTTCTTCTACCCCTGATTTCTAACTAAGGAAAATATCTAGCCTTGGTTAACAGATACTGATATCTCTTTGAACCTTTAAGACCCTTCAAGACATTACTAAAATACCCAGAATTGCAGACATATTAATTTCTCAGTTTCTCAGTCCTTCATTTCAACTCCAAACCCTGTATTCCAGTGCGACCATTTTAATGAGTACCAACTTTACAGGGTTTGGTTGAGAATTTTGGGATGTGTGCTTAAAATTATTTTATTTATTACATTAATATCTTTATGGCCCCCCTTCACACAGCCTTCATATCCTTGTGAGCCACATGTTACAAGCTCCTGCAGACTTCAGTCTGGTAGGCTGGGCTTATAGGCATGGTCAGCATGCTTCCAGCCAATCTATTTTTTTATCAGAAAACATCTGTTAGCAAGAGAACATGCCCAGAATAGTTTGCCAACAAAATCTCAAATAACACTTAAGATGCACCAACTTGACTCAGGAAAAGGATGTTTGGAACTTGCAAGCAAGGATAGAGTTACCTGTGAGTTTTATAGAAAGATAGACAGTTTCAAATAGACGATATTTCATGAATTTGGTCATTAACATGCTGCAAGATTAACCAGTTTCTTTTTTAGCTAAAGGTTAATTAGATAGAAAACAACTCAATTTATTTTTCTTTCCGATGCTTGAAGATGCCTAGCAAATAACTGTGAATTTTTTCTGATGCATAATGCATGTTGCCTGATAATGGAATAATCATGAAAATCTAGCTTTGACAATAATAAGAATCATGCAAATTATTTCAATGCCATCAAAATTTGTTTTTAGATGAAGCTTTTCATGGAATAGGTAGATGAATAATAATATAAAAGAACCAATGACTCAGAAAGAGATTTTAGGTCTATTTTAAGGTCTCTGTCTCCAAGGCTGCTTAGCACGTATTAATCAGACTTATGTATATAGTGTAGATCCAGATCAGCCAATTGGAGCGGTCTGTTGGTTTTGTTTTTGAAATACTTTGCAGACCAGTTATGATCTTTATAGGGACGTCCAGCTATTTTGGTGGAGGAAAACCCCAAACAAATGTCTGGGTAGAACCAAGAGGTCAGCTGGAAGACCTTCCACATTAAGACCTTGGCCCCAAACTGGACTGGAACCCACATGGTGAGAGGTTAGGCAGTCAGAGGAGTTACAAGTTGGTGACTCTAGCACTATGCCCCGGACGCCCATGGAGCTGTATGAGTATGTGGCGCAGATCCAGATCAGCCAATAGGAGCTTAAGATCCAGATCAGCCAATCCAGATCAGCCAATGGGAGCTGAAGATCCAGATCAGCCAATGGGAGCTTAAGATCCAGATCAGCCAATCCAGATCAGCCCATGGGAGCTGATGATTCAGATCAGCCAATGGGAGCTGAAGATCCAGATCAGCCAATGGGAGCTTTAGATCCAGATCAGCCAAAATAAAGACAAATTTACTGGGGGTTTTTCCCCATTTTTCATACCTGCAGATCAGAATATGATGTTCTCTAGCAAAAACTATCTTTTTTTTTTTTCTTCAAATAAGTGAAATTTGGTTACAAACACAGAAAAAAAAATCTGCTATCATCCCAGTTAACTATCTTTTCAAACACTTAAAACATCGCTCAATGTGTTGCACATATTTCAGTATCGCAGCAAAATGATAGCAGTTTAAGCCTGTGTTTAGGAATGAAGTGCCTCTCTCATGTAATAGAGACAGATAAACACCAGCTTATCATGTCTAAATCCAGACGTACAGTGAAAGTTGGGCAATTAAATTTTTAGTGAAACTTTTGAGTTTGAAGTAGATCTGCTATTGAAGTGTCTATCCATATGTTGATTTTTGAGAATTTGGCATCAACAGACCCTCTGGTGAAAAAAATGGGGTATGGAATGGTGAGTTGCATGGTTTAATCATTAGAAATCACAAAAAATCTTTCAGTTATCATGAAACTATGATCACTTGAAGCAGATATAGTGCAGCATTTACTGCCATAGTATGCTAAAAATACCAGACATGACACAACATTTTATACTTTCCATACATGGAGTCCACACACCATTGATAGAACTGCAACAACCTGACATGTCAAAAGTAAAAACAAATATGGGTTCTACCTGAATTTTAATCATATTACAGAAAATTTAAGGGCTCTTCTGGTAACTTTACTCGAAAAATCTAAAAATACCATTCATCATCTAGAAGTTTCTGGAATTCTGAAAGGAAGCTATTAAAGAACTATTTTGCCAGGTGACTAGAGCATGCTGGGAGGTGTGGAGACCAATAGCTTCCTCCACAACTGGAGATTCACCTTCCTGTTATATCCAGGGGTGCAAGGTATTTTACCAGACCTTCAGAAAATGGGGGCAATTTTCATAGTTTGAGTCATTACTTGTTACTCTTTGGGCAAAATCCCATATGGGGAGAGAACTTTCTTGAGTTAACATCTTTAAGCTGACCTGCAATGCAAGTTTACTGTCCAGATCTTCTTCCTTAATAATAGGAATATGGACATTAATGCATTTTTTCAAAAATAAAGTAAAATTCTCATGCTTCAATTCTCTTATTTATATTGAAGTCCCTATGTTGTGAGTACTCAATAGAATCCCCTCAACCAGACAATTCAAATGAGTACCCATTATATTGCATTTGCAAAGTGGTTTCCAACATTTTGCCTGCATCAAATATATGTAACAATATCTTAACCCTGGTTTGGAGAAGATAACCATATTTTCTTTTTTAACACCAACTTAAGTCTAAATTATAAACAATTTTGAACATTACTCAAATGCTAGACAGTACAAAATTTAATCGTGAAGTAAATTGCTCTGAATGTTCATTATTTCCAAATCTATACCGGTAAATATGCATGATGGTGATTTCTGCTAAAATACATACCGACATCAGAGCTGATTACTTGGATGATGATGTAATGTTTTATCATTTTTAGTGGTCACATGGCTCTCTTAGGTTAAAAACAGCAAACCATGCAGCTTGTTTGTAATGCCGAGAGGGAAATTATGCTTTGCTGTTCATATAGTTCTATGGCATCAACAAACAGCATTTTGTAATATCTTTTTAGGCAACAATAATTTATGTGGTTGTTTGGGAAACAAAAATTTGGTCCAAACTGATGGATACCACTTTTAAGCTCTACTGCAAACCATAATGTGTCAGTACTCTTAATACTGCCTTGTTAAAACAATGCAAATGAGTACCTAAAACACAAGTCTTGTTTCAGAACCAAAGAATATACATGCCACACTAATAGTCAGTTTTCTCCTCTTAACCTTACTGAGAGATCTAAATCCCACCTCCAAAACAAAAGAGCTGTTCCAACACACATGGTCACATACTCACACACAATACACTGTAACATCTGCTTTTTTGCCCATCTTCAATGTATGAGTATTTTTTTCAGAGGTCCACATTTCCGTAACAAAGTAACATAATGCTAGGCCCATCTTTGATGAATTGGTGTGTAAGCATACTGGTAATTTGTTATTCTACAATTTATCAACAAAATAAATGCCTCAGAATTTTATAAATGTAGCAGTATGCTTTTGACTGAATTACTAGTAAATGTGCATCCAGGAAACAGCTGCTTCTGTATTTATGCTTTTGCTTATTGGATGGAACCATTATTGTATAACATATTTATTTATGCTTAGAAAACTTCATCTGTAATATTCTAATTTCTATTATTTTTAATTTAAATCAGTTTACAGATGAGCAAACAGTTATTTAAAATTATTTCACTTTAAGATATTCCTTTATGAGAATACTGGATTACTTCTCATTTGGCCAAGTGTGATAAAAGACTCACCTGATTGGTCACTTTAGGATTTGTTGCCTAAGTGTGACCAATCAAATAACTGGTTGCAAATTAGAGTTAACAGATTTAAAGTCACTGACCAGATATGAGCTTAAGATAAATTCAAAGAAATGTTTACAAGCCACAGATCTGGAATGATCTTGGTGAAAAGAAACCACAAACACAGCTTGTCTGTTTCATGTGTTAAATTTCAGAAAAAGAACCACCCAGCTTTCAACTAACAGCAGACCTAGGCACCTACAACTCCCCCTGGACAACTGCATCTGTGTGTACACCTCACAGACAGTAACCATGGCAACAAAGACTTCCTGTAAACAAACCATCCCATCCCAGACCTGGTTCCCTGTAAAGGAACTTCTAAAAGGGAAACCAGGTCTTTGAACATCCAGGTGTGATAGCAATTTAAAAGAAATCATTTCATGATGATAAGTGAAATGTGAACATTACACCTAAATATTTGATTATCTTAGAAAAGTCATTAATTAGAGAGTCCTTAAGGTCTTCATATAACATAAGTCAGAGCATCTTGATATCTAAGGAATCCAAAATACTGAGTAAATTACATCAATTTATTAAAAAAAAAACCATAAAAAACACCATCTTAATAGTAACAAATATATTCCAATTCTTTATACCACACCTACTTGTTTATTTTAAGGGATTTACAATTTAACTAGAACCAACAGTTCAGGTAATAAAATTTGGCAATTTTAAATGTTTAATGACAGAGGTAGATCACACGGTTAGCCCTGGGTAAACTGTATAACTGCAGGCAACAATGACATGTTTCTTACAGGAACAACTCTAACAACACTGCCCAAACCATCTTATTCCAACACTATTAATACTTCATCAAATATGCAAATCCTTCCCAGACCCAAGAAAGGTTTGTACCAAACAAAATGATGCATGTTTATCTTGGAACTTGAAAAATCATGAATGGAACATCAATCACCTGCAAGCCTAACACTGCAACCAGTCATTGCAGTCATAACAACCCCCCAGTCGGAGTTATCTCTGCACCAGAAATACGTACAACAACCCTGGTAAATCTGCATCTGACTGTGTGGCCAATTCTTGATATGTCAGCGGAGAATAATTCCATAAAAAAAATTGACATATGTTCAGAAAGAAATCATAATCTATGTTCAAGGGGGTGCAGATAGATTTGATTTATGATATACATCAAGTCTGGTGCTGACACAAAACAGGCAACAAGTGGGAGAGTGGACTCTTTTATGGGCCACAGTAGGGGGGCATAGGATGTATCCAGAGAAATTGAAATAATAATAATATATATGTTTTGGTATGCCAGAATTATATCCAATAATTCTCGACCAAACCCTATAAACCTGGTACTCATTTAAAATGTCCCATGGAGACAATTCTAATGAGTACCAGGTCCATAGGATTTTGGATGAGAATTATGGGATATGTTTCTGCAAATAAAGAATTAAATATCAGAATGTTCCAAAAATCAGATGCTGTGAATGTTTCTGGGATTTTTACTGTACTGCCTTGGATATGTGTCTGGCGAGGGAGTCTGCAGCAAGGTGTCTGACATTATCAAGAAGAAATGGGGTTTCGAACATTAAAGGGTCACAGGATGGTATGTCTGGTTTGATATCAAGGCATTTAAAAATATATGTAACAAACCAGAGAAGAAATTTGTGGCAAGTGAATAAACCTCTCAGGGTGGACACCTAGCCTGTTACTGATAATTTATCATTCTCTGACCTCTTTTAAAAAAAGCTTTAGGTTGAAGAAAATTTTATGTAGACTTGGTTAATGATTTAGATCTGTTTATGTTTTATATTTATTTATAGTAGATAAAAGTACATAAATATGAATGATTTTCAGAAGTTATTTAAGATATAACAATGTACATTGTATTATTATCATATCAGTATAATAACACTATAACTGAATATATATGACCACAACCATCTATATGGTGGAAAAAACTACTAAAGCTGAATTATTCATTCATATATACAATTATATATATATATATATTTATATTGTGTCAGAAACATCAAATATAGATCACAACAGAAGAGAAAGATAACAGGCTGACTTGCAACCTTCAAATGGTGAGAAAAATACAAGCATAAGCTGAATTTTGAGCTTCATAAGACATCAGAAAATGTAACCTCGTCAAGCTGTCAGCATTGTTGGTTGGCTCTGTACATTACTTCTGGATTAATGACACATTCAGACCCTGGCCCATGAACTCCTGTAGTTGTCAGAGGTAAGGGACGCGAGACCAGGTACGGCACTAACCTGTCGCTCATTAATCCTTCAAACAGGTGAACTCAGGTGTAAAAAAATAAAAATGGTCCATTTGTGGTAGAATGGTTGCTGGTTGTAGACTTGGCGATGTACAGTAAAATGGTGTGCTAGATGTGTTGCCGAATTTTGTACTAATGAATTACGGTTCTTCTAGGAATTGACTACAACTGTTATCAGAGAGTTAATGATTACCCCTAGGTACACATAAACTGCTCCATGTTCATGAATCTCTTAAATCAATATCGTATTGTTAACAAGAGGAAATGAGTAAATTTTCATCTGATCATAACAATAGTAGGTGCACATGAATGGGAAGTTTCATCAAAATTGCTGAAAACTGTAGGAATAAACACAATGTCTCAGATAAATGCAAACCTTTTTATTTTTTATTTTATTACATCACACCAACATAATTATGGTCATACTGGCAATGTCTAGCTAATTATTGGTGGAGAAAGACTATTAAGTTACGTTTAGGTAGAACCACCGACACTATGCAGGTTAGCTGGAAAACCTCCTCACATGAAAGTTCTTGCCCCAACCAGGACTTAAATCTCACGCAGTGAGGAGCTGAGGAGTTTCATGTCAGTGATTATAAGCGCTCGGCCATGGGAGTTCCCCACTAAAACATTTTACATGATTATGGCTTGTTACACTGGTAACAGTAAAACTGTTTTTTGTTTGACTTGTGTTTTTGGAGAGGTAAAGTCCCAGGAAAAGGAAAATATCTTTATTTCTGATTTATTAAACATTGAAATATATTTGCATGTTTTTAAAACTATGTACCATACAAAACCATAAAATAACTCGAAAACAAAATTATGTGCCTGATTTAATAATTATTACCTAAATAAACCACAAACCTTTGCTTATCTTTGTACATATAATCACAAAGTGAGAGAGTGAGAAAATTTTATTCTGAAAAATTACCATAATACTCAACATTCTTCTGTCTTGGGGTGCAAAACAGTAAAATATCCTAATAATTGTCACAAGAAATTGTGAATAAGGGTTACTGTAGCAATGAGAAAAATGTCACAGGGGGTGGGGACTTTTAAACAGGTGGAAAAGTAAAACTGTAACAACTTTCTAAGCCAGCCTCCCCAGAATATTCCACAAGAGCTGTGTCAACTGTAATAGCATGACAGTTAATGGTAGTATTAGTCCTTACTTTGTTATTAGTGTTGGACAATCAATTACAAAACCATAAACAATTACAACCAATTTTTGGATACACATAATCAGTTGATGATCAAGTGTTTAATTGGCTAGCATTGTGACTTAATATTTGGATACTTTGTATTAATGAGATATGCTTTAGCCTGGTCTGGTCAATGACTGCTTAACAGCTTCACAGTAAACGAACTGTTTTTATGTGACAACAGACAGACAGTAAAAGATCAAAGGTCATATTTACATGAAGCTATCAAGCTAACAACTAGGGAAGGTCATCTGATATCAAGCATAAATAAGTTTGTCAGATCTCACAATCTTTTCTTTGTTATTTTTTAACAGCTCCCCACCCCCGCCCCCAATCAGACAGTGATTCAACAATAGCCTTCCCTCAGAACACTTGTGCTGCTATAACTGTCATAGAAAGCAACAAACAACCATACCTAGTTGCATTTTCTTGAAAATCAGTCTGCAGTTGGCCCTGGTAAAAATTCCCAAACAGAAAACAAAACAAAATTGTCATTAGTGAAAATTTTAGTAAATATTATAGCCAGGTATTGCAGTTCAAACCAGGGACCTTTTACATCAGGCAAATACTCTACCCACTGGGCCACTACACTTGCTCCTTTATAAGAGCAGTCTTTAGACAGTACACTCCACCTTTTCAGAGGTAGATACTACAGAATAATGTCATTTTTAAGTTACAAAAGGGGCATAACTCTGTCAACATTGATTTTAAGGTCACCTGGGCTTAAGAAATGGGTTTTTCTTTAATAGTTATCAAGTGTTCCAAGTTTGAAGCAAATATCTTTGACAGTTTTCAAAAAGACCTTAACAAAAAAGTTAACCTACAAGAGTGTCATGAAAAAATGGAGCCAAAAACGCTCTTCCAAAGTCATGAGGTTATATTATATACATGAATCTGAATAGAAATGGGACGTCACAGAGTTACATGCATGCATATTAACAATACAATTTACCAATGAATGTCTATGTAATAAAGGTCATCGTAACATATAAACCATGTTACAGACTTTAATCATGTTTCTAACAGTCACTAGTACATTTATGAATAACATATATAGCATTCTTTTCTTTCTTAAGGATAAAAGCTATCTCTGTTTTCCCTGATATAAATTTAAACAAATTCTTTGTCCATTCTTTGGGCTAATGTTGGTTGCATGATAAGTAAGAAAAATGTTTTTATTTTTTTCATTTTTCTCTCTCTCCATCAAATGCATTTATTAGCATAAAAGATCACATTAAGTAACAAACAGTGCAGATCTTGATTAAGCATATAGTGTAGATCTGGATCAAATCACAGGGACCTGACTGATCTGGATCTACATTAATTGCCTAAGGTTAAACAGTTCATGCTCAACAGGCAGCAATATATAACTGAAATCAGTCGCTAAAATTTATGCTTAAAAAAATTGTGAGTGTTGCTGTGAATGTTTCCTGTACTTACTTAACCCTCTGTCACAGTCGCTCCAAGTGTGTGATTTATTGCGACAGTTTTCACACATGGAAAAAATCCTATCTACTATACCTGTCATAACAACACTGATGTAACCCCCATCATACTGTTGTAGTTTAAAGAGAACAACCCTATTTCTTTTTTAACTAAGAGTTAGACATAATTAATAAAATATGATTATAGTATTCAGGGTACAAAACATCATTCTGATTTTTTTATGTATAATTCCTATCAGCTTTATAGATATATACAAGAATGAGAATAGAAATGGGATGTCACCGCGTAATGAGCATGCATAATAATGATAAAATCTTGCAATGAATGTCTGTATAATAAAGGCCCTCATAATTATAAAATATACACCATGTTACATTTACATACTTTAAAGGGATTCTTACCTTCTAAAACATTTGAACATTTTTGTTGTTAAAAAAGTACATACTCTTTAAGATATTAATATCTTTTTGGCCTAAACAATTGTACTACTAAGGATATTCACGTTCTGGGTCATGACAAAATATGAATGTATGTGCTGACCCTTAAATAAACCAGTTATCAGTCAGTCAAGTTCTTAAAGTTTACTTTTGCCTTGTACAAAATATGAACATTCATGAGGAAATATAAAGGTACACACTCTTTAAGACATTAAAATATTCCTCCAACTTAACAATTCTAATACTTCATCATCTTAGGAGTCAAGTTTTTAAAAATACTTTAGCCTTGTACAAAGTATGAATATTCAAGTTTTTTTTATTAAAGGTATACGATAAACGCTTTGAAGACAGTAAAATATTCTTCTGTTTAAACAATTCTAATACTTCTTTATCTAAGGATATTTAGATCTTAACATGTAAAAATTTGGTAAGTGTCTTTATACATACAAAGTACACAGATAACAGCATAGCAGTGATGAAGTGTGCCTAACATCAATTAATTCTTATTATCACTTTCACACACTGGTTAGGGGGGCTACTTTCCTCAAAATGTGATAAAAATGCAAATGTCACAGTTAAGTGTTATATAATAGGCATTTAATGACATTCGATCTATCTACAGGCTTAATCAGAGCTTAAATAAAGTGTTAATTAATATCAATCATGTCTTTTACAGAGCCCACAAACAATGAAATTAGAGTTGCAGACGTGAAGTCATGTTGTTGTTTTTTATTATCTACATTTTTTATCAACAATATTCACTATAAATATTAATTTAATTAAATATACCTATAAAATGGCTATTTATATATAAATCCCCACACTCTTACACACCACTATGCAGCCATAAAGACTTCTTAGAGCTATTCTACAAAGTCTATCATCCAGGTAGCCTACAGGTGTATCAGAGAGGCATGTCTGGGCAGGGCTGGAATTATCTCACGACTGTTAATTGGCCCCATTTCCTCTTTGATTGCCAATTATTTGTATCTCATATAGCACACGGTAAGGCTCAGATGCAGGCTTTGATAACAGGCAAGTGCAGCTATTGTTCTGTTTAATGTTTGCTCAGCCTCTCTCATTACGCAATATTACCTGCATTACCTGCTGCATGCTTGTGAAAGAGGGCTCGGGAGGGAAGAAATAACAAAGCTTCAGGTAGGTATATATTATATCATTCTCTGATAGAATTATGTGTAGGAATTGCTCAGCCTTATATTACCTGCATTGTAATTATCTGTAATAACAAATCTCCCATGTGAAGATTTTCAGGTAAAACCATAAATATATCCCTTAATTCTCAACAGTGTCCTATTAACTTGGTACTTATCAGAGTCA
The DNA here is from genome assembly GCA_007844125.1 of Sinonovacula constricta. NCBI lineage: Eukaryota > Metazoa > Mollusca > Bivalvia > Cardiida > Solecurtidae > Sinonovacula > Sinonovacula constricta. The sequence continues at coordinate 57,617,869 of CM017561.1, forward strand.
TCTTATTGAGAGGAATCCAATGTGTACTGGATGCCAAAGGAGCATTAAGAAATTTCCTGAGTGAAGATTTCTAGGTAAAATCAGATGTGAATTACCAGCAATATATTCTATAATTCTCAACAAAACCCTATTAACCTGGTACTCATTAAAAATGTCCCTTTAAGACGATTCTAATGAGTACTTGTTTTATAGAGTTTGGATGAGAAATACAGAATTAAGCATTGTAATTGTGCCCCAAAATCTGGTTCTCTGGATTGTGGTGCTCATTCCAATTGTCTTACTTACTTACTTAGAACTAGTTATTAAAGGGTCAGCACATCCCTGTGGATTTTATTGTGACCCCCATCACGCTGCCCAATCGAGTTGTGCAGAAGTTTTGATGTGGGCTTTTGTATAATGTACCTAATTGCGGGTACCTATTTAATACAAGTTTGTCAAATTTGTTTTAATTTGGTATGTTTTAGTCCTTTTAAAATGATTTAATAATGCGCATGAATTTCACATCCTGAACACAATTGTCGTGCAGAGAGGAACATGTTTACACAGTTAAGCTGAGAAATAAATATAATATTTTAGCTTGAGAAATTCTTCTCTTTGCACAGCAGTAATGTCACTTAGCCACTCAGGTATTGTCAACAAAGCAAGGCAATTAATGGCAATGCATTATTCTCAGAAGTAAACAATTATGTTCAATTTTCCAATAAAACAGTAGTTGTTGCCAAATCTAATTAATCTCTATTTCCCCCAGATGTAATGGATCTATAAAAGCTACAATAAATTTTCTGATTGTGACTATAAACATGTCATAGGGAGCACTCCACCAAATGGTGGTTATATGAAACTGAGGGAATTGCTGTTTTTGTCTGAAGTATACTAAATCATTTATAATAAGCATGTTGCGCATTTTTTTTTAATTACTACGATAAGATTCATTTCATTATCATTTGTGACATACACAAGATGTTTACAAGATTTTTATTATACCTTGGAAAGAATAATTATTATTTTTTATTTTTATGTGTTTTTGCAATAATCTTTGCAAGGGTTAAAAGCACAGGACACTTTTTTTATAACTACAATTCATTTTGGCATAAAAAAATAACTTAAAATAAAGTTTACCACATGTATAAAGACAATCATACTTAAAATGGAATACAAGTGTCAGATTTAATTTATTTTAATATTTATCTAGCTTATCAAAAAAAAATATTACTTTTAATATCATAGATGAAATTAACAAAATTAATCATAAAACAATTTACATAATCTATATTGCATCACTATAATTGAAGAGCTGTCACTTTTTGCTCAACATCATCAAAATTCACACCATCAGATATTCTCTAAGCTGTGGGCTCAGTCAGTAATTTCTAGATATGCTAATGTTGGCAGAAGCTGACTGCTGCAGCTAATGCCTGATCCCCAGATGGAGGGGAAAATGTGTAGAGGGCAGCACTAGCACAGCAGGCAGCCATCATACAGCAATTACCCAGGTAACTTTTAATTACCCGCTCACAGGAAATGTGAGCAACAATAATCTAGACAAATACCAGGCAGTGAGCAACCGAGGCTAACCCAGCCGGCAGTGATTTATGATTATTTTTGTATGATTTACAGTCTAACTTGATGACATCCAGTCCTGGAAATGTAGGGAGCTCTAGGAAGCTGTTTAGAAACAAGGGGCTGAAGAAAAACAACTGGGACCAAGAAAAAGGAAGTACATCAGGTTAATTAAGAGTCAGTAATGTACCCCCTGTTTCTTGGGTATAAAACTTGCATTGTAACTGAGGTAAAAAAGTATAAAATGATGAATCAGTAATGAGTTAACCACATACAAGTAGAAGAATCAAGAACATAGTTTCCAATTTTTTACATTAGATTTTTTCATGCATAAGCCTTAAAGCAGCCAGACACATATAAGTGCATGCCCATTACACTAATACTTATCACACAACATATTTTTAAATAACTGATACTGATTCTCAGTCTCTGTTTTACATCAACTTATATAATTATGTGCCTATAAATATTGAGACTACGCTACAAATAGTGCAGATCTTGACCAGACAGCTACCAGCAGGGAGTTTGCTGAGATGGATCTACACTATTTGTCATCAAATCAAGATATGTTTTTGTTGGCTTTTACTAACCCCTTATGTCACATTGTGAAGTCAGAGAAATATCATAATAATGTTTTCTTTTTGAAATACATTGCGGCAACATTTTATGAACATTATAGTGACGTCCAGCTATTTGGTGGAGGAAGACCCCAGACAAATGTCTGGGTAGAACCACCGGCACACCATAATAACTGACACTGCCATAATTATGACAACATAGTTTTATTATAGTGTACAAGGTACGATAAGTTTCTTGCATATGGGCTACCACATACCTTGAAAGCTCTTATAACACATCTTTTCTCCCAGCTTTTAAAACAACAAAATCTTTGAATGCAAAACAAGGTTTACACGAAATAACTAAGAATACCTTATTATTTATTGCGGTTTATGAAGTTTCCATTTTTTGCGTAAATGGGATGGGATGGGATCTGCCGGCATTTTTGCTTATACTGTGCAGCGATATTTCTATCATTATAACAAAGGGGCACTTATGAGGTGCCCAGGGACTGAACCCAGTTGGTCTATTATACTGACTAGTCAGGTGTTATGCTATTCCCTTAGCCCCGAGGGAGAGAAGCCACTACTACCAACCCTAAAGTCTTTGGTTTGATCTGGCCGGTGGTTAAACCCGCGACCTCCCGATCGGCAAGCCGACGCTCTACCACTTGAGCTATTGCAGCTAATCTTTTTGTGTGGAAAAGTTTAAAAAGGTGGTCAAATGATAATATGACAGTTAAGTCTCCAGTCAGCTTTAAGGGTGAGAAATAAAACAAAGAAGAAAAGAAAGCTGATTCCTACCTGTTCAGGTTTAAGCCCTGCTGGTACCCAGGAATATTCCTCCAGGGGACAACCGCTGTCATCATCAGAGGTTGAGTTCCGTTTAACATCATGCACCATTCTATTGAGCAGACGCTCGTCGCTGATGTGTGAAGTCATATCATGAATCTCAGGAGTACACTTACAATGACGGCATATTTTTCTGAAAATAGACAAAAAAATTGTACATGAGAAAAATGTTTATTGGAACTATGCTGGTTTTATAACAATGTTTGTCAATACCTAAAACACTTTTAAGGAAAAAAAATACAAATGACCAAATTTTATCATTAACAAAGTGTGCTAAAACTAAAGTTTAACCAGAATATTTTCTGTAAAACAACAAGTAAGAAGAAAAGAACAGAAAACCTACTTTCACTTCATTATACACAAATGTCACAGTACACTTTCTTTACAGATATTATTTTCATAAATCCAGATCATCCCTTTTACTCAATTCATTGAAGAAACAAATAAGACATGTTCACAACATCAATATTTTATGCAATATTTCTCCTCAGCCACAAAGAAACACATAAGTAACTTAATATCTCTGTTGGATTGACCACACTATTAAAACATGCTCCATCGATGAATAATCTCCTTTAAGAACAAGCACCACAACTTCAATAACAAGTTTTACCTTAGCCCATTTAACCTAGAACAACCAACCCAAGACCTCAGAAATTTCACCATTGACAGTAATCTGTTTTGTTCTGTAATCATTTCTTCAGGATTGCATAGCCTTGGCAGTTTTATCAACGGCTTTCAGGCCAATATGACACCTTTCGAATCAATCAGCGAGGCACTTCAGTCCAATCATTCGGCCTGTTTACTTTTATTCTTAATCAATCAGGAACTTGAGACACGTAATATAAGGATCTATGGCCAGACATGGGTCTACTGATGTATAGGACACAATGAGGCTCAAGAGCAATAATTACAAGGTTGCGAAAAAAAATAAAAATGAAACATATGAAGTATTTAGTCAAATTCAAGACAAAAGCTGATCTTGAGCAAATAGGGTTATTGTAGAGAAAAAAAGAATACTGTTTTTTGGTATGAACATTGTCACTGAGTCTAGGAAAGTTGTATGCAAATTATCTATTAATTGAGACACAGGTGGTTCAAAACACTTATTAATGACACAATTAGGAATTAAAGATGTATAATTGCTCAAAAACATGACATAGGGATTAAAAAAATGTTTTATTTTATTGTCAAATGAACAGCATATTTAAATACAGCTTTGGGAGAATTTTATGGGGTAAATTATGACCCCTACTGACCACCATAGCAATGTTTATGTGATCAGCTGTTTTGTAAGTACAGTAGGAGTGACAATCTGGTGTAGAATTTGGCACCAAAACATTGCCAAACTATCCACTCCAGTCTGACACTTCTGATTTCAGTCACACCAATCACTGGCAATCTGACAGCTGCCCATACCAGAATATATAGAACAGCTAACAAACAAACAAACAACCCTTTTGCCAGAACATTAGGAACAAGTAACAAAGTAACACCCTTGATGCATTGTGATGTAACAATTTTCCTAAGATCAAAGGCATGGGACTTTGTGGGACTCAACAATGTGGAGAGGGGGGAACAAGCCTCAAGTGTGGCATTATTTACTTTATAATATTGCAAGTACCAGAAAGAGGGAAGTGGAAGTCATTGTTTGTCAATATATCATGCAAGTACCAGAAAGAGGGAAGTGGAAGTCATTGTTTGTCAATATATCAAATTTTCCCTAATGTTTATAAGGTTAATAAATATGTGTTTGATGCAATATTTTCTGGGGAAAAAATGCACTATATAAGCCGCAATGCCACTAGTTAAGATTAAGCAGGATAAAATTGAACACAACCTTAAAAAATATACAAAATAGAAGAGATAATTAAATTATATTATAAGCATTATCTTATAAATTAATAAAAAATAATGTTCAAACAACTGTAGTAAAGTGAAATAAGTAAACAAATCGGTAACTGCCGCCATGTAAATTATAACAAAGCTTATCAGCAGATTTCCAGCGATATTCAAAACTTTAAAACACAATCCGCCACATCTTATCAAAAGACCAATCATAATCATTAATAGACACTGAGCGAGATTTTCAGCTATTATAATGATTATTAATGTGAACAGACACTGTTTTATTATGCAGAATTAATAAAAATCTTTCTGTACATTGAAACACGGTCATTAACATTTCAACTTAAATACCCATTTATAAGCAGTATGGCATTATCTTACTACACCTGCTTATTCCATAAAGTGCGGAAAAGAAACAATAAAAACATCAGATTCAGTATCAGCCCTTGGCGTTCCACAATCTCAAGTAGACCTTCTTTACCTCCTATCTGCCTAGCATGCTTCAAAATATCAGCAGCAATTTTATTGTACCACACTACAGTTAAAAAAAATGTATTTTTTCTAGAAAAGATGAAAAACACAAAGGCAGTAGCATGATTTGCAAGCAATCCAAATCAGCACCTTTTCGCTGATATGATTATGTATGATAACACAAGCTGGCGCTCCTACAAGTACACTTGGCGTTTCAGATAGTTCTGAGATGCTCCCAATGCATATTTATTGCAGAGCTTCATATCAATGAGTATTCCCACCCCCACCCTAACACTTTAATTTTTCATCCAAGCTGGATATAAAGTTGGTACTATGCGGAGTTGTCAATGTATTTAATTCTTAAATGACCTTATTGTTCATTGGGTTCATTGTCCCACCAACAGTATTTCGGGTATCTGGAGTCGGTGTCAACTTGAAGTAGAAATAGTGCTGCCTTCACTGTGTACAGCATGCTGTGAACACCTGGCATAATACCAAACCCAGTCACAATATCCTGACACTGGGCCAACCAGCTGTCAAACTACCTGTTTATTTGCTTGAGCATTAGCAAGGGAGCTATATCACTACCATTTTTTAACGATGATGCCGATGCTCTACCGGTTGCGCTACCATACCATGACCTTAATATTTTTGCTGCAATTGCACAAAAATGTTTAATGCTAATTCAATCATATCTGAATTCTCTTCTAAAGTATATACAATTAGAACTCATTCTGGTGTGGTCTTGATGAGCTCAGAACAATTAATTAAATTTTATTGAGAGTTATGGGATATTTCTTCCTTTTAGAAAAGTCAGATTCATTCAATTCATCTCTCTTACTTGTAGCTCTTAATTTTGGTTGAAAAAAAAAATGTAACAATGCAAAATTGAGTATTTATATCTGACTGTTTCTCTAAATTGGGTGATTCTTTCGGAGAAACTGCCTGATCGTTCCTGTAATGGAACTAGTAAAAACAGCAGCTTCTCGAACAAGTGTTACCCAATATTGTTGTCAGAATGTAATTAGCTTTCTTTAATTGGAGCTCAACAGCTTCTGTATTGTTACCGTGTGTTCTTGGCAGGTTTTGTCATCGAGGGAAAAATACAATAGAAAGCAAGAGAACTGAAAGAAAAAATACCAAAATGTTAAGTTCATAAGATGGTAAACAGCGCTATTACTAAGATTTTTTTTTTTGGAAGTCCTGACTTCCAGGTGTTAGTTTTGTCCAAGACATTTCTTTGCAAGTCTGTGAAAGCAAATAGTACTACGAATGCCGAAACACCATAATACGTATACATAATTTATGTTTGTGTCTATTTTTATTAACATATTTACATATTATTATATATATAGGGTGCAATATGTGCTTAAAGTATTCAACTTTACCGTACAATGGGATTATCATTACAGCACAGGGGCACTTATTAGGTGCCCAGGGACTGAACCCAGCCAGTCCATTATACTGACACTGACGAGTCAGGCATAATTCTGTCCCCTTAGCCCCGAGCGTTAGGAGGAAGCCACTACTACCAACTTTAAAGTCTTTGGTTTGACCCGGCCGGGGTTTGAACCCGTGACCTCCAGATCCGCAAGCCGATGCTCTACCACTTGAGCTATTGCGGCCGGTCCGGTAAAATAAAAACACTGAGGTATTTACTGCCACAGAAAAGTAGTTATTTTGTGCAATTTTGAGACAAGGAACACCAATGTAGATAAAGTGCCAGATAAAGTCTTTGAGTTTAATATACTGTCCCTTCTTAAACTATACAACTCCTAATGCATGTATTCTATACAACTCCTAATGCAGTGAATACAAACAAGAGAAGTGATTAATCTGGATTGAAACAATGAAAAGCTGGAGCCACATAACTATACGGCTGTATAAGATGGAATATATAAGGTGCTTTGATAGGCTGTTATCTTGACAACTGGCTTCATTATTTTTAGCAACTATTGGCAAAATGATTTCAGGAAAAATAGGATTTATGGCAACAGTGGAATTCTATTTTCTATGAGGTGTGTAAGAAAATCAACAAAATAATAGTCCTTAAAGAAGGTTTAAAATTACAGAAATAAAATAAGCATAGAAATTAATTAAAAAACTAATTGCCTTTATTCATGATAAAGGAGACTGTTTTATATTTTGTCCCAAAACATCATTGTCTGTTTTAACCATTTCCTGCCTAAAAATTCCTTTACCACTTTTCCATCCTACCCGCAATCATCTTCACCAAAATGTGGTGTTTTATGGTACATTTAAGACCAAACCCCATTTTTCCACACCAAAGAGAACCCCCTACTTGAGTATCTGTGGCCAAACCTTGGCCACTGGTGCCTACTGGAGCCTCTGGTCAGTGGTCAGTGAAGCCATAAAGGCAGTCATAAATTCCTGGAGTATCTGACATGTCTGGCAGTTTGCAGGGCTGTAAAACCCTGCCAACCGGGAGTTCTAGCATTTGATGCCTGTTATATGTATATGGTGTATTATAAGTTCTGCCAGCTTAATATATTACATTGAACATGCCATATAGTGAATAATTGAAAAGCTTAGAATGTTTTTGGGGGGCCACTGCACAATCATTGACTTTGCAGCAAAACTTGCAGAATATTACCTTACATACAGCAACTATTATACTTAACAAAAATCTCTGAGAAGGAGCATAAGCTTTGTCGGTTGGGTACCAGAAAGGCCGAAAACCAGAAAGGCCGTAGACCAAAAAGGCCGTTGACCAAAAAGGCCTTACCAAAAAGGCCGCAAACCTAAAAGGCCGCTAGTTTCATGCAGTATAGGATTATGGATATGCGTTTGATGCTAGATAGTTTAATGATAAAATAACAAGTGGGGGATATGGTTGTCAAACATTCCATTTATACTATACCTACCCATGTGCATTTACTCGATTATCACTCTTTCAGCTATGACCTTCATAATTTTACATGTGAACAAACAAATAATTATCTATACTTAACATTAAAGGGACTGAGGTCTTTAATCAATTCTAATTAGTAATTATGGTACTGCAATAATATCGTATTGCTAATTAATTTACCTTTGAACTTTGGCTTCAATCAGTGCGAAAGAAATTTCATAAAAAAAACGAGACAAACTGTTAAAAACAAACTTTCCAATTTAAAATAGACAATATGAAGTAGGAATGTAATAATTAAAGTTAATGTTATAACACAATTATGTCAATTAATATTATTCCAAAACAGGTCTCCTTTCTTGTGACTATTATAATTATATATAGTCATATAACATTTACTGTATTAAGATTTATAACATGTTAGATTCACCATCTCCTTTTATATATAAGGCCTTTAAGGCTTGCGGCCTTTTAGGTTTGCGGCCTTTTTGGTGCGGCCTTTTTGGTACGGCCTTTCTGGTTTGCGGCCTTTTTGGACCAGTACCAGCTTTGTCATAAATGATAGAATACACTAAAAGGAAAAGACTCTGATAAGAGCAGCAAGTTCAATTCTTTTTTAACTTGCATAAAAACTTCACACCAACCCACCCACCATGTTTGCCTTCCCTAAACAAGCAATTACCAAAAATATAAATAATATAAAAGAGAAAAAACAAATAATTCCTTATTTACCGTAAAACTATGATAATTATGTTTTAAAACAAGACAGCAGGTGTTGCATACTGACCTTTATCAAAGAATTATGAAACAGTCTCTGAACTCACTAACACAACTATAAACAAATCCAGTGGCTCTCAGGTTGTAATTATAATTCAAAGCATCCATTAAACAAAGCAAGGCCTCGGCTTAATTTATATTCACCTGTTTTGTTGACAATACACTCTGTACAACGAGTAAGCGAAAACAATGGTTGAATATTACACTCTCCCTAGTTGTGGAATCAGAAGTTCTTTATGCACTCTTTCATTTCCTGTAGTAAATGAAATAAAAACAGAACCTTTTTACTTCTTTTTTTTCAGTAATTATATCAAACTATAAATTTTTTTTCTCTCTCTCTTGTCATGGAATACAAAACCACCGGCACTAACAGGCAATCTAAAAATCAGAAGGCACTTACTACATGCTCATAGATCATTTTCACACATTTCACTTTTTACGCATCACTTTTTGTTGCTATTTGCCACTTTTTGTTATATTACCAACCACTTAAAACACCCTATTCAGCAAAACATACAGCAAAAATTGCTGACAGACAACTTTGTTTTGTGTATCCCAAATATTGCCTGTCACAAAAAAAATCCACAAAAGGTATGTGTTATTAGTTGTCTTCACAAAAAGATTTACACTCATAAACCCATATACACTAAAAGATAAAATTGTTTACAGGAACCAATGAATCACAAGCAAATCCAATATTCTCAAGAAAATAAAAAAAATTGATCCATAAAATCCGTATTTCAAGCACACACAAAAATAAAACTGACACTACAATCCACTTTTGTACAAGTTTGAAAATTTGTGATTTCTGTTCAATCAATATTTTGACCACACGCAAAATAAACTGAAGTACAATCCACTATTTAGAAAATGTGTTAATTTGCAAATCCAGGTTCCAAGTGACAATAATCATCACCCAAAATATTGAAAATCATCACTTATTGAACACTTTGAATCTTAACACTTCACAATTATCCAAAAATCCAGATTTGGGGCACAAGACTATATAAATACAAATAAAAGCCTCCAAAATTAGGAAAAATCCAACCCAATGAAACCACAAATCCTTTTTAATCTCTGAAGGGACACCTTTTACACAGTCCCAATTTCTCACGCTGCCTTACTTCACTGGCTGTCTACCCTTCTCTCTACCCAACAGTGAAGCAGCCTAAACACAAGCAGTCAAGGTTCACTGGTCACATGACCCCTGCAGCTACATCACCTTTCTCAGTTTCCATAGCAACCCCACTCTTAATAGCCAGCAGGGGTCAGAAAACACCAAACCGGCCCCTTTCTTTCTCTTGCACTAAGGTAAAATGTCCCCTAAACAAACAATAAACATTTCCCAGTAGGCTGATCCCTATTTTTCGTCTATTTTTCCTTGGACAACACCCACAAAACCACTAGTGGTCATTACCTTTGTGACTGTTTGACAAATGTCCCATTAAACACTTAACAATTTTATTTCTATTGCGAAAGGTAGCCCCAGTAATTTGCTGGCCCTTTTGTTACAATGGGCTAAAGGTCCTTTTCCACTCAGTTCAATTGTTGTATTGTATTGCTGAGGCAAATACTCAGAAGAAAAAGATGCAATGGTGTGGAGCATTGTGGGTAATGGTACGGTCAGAGAGTTTTGTTTTTTACTTTAAATCTCAGGTGAGTTTTACATTATTTCATATAAATCCTTTCCCTGTGAGTTAAAAAAATCATAAAAATGATGAGGTATATTTCTCTGTTTCTGCTTAAGCAATTAGAATTGTAGTTCCAAAACAGTACTGGTCATAAAGTAAGTTCTACAATGGTTCAGTCTAACTTGGCTGTGGGTGGTGTGCTATCACAGTGAAGGCAGCACTATAACAGCTTCAAGTGAACATCAGAAGATTATTGGAAAGACAATAAACCCAACTGGATAGCCTGGTGCCAGTCTGGAGACATTGGGCATGGTATCATGTCAGGTGTTCATGGTATGCTATCACAATGAAGGCAGCATTTATATTTGCTTCAAGTAAACATTGCTCTCAATTATATAAAGTTAGTGGAACAATAAACACTCAACACCACAAAAAATCATCTGGTCAATGGATGCCATTTCATGTCAAAATCATGCAATATCCCCACAGACAGAAGGAAAAGGGGTGTGGCAGATAAAAAGATGGAATTAAATAGATAAACATCTTAATAGTTAACAGGCCTCCATTCCCACAGATAACATATCAATGGTCAAGAAGTGACACAGGTAACAATTTTCGTAATAAAGTGGAGTTGCTGTGCAACGATTAGAAAATGAAAAAGTGTAATACAAGAAAATGATGCACTTCATCATAGGTTACTAAAAATTAGTATTTTATGGCAAGCAAGTGAAAAATAGATTTGCTACAAATTTTTTTTCAAATATTTGTATTTAAAGTAAAATATATTTATTAAATAATTCTAATTAGTTCAAGAAAGAAAGGGTCATTGGAACATGTGTTTATGAGGTCTTAAGGTAAAGACAGATTTTTAAAAAACAACAGCACTTCATGATATTTCACTTCAACATCTCAAGTTCTTCAGCCCATATGGAACCTGATCTTTTTTCATCTTTAATGCCTTTTTTTTTTTCAATGAAAGCCCCGGATGTCCTAGATGACCCCTGTTTTGGTCCAGTCCACTCCTAGATTGTACGGGCCACACAGGGACCCCTGATCACTGGGTACAATGGAGAAGCCCCTGTATAAATGACCCTAACCCTTTGAATGGGAAGCTGATATGGAAGATGGATTGGGGTTTAAAGGGTGCTAGCCCCTTCTCTACACAGCATCCATTGCAAGCCATAATGTGTTATGATATGCATGTTGCAGACCTCTTCTTGCTGTAGGTGGGCGATTCTTACATTCATTATGTTATAATGGTGTCCAAGTATGCTAAAGCTGACCATCACAAAAAAAAAATATTTGCAGGGTAAAATGTTTGACTTGTAGGGTTTAAACAAATACAGATATGTCAGAATACAATTCCAGACTTTGTTCAGATGGGGATAAACTTTATTTAATTTTCCAGACTTTTTTTTTTCACATTAACTTCCTCGCTCTTTGCAAGCCCTTAGCTTGGGAAGGGATGTTCAACTAGTGAAATCCAAGCATGTACTCGAAATTCAAACTGACCATGGTCTAGACCCAGACACGACCCTTCTCTTGCAACCTACATCCACTGACCCTGGACTCTATGGCTGTGGACTGATTGAATCTCCAGATTAAAGAGTTCCTTATTGAAAATTCAGACAGCTTTGCATACTAAACAGCACATGCCTTTTATACTGCTGGGCTAAAGAAAACAATCGGTGACACGACCAGGTTAAGAAATAGCGGATGAAAAATACACTTAAAAATCCACTTAAGAAAACTAGTAGAAAAATAATTCAGGCACAGTTATTCTCATGGCCAGTAAATCGCAGGGCAGTGTTAGAATGAAAGACGTGCAGAGGTTGTTTGGTCAATGGAATAAACAGGGAAATTGTTTGCTTTTACAAAGTGATTGAACTTCTTACAAATCAATTCTTCTCACCAACTTCTGAAATAAAAACCTTGTATGAAGCCAGATGTCATGAAGGGATTATGTTGATTGAGAAATAGCTGAACAATTGAGTTTGAAACAAAACTAGGCTTGCGAAATTCCACTATTAAATGGACAAAGACAAACAAAATTCAATCACAAAAAGTGAACCAAGCTAAGAGACGAAAATCCAAAATTTATTTTTTTAATATATGTCAATTACCTGTTAAAAATGTATGCAAAAAAGTTTCACATTAATATGGTGTGGATATATTAAATATATTATTTGAAAAATGCACTTTTAGGTATTTCATATATATTTTCTCACATTTCTTTTAAAACAATTACACAAAATTAATTTTATCATAGAAGTTTGTTTTTTTATAGAATAAGCAAATTACCTTTGCACAGCTCGAATTCTGGACCCTTCGGAAAAAGGCCAGCAGTTACATTTATAATGCTGGCATCTAACTGAGTTAAAGTATAACAGTTAGTATTTTCTCTTCCTGTATGATTCTTAATGCCAACAAATAGCCTCTGTTACAGCAAGTTACATTTCCATGAAGATCAAATTTGTTGATAAAAAGTCAACATTTTAATATACAAGTCATCAAGAACATCTAGTTTTTGATCAAGGGAAGTCACCACCAGAGGGCATGGCTGTTGCAGGGGGACTGGAGTTTATAGTAATGGTAGGTTTATTTCCTGACGATCAGCACAAGATGCTATCTTAACAACATCAAAGAGATGCGATCTTTGTGATGTCCACATACACTGACCCATACATGGAGTATGGTCCAGAGATGTGATCTTGTGATGTGGACACTAATAACCTATAGGTGAGGTATAGTCCCCTTTCCTACCTAGACACAACAACAATGAAGGTGACAATTACATCCAATTAAATCAGAATGTATCAAAATGTGTGATCTATTGGGACTTGATTCAATAATTAATTAGAAAATACTTTGAAGCCAATTAAGATCCAGAAGGCAAAGTGTTTGTATCACCTTCGGGGTAAAATTTTGGATTAAAAAAAAAACAGGTGTAAATATGGCTTTGTTCTGTGAATGAATAATTAGAATTAAAGATCAAAGTGATGGATTTTCTCTCTCTCTCTATCTATATATACATATAGGCACAACTATACAATTTTCATAGATTTATAATTTGCAATGGCCAAATGTTTGAGAGAAAGATAGACAGGTTTTTTACTTGCACATATACATGTATATTTTTATTGACAGGTACAATAAATGGCAATAAGTTGAAGAGAAAAGTTTTTTTCATTGATTTTTTTGGAATAAAAAACACACACCTTAAAATCTATTTTATAATGCTGCATCAAAAACATGAGAGAAAAAACATGTAGTATATTTGTGTGGACTGAATAACTGATAATTGTGGAGATAACTTCATCAATTTTAGAAATCTTGTCTATCTTAGGGACCGTTCAGTCAATGTGACCATTGATTGCTGATAGCAATGGTAAATATTTTTTGTAAGACAAAAATGTGACTGATTCCAACAGATAGTAAACTGTGTAAATCATTCATCTGATTGCTTACTTGAAATAAAAACAACAAACTTTGAAGCAACCAGACCAAATCACAATAAACTTTATCAGTATTGGACTTGTACTTCTCATAAATTTGATCTATTTTTATTTTCCAGTTACAAGTGACTGGAGTTTGCTCTATATTTGGAGTCTGTTTATTGCTTTCTAGTTTTTCTCTTAATTTATTCAGAACAACATTTATCTTGAACTGTTTCAGTAAAAATAGTTGTTGAAAATATATTGTTCAAGTTTTACCAAGACAATTTGGTCACTATGGCAACAACAACTGATTTTTTATCCGCAGAAATCCCCTGACATAACCATCTTGGCAGGACCAATGACATATCGCAACTCAGCAGACTACTTATTTCACATAATATTATATTTACATAGTTTTTATACAAAATCTTATTTTGCATTCCAAGTCTCTGTCAAAATACTTTAGATGATATGAAAAATGAGCAAGTCTGGCCATACTCCACTTTTATTATAGACTTTCAGCCTACTGTGTATTACCATAATATTATATGTCTGCCAAAGCGATATGAACACAGTCTAGCAACCTTGGAGTAGCTGAAGGCCCCTAAATGGCACAATAATCTCACATTTACTTTTTGCAGAAAAGAAAAGGACATATATTTATTTAAATTTACATAGTACTTCATAATCTGAGTCATAGCATTTGCATTCACCGGTACACAAGTACAATTGTAGTATAATTATTTATTATTCTGTGTTACTTTTAACATTCCAATAGTAAATAAATGTATAAGCCAATTTTTGCATTTCCCATGTTCATGGTTTAAAATAGTGGACTTCTAGTTATTGGCATATTGTTATAAATTTTATCATTTCTGATCATAAAAATTTATACATTTGCAGCATTAGCAAACATTTTAGACATATAAATGATCTGGAAACAACATGCATCTATCGATTACCAAATGGGAGCTAACAGTATGTCAGTTATCAGGAGAAGGTGTCCTCTTACGGGGTCACGATAAAATACGAACGTATGTGCTGACCCTTAAATAAACCAGTTGTCAGTCAGGTGTCCACTTTTACAGATATAGTGCTGACTTCACTATGAATAGCATGCCTGGAACACCCAACACGTTGTCCTGACACCAACCAGTCATGGAACCACCCTTAGTATGTGTTAGCAAGGGACCTATACCACTACCATTTTTAATGACTTTAGTATGTCATCACTAGTATCAAACCTGAGGCTTCCCAAACCTGGAAACGATGCTCTAATGATGGCACTTCCAGGTCTGATACAAGACTTTTTACATTATGAAAGTGCAACAAACTAGTGAAAGAAAACAACAAAATAACTTAATAAAACCTTAATCCAGTTATTTTAGAAAATTCACCTATATGAACCTTCCCTCACGCATCCTACACACTACATCTTCATAAACCACCACCAAAACCTATCATTAGAAATCCTATTTTCTTTTTTTCCCCAACATCTTCATATATTTTTTACATCTTACATTTATTATTCACAGGCCAAGTAGACCATTAAAACAAAATAACAAAAGCAAACAATTTCCCACAGGTACGAATCTGTTTTAAATGGTCCTATAAGAAGCTTAGGTTTCATAAAAACACATGATGTTACAACGGGAGCTGTTTTCATTCCAATTTTTTTATTTAATGATTACTTGGTATCAATTTCGGTCTGTTATATAAGTAGGATTACTTGCAATCAGCCTAATCTGGGACAGGCTGCCCCAGTAAATAAACAAATGAATGAGCAGGATTAAACAGACTGAAGGAACAGTCTGACCACTCTCTTCACCTGCTATCCACTGCACAAACTTCATCGTTTCTTGACAAAATAAGGCAAACAGTGAAGACCTATATCAGCTAGCTTCCCTTTAGGTAAAAGATCATTTGAGTCGACAGCTATCTGGTCAGGATTTTCAGAATTTGTTGCCAAGTCTCTCGGAGAATATGAAAAGTTGTGTTTGGATGTAGCTGTTGACAAAAAAGCAAGATGTAGTAATTAATATGTTGTTAACAAAATGAAGCCAGTGAAGGAATTGATTGCTGCAATTTCATATAAGTAACTAACAAAAATAGCAGTTGAAGGGTTTACAATTGGCCAAATCAATCTGCAAATCCTTGTGCTAATCTGTCTAGGCTCCTTCTGTCCATAGATAAAAACCGTATTAAGATCCACACACCGATTGGGTACATTGATTCCCACGAATGATTGTTGAAAATTTAAATTACCAACACACTTATGTGAATCTTTGAAAAAAGACCAAAGTACAGGGCCCCAAGGTTATAAAACTTTGAGCTTGAGTCTCAGATCAATCTCAAGAATCTGATTGGTCAAAGAAGGGTTCAAATTTGAAATGTGACCAATGAGATGCTTGAGGCTGGCCTTGCACTCAAGCTTAATGTTTTATAACATTACACTTATAAGTCGAGTACTCAAACATGTCAAATAAGTGACATTGGAAAATATGGAAGTAGTTTAAGTAAAACGGTTGTGTAAAAATAAAATAAAATAAAAACTTTTTAAATTAAAGAAACTAAAGAATAATAAAAAAAACTTAAGAAACTGAGTAACATCAATGATGTTTTAATAATAATAATAAAATAAGCAAACAACAGTTGTTTAAAGTCTCAAACATAGAGATATTTCAGTATTCTCGAAACCTTTTTTTCCTGTGCCAAATATTTTGTTTTAACCTATTTTTTTACTGAGCCAAATCTTTAAACTTTAGACAACAAGGTTCAGTGCTGTTGTAACAGTTTGTTTCACAGTTTCCATTGTCAACCATCTAGTCGCATATCTGCTCATTTATGTGCCTCCATCAGCCAAAAACCAAACTGTTCCTTTCCATCACTGTGTCCAAACCAACGTCTGACACATTACCATGTGTTGAAAAAAGAAGATCGAGAACAAAAGCATCCAACATCTTAAAAAGCACATCAGTATTCCTACTACCGTGCAAGATTTGGCGATTGTCCAAATTTTACAAATTTTAGAGAAATATTTTCTGATTTCACTAAACGATCAAATAAATCTCTGAATTAAAACTTTCTAATCGGAATTTATCTGTACAATGCACAAAGGAAGGCTTCAAAGAATAAAACTGATTATGATTAATATTTAGGAAGATCAGTCAAAATGACTCTTCACATTAATTGATTATAACTTCATAAAGTATCATTTAGTATGATAGCACAGAGAAATTAGCTTTTTTAAAAAGTCAAGGGCATCGGTGGCTTAGAGGATATATGTGCCATTTAGTAACTGCTCCCCATGGCCTCTGACAGTGCGGGTTCAAGATCTGGACAAGGCAAGAACTTCCATGTCAGTTGACTCACAATGTGCTAGTGGTTTTACCCAGATATTTTCTTTTCTTCCCAGGTTCATATGTGTGAACTTTTTCTGAAGCCAAAGTGGGACATTTTCACTTGCAAAGTGGGAGATTCATTATTTTCATATAAACAAAGAAGGAAGTTATATGTTTCCAGGTAGGGACATTTCTGAAAATGTTTAAAAACACCTCTCATTTACAATAATGTTTAACCTTTAAAGAAGGAAAAGCAGCAGAGTTCACATGTATGGGTATTACATACATATAGTATATGGATTGTTGCTATTAGGATTACAATTGTGTCAGAGCAATGTATAATAAAGATGTTATCCGGCAGTTTGCTATATCAAATGCATATAACAACACTTTAACCACTGCTTTGGGGAATTAGGGGACTAAAAATTCTGCATAAACTCACACTTAAGTATAAGTAAATATGGCTTTGAACACAGGCTATATTGTTAGACAGTACAAATTGCTATGAAAACACTCTAGAAGTTCAATCTTCCAAATCTATAAATAATCATGTTAGTGATCTCTGCTAAAAACAGTTATCGACGTCAAATTACCCTGATGACAATATATCGTAATTTCAAAAGTGAGTTATCGCATGGTATTCTTAGTTAAAAATAGCTATCTCTGTAGCGTGACTTAGACAGAAAATACCTGTCTGCAATGAGAAATGGGGATTTATGTTTCACTGTTCACACTGATCTGGGGCATCTGAGTAAGCATTTTTCAGGATCTTTTCAGGTTACACTTATTTGGTTATTTGATAAAAGTATTTTGGTCCAAACTGTCAGACACTACCTTTAAAAGCAAATCATGAAAAATGTAAATCTCACAGCCTGTAAGTGTATAGCAAAATTGTTTACATAATGAGACTAGTAATGATTTATATTTTGGAAGAGAATAAATAATTCATCATTAGAAATGAGAAATCAAGTTATCAAATAAGGACTGCCACTAAATCAGATTTGCTGGCCTCATATAATTATATTATCTATATATATGACCTTTTCTATACCATCAACGACATGGCAAGGATAACCCTTATACAATGCAATATGATAGTAGAACTGTAGAATGCCACAGCAGGTATTATTTCATCCAGTCTTGATATTTGGACCATAGTTTGAAAGACACACATATCATGAACATGAAGATCAAGTAACTTTTACCTATAGACCTGCACCCAGTTGTATAAACAGTGGTTAAAGTTTATATTTGATTATTTTCTAACAACTGGTTAACTTTAACTTCCTTGGTTAGTTAACCAAAGTGGTTATATATTTGTAAAAAGGCAGTTAATTGTTTTGTTACTTAACCAAAATGTTTAATTTTAAACAAAAGTTAAATTAACCAAAGTATCCCACAATGCAACATTCTAATTGGTTCTGCTAAATGAGCCCCCATTTTAATTTTTGGTTACAACTTTTACAGACCATTGGGAAAATTGTTAAAGTTAACCAAAAATGGTTAAAATTGGAACTGGTTAAATTAACAAAAACATTTATACAATGGCTATGCAGGAAATTAATCAAAATGTATTATATAACCAAACTTTAACAATTGGTTAAAATTTAACCACTGTTTAAACAATTGGCCCCTAGCACATGGAAGTTCACAACCAGACCAGGACACAAACCCATTATTTGTATCATAAGTAAAGACATTTTAGTTCTAAATGTTGTTTGTCTAGAGAAATAAACATCCCACATATATTTCAAACATTAAAAAAATGTGTTTTTGCTTATTTTCAAGGCCAATAACTATTGTTCAAAATAACACGCATACAATAGAGTAGATAAATGATCCACTTTAAAAGTTGAATTTACAAAAAATTAAAATATGTTTCAAATTGTATTTTCCCCAAACAATCAGGAAATGGTCTCCAATGCATGGACAATGAAATATGTTAAATTACAAACACAATCTGCAAGCTTAAACACACTTTACAAACACTATTACCTGTATTTTCAACTCTGAAACTTTTGAAGCTCCAGCAGGATGCAACACAAGGCATAAATAAAGTTTTAATATGACAGCTTAGTTGTGGTGTCCTCTTAATTATGCCATAATCTTGGTAGTTATTGTCAAATGAGAGAAAAAAACGTTTCACAGGTTGTCACGGGCATAATAAACATTTTACACCTGTGACTTCTAGAGTGGTATAAATCTGTCTCAGAGAAATTTGTGGCCAACTTTGACTGTCATTTTATTCACAGTCAATTAGAACCTTGACGCCAATTTTCATCAATGGTGTACAAAAATGAAATTGAAATCATCTCCCTTGTTAGATAATATCCAAGGTAGTCCAAATAGTAGGTAGGTCCTTTTAGTAGGAATACTTGGAGACTTTATGTCTCATTCTTTTGCAGATGGAGTGATTACAAACAGTAAAATTTCTTACTTTTGCATAAATTTAAGCTTTAAATCCATTGAAATACTTACAGAGATATGTTATTTAAACAAGGAAATGGAAGTGTTAGTTGATTATGATTAACCTAGGTAACACAAGAAAAGCATAAAAGTGAACATACACTCTAAACAGCACAAGCATCAAAACTGAGTAATCCAAATTCAAGGACCTACTTGCATTTAGGGATTATTCAGTGGGGACTATCTCTTAATGTCTCTTATTGTATACCAGGTGGAAAATTGCAGTTCATACCAGAAAATTTCATCAAAGCTTTTCCAGTGTATATGGATTAAAAAGAAACACAAGTAGTTAATTGAGAATAAAAAAAATTACAGCATCTTGAAATAAAGCTAATAAAAGATTAAGCATGACAATTTCTGCTTTAATCTGAAAGATTTAAACAGCATTTTAAAATAAAGCTAAAAAAAGAAAGAGTACAACTTCTGCTTAAATCTGAAAAATTTAATTTAAGTAAATATTTGTTGTCATGTTAAGAAGTTTTGAAAAATGACAAAATTTGTCATGAAGCGAACAAAAAAGGACAACGATGTAATACTAGTCCATCATGAATGTTTCAAATGCAATACCTTTCAGACATTTGTTTCATTTTCAATTAATTCCTTCTAATAATTATTTGACTATAATGCCTAAATTTCCTCTTCTAAATTTTCAGAAATGTCCGTAGCAATGATAAGACCATACTACATATTTCAAGCCATTGATTATTAGTCATTGGACAACTGATAAACATAGCAAGACAACATTTACAAACAAGACTTTCCTTAAAAAGATAATTTACTTCCTGTAAAAATAGAACACTTTACAAATACAAAAAAAAACAACAAGGCTATTACCTCCAGTACATTTTTACACTCTTCCCAATTCCCTGTCGATCAAATATTTGAAAAGTCGTAAGAATAACTCCACCATGTGAACCTCTTCACATCATAGTAGCTACTGTCAACACACAATGGGAAACTTCATCATCCTTCCTCATCCCTCCATCCAGAACTACACTGACATTGTACCTGTACCTTTCTCTACAATGTTCTAACAATTTAGCATCCATGACATTTCTTCATTTAATGTGTCATCTATTAGTCAGGATTGGCTGAATGTAAGATGCTTGGTTTATGATTTACTCATATAATTCCTGTTAAGACGAGTAATACTGGCTGAATCAAGCAACATATCCCATAATTCTCCGCCAAACCCTATAAAGTAGGTACTCATTAAAATTGCCCGCTCAAGATGATTCTAATGAGTACCAGGTATATAGGGTTTGGAAGAGACACAAAGTATTTTGTGTGAGAAAAACTATGATGTTCACAAAAAAATGAAGAAGTATGACTCAGCAAAATAGCCCAAAATTCTCAACCAAAACCTTATATTGTGGTTACTCATTAAAATTGCCTGCTCAAGACGATTCTAATGAGTACCAGGTATATGGGGTTTGGAGGAGAAACAAAGTTTGCGAAAACTGTTCAGATCTAATAATACGAAAAAAATAAAGAAGCAACTATTGGACCTATTCCTCTCATAGCTCTACTCTGCCTCTACATTTCTTATGTGGTATATCCAAACCTGCAACTCCTTCAAGAAGAATTCCTCCAATATAAAGAAGAAATATGAAAAAAGTTAGTATCAATGAAGAAAGCTGGTTCTTAACACAATCGAAAGGCTTTAAAGAAAGCCTATTGAAAGAAAAACTATTTCTTAGCACGTCTTCAGTACCTCTTATCTGCAGTTTGACTGAATCTTACAATTTTCAACTAAACTTTCACCAGCACAATCCCTGATAAAAGAAACCATATTATAAAACTGCTGACAAGCGATATATCCTCCCTCTGATCGTACGATGCTTCCTGCTAAAGTTCTTTCTGGGCTGTCCCTAAAACGTTGCCAGCAGTTCAGGAAAACATCAATAGCCACTTGTGGATTTGACGCATCTCTCCCTACTGACTGGAAGTACCAATCCAAAAGAGATATGCAGAGAAGAAGCACAGAAATGACTGAGAAATACCACAACGCATCTTTAAACGGACACCATTCTGCTCTTGGCATGCATTCAAAATATCCAATTGACGAGCCAATGTTTTTACAAGAAACAAATTATAACCATTCAATCGTAAAAAACTTTCCTAGCAATAAATTTCTCTAGAGAAAAATGATTGGAAGTCTCTATTTTCATTTCTGGTTGCAGAATACAGAAATGTGATAGTCGCCTGTCCTGAGAGTGCAAAATGCTACGATATAAAAATGCTAACAACGTTTTATTGTAGCCAACATTTCACAAATGGGACTACAAGTATCATGTTGTATAATGGCATTAGTGGGAATCTCACTGTGGGGTTCCCGTGGAAGAGGGGTTCCAAGTCATCGACTTATAACTCCTCAGCCCCTCACTGCATAGGTTCAAGTCCCAGTTGGGTTGTGAACTTTTATTTGGGAAGGCCTTCCAGCTAGACTGCTGTGTGTCAGTGGATCTACCTTGACATATATCTGGGTTCTTCCTCCACTGATAATAATTACCTGAACGTCACATATATGATCATAATTGAGTTAGAGCAAATTAACATGCATTAAGTCTTGAAGGAGAGTTATTTATGGACTGATATACAGAGAGATGCAATGATCAACATAACTGATGTTTGTTGCACTTCTTGGCAATATAAAGATAATTATTCTTATATATATTTATCATTTTCACTTATTATCATCAACAAATATCCTCTAAATCATCATTAAATGACTGATATCAGGGTTTTCCCTTGAAATTTTTTTTAGGGGGTCACAGTGTCCCCCTAGGTTTATGATTTGGGGGTCATTGGTAAATTTTGGGGGTCACATTATATAATCACTTTACTAATAGCCTTGCACCTTAAAAACAGAACTAAATTGTCCATTTATGTTTTATACTATTAAAACAAAACAAAATCACATATTGTACATTTCAGATTTTAAAATGTGAAAGCATTTTCTCTATCTGACTCACTCTCAGAAATATATCTCTATTAGAATATATAGCAATATAATCATTGTTGACAATGAACACCAGAACATTTAACTAGATTTGTTTAACTTCAAATAAGTTCAATTCTTCAACATGTTCACTTACATGTACCAATTTCAATATTCAGTAAAATTTCCATACATGAAATTATACAAATGAGTTGGTCCTTAGACCTAAACTTTTAGGTAAAGGCTTATCAAATTAAACATGTAACTGTTTATAACTGTTCATATTATGTCTGACTATATGAAAGCCGTCACATATAGAATCACTTCTTCCTAGATTTAAGTGAACCAAAAGCTCTGGCTTCTGCCGGAAAGTCCATGTTTTTAGAATTGTTTATGGTTCACTTTTGGATTTTTGTTGCAAAAACAAAAACCAGTCAAAACTTAGGTTTTCAAACTCATATTGGTTCAACCTACATAACGTTAAATTTGACCTTGTAGTGTTTTTAATATATTGCCTTAGACCGTTTGGTTTCTAAAGCCAAACATATATTTGCTTAAAATTAATATGCAATGTATGACTTAACTATGTTCTAAAAGATTAATGCAGATAAAACTCATTCAAACCTTTGAAATGTAGCGTATTCACGGGCCGGTTTTAGCCGCGTTCTAAACTTAACGATCATTACTATTGCGACGCTTAACGGCTTTAAAGAAATGGTGAACGTGAAAAACAGCGTATGACGTCACTACTTTAAAGTCATCTCTATACTACGACTCGTAACTCACCCAAAATTTGAGATTTGTGCCTACATAAAAATAGTTCCGCGTAGGAAATACGTTCGATTATAATATTCATTGAATTAAGGTAATTGACTAAACAACCATATTCTAAGGCCTTATTCTATGTCCAGAAACTTTTAAAGTCTTGATATTTATAGATAAATGGAAAAAAATACGATGAGCAAGTTTTGCTACTTTCGCTTTCGTTAAACAGTAATATGTCCATTTCATACATAGCGTGTGACGTCACTACGTTAAAGTCGGGACCGTTTACAAAATTTAGTTCAAAATGTTTGCATGAAACATATTTTAACTATTAGAATGTATAAAAAATGTCAAAATAATCTGTTGTATACCTCTTCGTACTTGTTTTGTTCATTTTAGCAATCACTTCTGTATTCATAACAGCCATGTTGAAGAACTACTTTACCCACAATTCACCGAGTGCATTCACACAGGTCATTTTGACCGTGTGTTGACGCAACGGAACGTGAAACAGCGTCTAACTACACAGCATTGCTGGTTCCCAGTCATCTAAACGCAGTACATGTATCGTTTAGGTGGACCGGATAGCAGTGTTAAGACAACAAATAACATTCTATACATAGCGTGTGACGTCACTACGTTAAAGTCATTTTGACCGTGTGTTGACGCAACAAACAAATAATGGACGCTTATTTACAAAATACTTTGTCTAACTGAAGCAAATTGATACTTAAATGCTTTTTGCAACATTTTGACCAGCTGACAAAGATCAATGTCATTGGAGACAATAAATTATGGCTGTGGATTAATTCATTTTGTGCGTCCAGTGTGTCGCAATGTAAGTTCATTTTGCGGGTCATCTGTCGAAAATATGCGCCAAAACGCACAAATTTGTGCGTCAGGGAAAACCCTGACTGATATTGACAAAAAACACTTCCCATAATCCTACTACACACATCATAGTAAAAGTTTATCTCACTATTCAACACAGACCTAATATTCATTGACCATAATTAATTATGTCATGATTAATCAATGAAAACAATTATACTGCAATTGCACAACGTGAAGACAAATTAACCCTCTAACCCCTTTGAAAACCCAACTCTGAAACCAAAACCGCTTCAGCATAATTCATCATGGTTATTATTATCATAGTTGAAAATGGAGATACAGTATTTCCCAATAATTTTTTTTATCATTTGTACAAGCGAAGAAAGGAGTCAAATTTCTACAACAATTTGCAATTAAATGAGGGATATTTCCTCGTCCAAGGTTTTATATCCAGACTTGTCGGTGCTTGGCGATAATTATAATAGAGTTAAGGGTTTTCCTGTTATTTCTAAGCAACAGTTGGCCTGAAAAATTAAACTGAGGAATGGACAAAATAATGAGAACACAAAAGGACAGAGAAAAACAAAAGCTGTCGGCAAACATGCTTTATTTTTTGAGTGCCCTCTCCTTTTCCAGTGCTTGATAGTATCATGAATTTTCTAATTTGATAAAGGGGCGTAACTCTACCAAAATGTTTTAGGGTTATCTGCCCTTTTGAAATGGGTTCTGTTTTTGAAAGTGAAATTGTACTTTTTTCGAGTTTGAATAGGAAATTATAAAAAGGTCCTATTAGAATAACCACGTTCAAAAAATTAAAAATGCCATTTAATAAAAGGCATCACACACAAGTAAAAGTAGAAGTGACTAAGAAAATTCAGTCAAGACATAACACATATAGAGATAAACCAACAGATACTGAATGGAACAGTATTTTCAAGAAATGGATCTTAACAAAAAAGGTTAAAGACATTGAAATTTGGAATGTGGTCTTACACTGGGTTGGGTGAAGGTAGTGGGGGATGGGCAGGTCCAACTGGCTGGACACACCCACAGGCTACAGTGGTATCAGGAAAGGGGAGGGGATTGGAGTATTACTGACCAATGGCAGTTCAGTAAGCCTGTGAGCATCAAGTGTGACTAATTGTTTTACATCCTCTTCCCCTATGAAACCTGTGAATAATAAACTACTTAAGTGTTCAGTTGTGATCTCATCTGGTGTCATTTTATTTATCATGTCATTACAAAATATCAATTTTTGAAGATTTGAGGTGAACAATTCAGACAGGCCAGACTCTGATGTTTTTGTCAATTTCTTCAATGTATGAGAAAAATTCCTTGATAAGCATATTTTATCAAACAAAAACAAAAACATTACTCAAAATAAAATAGCCAAAGAATGTCAGAAATTAAATAATACAGCCAGACAAAAATATGTTCAAATTAAACCACACACAATCATATTAAAAATAATAATATTAATATTTTATAATATTACAAAAAATGACAATGACAGTATAAATGACAGCAAAATACTGCTTAAATTCGCATATTCTTTTTCTTAATTTTAAAGTAGATTTTTAAAATTAATCTTTAATTCAATTCAAACCATCTCTAGGGACACTTGTTCCAGCCAGCCTGTCTCCTTGTCAATTTTCAAGGCCTTTTTGTTAGGAATATATCAATGACTTCACAGGCAGAAATTTCCGTTAACTACTAAACAGTTCACAAAAAATAGACGCCCCTTCAATACAGAGCACAACCCTTGCTAAATCTTTCAATGATTCAAACTAAATTTATAATTATTTGCTAACAACTTTATACCCACATAACATGATGCATTTATAAAGTTATCAGCAAACAGTGTAGTTTCTAATCAGATAGTTTCCAGCTGAACCTTAACTATAATTTGTTCAAGTTTTATTATTAAATGCTTAGCAAACAAAGAATTAAGCATATTTACTGTATTTTTTCTAATTGTTGCTCCCTTTCTTTTTAATGTGTGTATTTTCTTCTGTCAAAGTTAATAACTTGAGTAAATATGTTATACTGTGTAGTCATAAAGCAATAAATACTTGTTTATCTGAAAGTACAATTGAATGTCATCATGATATCCAGCAATAAACAATTTGCTCTTCCCAACAGAGAGAATTGAGAGATGAATAAAATGCTTACAGCAACCATAATGAAGGGAGATCTATCAGCACAATTACTGTGTGTTTGTCGAAAGCATGGGGGTATTTAATCACAAGATCCCTCACTTCATTTCCAGAGAAAAACTTAATTGTCTCAGTCTCACAATGAAGAGGGAAAAAAAAAAATGCAATCAATTTTCTCACTCAATGGCACTGAGTGATTACAATACATTTCCATATCCAGTAGGAAATAAGTCTGGATTTTGTTTCCACAGAACTGAGATGGTGAGAAAATTAAAAAAAAAAAGTATTTAAAAAAAAATAAAAAATATTGTCATAATTGTTCTGTGTCTTCAAACTATACCCTTATAAGATTCATATACATAAGGGAAACTCTATCCCTGATACTTTGGTATAATTCTATTCATGATTGCTCAATATAAGATATAATTAGTAACAACATATGCAGCAAATAAAAAAAAAAATGTGTTAAAAAGAATGGGTCTCTTTTTCTTTGCTTAACTTCGGAGTTAATGCTCTCTTGGTATTGTAATACCCTCTTATCTCGGAATATCTTGCAATAGCTGATTTTCATGGTTAATTTCACAGCCAATGAAAATGATGATGAAATGATTTTGAAATGTAGGAAACCCTTATGATTAGTTCATGATTTACAGCTATGGAGTGGACTGGGAAATCAATGCCAATCGTGCAGAAATGCTGGCACGGTTTGCAATCGTTGATCTATCTGCAAGTTGCTCCATCATCTGGACTGATAGGCAATCAATCATATTGATCAATCAACATTACACAGCAGCAAACTAAACACATAATCAGTGTACTGTTTACAGGATAAAAGAGAAGTAATTATGCTAAAAACTGATAGGTACTTTATTAAACTTAGGAACTACCATGTGACCACAGTTTAATGATTCAAAGTAGAGTATTGCTTGTAGAGATTGTATCCAACGTAGATTAGTAGCTGACAGCAAGTCAGGCAGCTTAGTTGCTGAGAGCAAGCAATATATCTTGGTAGGTGACAGTAAGCAAGGTAGCTTAGTTGCTGAGGTAGCTTAGCAGCAAAAATTGAGCAAGGCAGCTTAGTAGCTGACAGCACACAAGGAAGCTTAGTAGCTGAGAGCAAGCAATGCAGCTTAGTAGCTGAAAGCAATCAAAGGAGGTTAGTATGTGAGAGCAAGGGACCTTAGAAGCTGAGAGCAATGACTTGGGCATGTTGTGGACTGAAATCGAATCCAACAAATGATCGAATGAGCATATACACATGTACACAAAGCTATGACCATCAGGATGACAAACCTTTTTAAGGAACATAAAATATTGAAACATTCATTATAAGCAACAACAACAACAAACAATGACAGTATATGACCTTTTCACATGGATGCTATGGGAGCCATTTTCTCTCTATCATATGGTTGATGCTACCAGCAATACTGATGATGATAGTTTTGATAGATATCTGACTGATACTGACATTTACCCATATCATGCTTTCCTTTGTTTAACCCTCATCCGGTTTCATTTATTAATAATCAGTAACGTTACTTAGCTATTGGCCAACAATTGAACACAAAGGTTACTACATATAGCTAGCTCCTCTGCAGGCAAGTGTCCAGATCCTGATCAGACAGCTCCCAGCCTCAGGATGTACAGACCGCGACAGCACTCAGGAGAAGCAGCCTTATCACGCTCAGTCACTCACTATCAGACAGCTCCCGATCTCAGCTGGCTTTCTAGGATGTACATACTCTGACAGCTCCCAGAAGCAGCTTTCTGGTCAGGATCTACACTATAAGACTGCTTCCAATGGCAACTTTCTGGTCATGATCTACACTATAAGACTGCTTCCAATGGCTGCTTTCTGATCAAGATCGACACTTTAAGACTGCTTCCAGAAGCAGCTTTCTGGTCAGGATCTACACTATAAGACTGCTTCCAATGGCTGCTTTCTGGTCATGATCTACACTATAAGACTGCTTCCAATGGCTGCTTTCTGATCAAGATCGACACTTTAAGACTGCTTCAAATAGCAGCTTTCTGGTCACGATCTACATTATAAAGACTTCTTCCAATGGCAACTTTCTGATCAGGATCTACACTATAAGACTTCTTCCACTGGCTGCTTTCTGATCAAAATCTACACTTCAAGACTTCTTCCAATGGCTGCTTTCTGATTAGGATCTACACTATAAGACTGCTTCCAATGGCAGCTTTCTGATCACGATCTACACCAGAAGACTTCCTCTAATGGCAGCTTTTTGATCATGGTCTACACTGTAAGACTGCTTCCAATGGCAGCTTTCTGATCATGGTCTACACTATAAGACTGCTTCCAATAGCAGCTTTCTGGTCATGATCTACACTATAAGACTGCTTCCAATGGCTGCTTTCTGATCAAGATCGACACTTTAAGACTGCTTCCAATGGCAGCTTTCTGATCATGATCTACACTATAAGACTGCTTCCAATAGCAGCTTTCTGATTAAGATCAACACTATAAGACTTCTTCCAAT
The DNA here is from genome assembly GCA_007844125.1 of Sinonovacula constricta. NCBI lineage: Eukaryota > Metazoa > Mollusca > Bivalvia > Cardiida > Solecurtidae > Sinonovacula > Sinonovacula constricta. The sequence continues at coordinate 57,646,884 of CM017561.1, forward strand.
AGCAGCTTTCTGATCAAGATCTACATTATAAAGACTTTGTCCAATGGCAGCTTTCTGATCAAGATCAACACTATAAGACTGCTTCCAATAGCAGCTTTCTGATCACGATCTACATTATAAAGACTTCGTCCAATGGCAGCTTTCTGATCAAGATCAACACTATAAGACTGCTTCCAATAGCAGCTTTCTGATCACGATCTACATTATAAAGTCTTCGTCCAATGGCAGCTTTCTGATCAAGATCAACACTATAAGACTGCTTCCAATAGCAGCTTTCTGATCACGATCTACATTATAAAGACTTCGTCCAATGGCAGCTTTCTGATCAAGATCAACACTATAAGACTGCTTCAAATAGCAGCTTTCTGATCACAATCTACACCAGAAGACTTCGTCCAATGGCAGCTTTCTGGTCAAGATCTACACTATAAGACTGCTTCTAATAGCAGCTTACTGATCACGATCTACAATATAAGACTGCTTCCAATAGCAGCTTTCTGATCAGGATCAACAATACTTGTTTATGCCTGATCACATTTATATTGTCCTCAGCAGGCACAGAACTATTGGGCATTGCCTCTTTTGTTGTCCTCCTCTGGGAGGGAAGTATGACAATATTCATCATAATCACCATAATCATGTGGGTACTTGATATTTTACATACAACCCATTAATAAAAGCATGTCATACAACAGGCCAAACATCTGATCCTGTTAGTTTAACTCTCTGTCAAGGATATATGGTTCATGAATTGTGACTCCTTTTTTGTTGATCAAAGAATGGAGAAGAGACATGCATCTCGCTGTCAACTATCCCCCAGTTTTTATTAAGGATTTTATGGGGGCCAAATGTAAATACCTTTCTTATGTTTTTCTCAGGGGGTGTGTTTTATTATATCCCTTTTCTTTCAGAAAGACTTAAAAGGGTTATCAACTTATCACAATGGATTCTCTTACATTGATAAGATTGTACTTTTTTCATTTACTTGTGTTTTTTTTTTTCTGAAACATTGCTGAAACAATGATTTACAATTATTTAGATGAGGAGTTTGTTTTGTTTTAATTCTTATTCCACTGTTTTATTGTCTTGTTCTATTAGGTTTTCCAGAATTATTCCATTTTTGTTGTTGTTCATATTCTATTTTTTTCTCAATCTTACAATATTTTCAGTCAGATTTCCTACAAAAAGATTTTCAGGATTTTTATAAATGTTCCATACAAGATGACCATATACTGGTAAGCCCAGTGATATACTAATGTGAGAGGGGCTTTCACCTTAGGTGCTTACAGTTAGAAGCAAGTTAACTCAGTTATTTATGTTATAAAAGGGAGAAAATCTATGTGAAAAGGTCTTCCAGCTGAGCTGCTTTGAGCAAGTATTTCTATCCAACTGTCTGGGGAATATATACCAACTTCCTCCATAAAGTATAGCTGGTCATTAACAAATATGACTGTAAATGTATCACTGTGAAGAATCTAAGAACCCAAAATTAACCAAATTAGAAAAAGTGTGCACAGAATTGTATGGAACATCCTATTCAAAGTTATTGGTTATAAAAATTCTGTCACAATACCTGATTGACAAATGCTGCACCATAAACTAGCCATCCACATAGCAATGGAATCTTATCTCCAACTCCATAGGGATGGAGGAGGCTGGTTTATCATTGACACTTTTGACAGATTTGATGCACGTGGTAGGTTTTCAGATCATATTAACAAGTTACAATTTAACTCTTAGCCTGTGTGCACTCTATATATAAGCTAATTGTTTAAGCTTTGGCAATTAGGGAAAATCTAAATACATACTAGTGTTACATGTGTATACTAGTGTTACATGTGTATACTAGTCTTACATGTGTATAATAGTGTTACATGTGTATAATAGTGTTACATGTGTATAAAATTGTTACATGTACATAATAGTGTTACATGTGTATACTAGTGTTACATGTGTATAATAGTCTTACACGTGTATACTAGTGTTATATGTGTATAATAGTGTTACATGTGTATAATAGTCTTACATGTGTATACTAGTGTTACATGTGTATAATAGTGTTACAAGTGCATACTAGTGTTACCTGTACATAATAGTGTTACAAGTGTATAATAGTGTTACATGTGTATACTAGTGTTACATGTGTATACTAGTGTTACATGTGTATACTAGTGTTACAAGTGTATAATAGTGTTACATGTGTATACTAGTGTTACATGTGTATACTAGTGTTACATGTACATAATAGTGTTACAAGTGTATACTAGTGTTACATGTGTATACTAGTGTTACATGTACATAATAGTGTTACATGTGTATACTAGTGTTACATGTGTATACTAGTGTTACATGTACATAATAGTGTTACATGTACATAATAGTGTTACATGTGTATACTAGTGTTACATGTGTATACTAGTGTTACATGTACATAATAGTGTTACATGTACATAATAGTGTTACATGTGTATACTAGTGTTACATGTGTATACTAGTGTTACATGTGTATAATAGTGTTACAAGTGCATACTAGTGTTACATGTCCATAATAGTGTTACAAGTGTATAATAGTGTTACATGTACATAATAGTGTTACATGTGTATACTAGTGTTACATGTGTATAATAGTGTTACATGTGTATACTAGTGTTACATGTGTATAATAGTGTAACATGTGCATAATAGTGTAACATGTGTATAATAGTGTTACATGTGCATAATAGTGTTACATGTGTATACTAGTGTTACATGTACATAATAGTGTTACATGTGTATACTAGTGTTACATGTGTATACTAGTGTTACATGTACATAATAGTGTTACATGTGTATACTAGTGTTACATGTGTATACTAGTGTTACATGTACATAATAGTGTTACATGTGTATACTAGTGTTACATGTGTATAATAGTCTTACATGTGTATACTAGTGTTACATGTGTATAATAGTGTAACATGTGCATAATAGTGTAACATGTGTATAATAGTGTTACATGTGCATAATAGTGTTACATGTGTATACTAGTGTTACATGTACATAATAGTGTTACATGTGTATACTAGTGTTACATGTGTATAACAGTCTTACATGTACATACTAGTGTTACATGTATATAATAGTGTTACATATGTGCATAATAGTGTTACATGTGCATGATATTGTAACATGTGCATGATATTGTGCATAATAATGTTACATGTGTATAATATTGTTACATGTGCATAATAATGTAAGTAAATAACCTCAGATTGAGTATGGGCTAATAAATGTAGCCAGCCTTGGTTTAACAGCCCAATGATGGCACTGTCTGTCAGAATTATCCAATTTGCAGAGTTTATTGAATGTCATTCAGCAGTGTAGCGTGATGCTTCACGTATTGCCACCTGCAATTTAGTGTGTGTGAGTTGGGAAGAGAGGGGAGGGTGGCGTGACAGCAAAGAAACGTATCAAATCATTACTGGTGCAATCATCATTGATGCACATAACAGCAACCAGCATAAATGAGGAAAAATGATCTAGAAAAATGGATCTGCATTATTGATGGAGTCTGCCTGTTATAGGTGATCAGTGAGACTGTTGACATGTCCTGGAAAAAATCTATAAATCATCATGATAGTATAGTTTATATTTATGTCGGAAAGTTGTAAATGTGTCTGGCAGTTATAATGGTATGACAGTGTGTTACTGATGCAGTTTTTCGTACTGTTGTTGTGAATGTTTTTTATTTGGGCTTATCTTTCGACGGCAAAGCTTTGGGCAATATGGAGGATTCCGCTTGAAGCTTTCATTGTTCTGCGGCCATCACCGTAGTAGTATGCTGGTGTATTAATAAGTCACATGGTCTGGACAACCAATTGTGGTACTACTATTATAGTTTGTTTGTATGTTCGTTTATTGGGTTTATCGTCCCACCAACAGTCTTTCAGTTATCTGGAGATGGTGTCCACTTGAAGCAGATATAGTGCTGCCTACACTGTGTATATCATGCCGTGAACACCTGGCATGATACCACACCCAGTCACATTATCCTGACACCAAGCCAACCAGTATAATGGAACTACTCTTTATTTCTATATTTGCTTGAGCATTAGCAAGGAATACCATTTTTACAACTTAGGTATGTCATGGCCTAGGATTAAACCCGGGGCCTCCTGTACCTGGAGTTGACACTCTGCCGATTGCACTATCAGGTCCTGTTAACTATTATAGGCTGAGCATACTTCCACAACCAATTAATCAAGTAAACTTATTTCTTAATTACTATTTTCACAACTTTGGTGAGTCAAAGCTAGTTTTTGAGCTTGACTCTGAATGTGAATCTGACCAGATTCAAGGAATAAATAAGATTTTGAGAAGACATATATCCCATAATTCTTCACAAAAACCTATTGTATGGGTACTCATTAGAATTGTCCAAATGAGATAATTTAAATGAGTACCAGATATAAAGAGTTTGGAGGAGAAATAAAGGGGTTAGCTGGAGCTGTACTCCTGTTAATAATCAGGGCCTTTGCGACACTCAGCTTTCTGTCCTACCAGGGATGGTATAACAGAAACATAAAAGTTACACTGCAAAAAATATTATTATTAAATCTTTCTTTAGGGGTTAGTTTTAGCCCATCAACTGGTGTTAAAATCATGTAAAGAAAACTGTAGCTTCATTCTTACTTTCATTAGATAACATTTATCCAAGCTGAGCATCACTGCAATCCTATCCCATGATGCAGTCAGCATCCCCAGTTAGGGCCACCTGTGTTCCCACTAAACCCATCGATCATTTATTTTTTTCACAGCAGATTATTGCAATCTGATTCCATGATGATACTTTTCATCAATTGTCATACATTTTTAATAGTTGCAGAATGCTATCAAGTTCCACTGATGCACTTCCTATTACAGTGTGGTCTTTACTGCTTGAAAATGATGTTTTATTGAAGAAAGTTTACATGATATATTCTTTTTTGTTAGTCTTCTTTTCTAAATAGATAGTTAAGGGCTGGGAATATATTTTATAGTAACTTGACCACAGTTTTGCATGTATGTGTATGGTGAAAAAACAACACGATCTGCAATGCCATTTACAGGCAGTGCGACGTGTGGTTCTTCGTGCCATGTATAGGCAGTGGGACGTGTGGTTTTTTGTGCCATTTACAGGCAGTGGGACGTGTGGATCTTCGTGCCATTTCAAGAAATGCAGAAAATAATATTATCCAACATCATAAAAATCTACAAATTTACAAGTCAATTTAAGCAACAACAAAGTAATGAGACCAAAGTTGATTTAATAAAAAAAGAAAAGAAATGAATATCAATACTTATTACTATCCAGATGTTACTCTATCCAATTAATTACAAATTATGCAAGTCTAATAATTCACACTTTCCAATGTCCAATTAATTTCAGATATATTGCAAAGTGAGCAAAATGTCAGCCAGTAGACAAAGACATCATTTCACCATTAAAAGGTCGAACAGATACTAAACAACTATTACATGCAACCACCAGCACCTAGAATGCATATAAATTAATATCAGCAGGCATGTTTATTGAAGCAAGTGAATATAAACAAAGCGTTGCCATAGAAATAATTAAAATGATATGCTGGTGCCATCTGATGGATGAACCAGGGCAACCTTTCTGTTTTAGCACATCTGACAACAAAAATGCCTTCTGAATGAATTATTATAAGAATAAAAAGTGCTTTCTTAAAATATATTCTAGTCACAGAAAGATAACTGAACACAAAATATTATTATTTACCAACTTTATTATTTGTTATTTGGTTGTTAAGTTAATAAAATATTCAATCTTAATCTCAACCTCTGACCCAAAACCTAATGTTTACACAATTAATTTTGATATCATTCTCACTTATTTGATTGGTCAGATTTCTAAACCAAGTCATAGCTAACCAATCAGATGCTTAAAAAACATAGGATCTGTTAAATCTAAGCGACATATTTCCCTTGTTCTTCATTTACTTATAAATATGACATGATCTATTATGCTCTTTTTTCTATCAGAGATAGAAAAAAAAGAAATCTAGAAAGACAAACTGAAAAAGGAAGAAACAAACAATTACAAAGAGATAAGAAAGACATTGGCAGATAGAAAAAATCCCTTCCTGTTCAGGGAGAGCTCCCAACCATTACTTGAGCTAATCAAGATTTTCTTGATAAGTTGGAGCAAAACAGCTGCATATTGTTCACATACCGTTCAACACTTAGTACACTTTGGTACTCAAAGCCCACTTCCCCAAGTTCTGGAAGCTGCCCTGCAGTTACCTTGGTGCTAATTTGGCCTCAAATGATTTCCTGGCCTTTTCAATAGGTCTATTGTTATGCAGATAATAAAATCCTTCCCTTCAGATGGGAGATCTAGTGATTCAAGAGATTGAATAGGGAGCATTGAGTAAAATTGCCTGCTAGATTTTCTTGTCATGTAAATCATTTACAGAAGAGAGTACTTGCTTCCTCCAAAATAATGATTTCTCCCTTATGTACGGTTGATGACATCAACACAAGCTTTCGTTAAAGATGCTCGAATGGTTTGATAAAAGACAAAATAATATCCCAAGAAATGTGACACTTGGACATCTGGACTGGAACACCTGTAAACAGTCAATAAACCACACAACCATTCCACCCTTTAAACAGAAAGTACAGTTAATATATTTAAATTGTTCATTAAAAATGCAAAAATTTCAAAATGGCTGATCCCCACCTTTTGCTCCTATGGCTGCCACATCAGTTGAAATTGTGATATTGGAGTAAAATGTTAGCATAATAATGATCCTAATTGCCAAACGTCAGGTATCACTTCTTTTCTATAAAACCTCTGCATTATACTGCTGCTAAATTAAAAATCCATTTTTTCTCAATAAAACACATTTTACAAAGGGCAGCTGAAAACTCTACCTGAGAAGATCATAACAAACATGACCCTAATGGCTTTAAGGTCTGCAGTGGAAAAGGGGTTTTAGAGGTCATTTTGTAAATTAAGGCACATTTTCATTCCATTGTTGACCATTTATTTTTTGTTCAGAGAAATCTACACCTAAAAGAGTGTCTTCAGATAAAAAACGGGTGTAGAGTGTCATATGTTAAGGTCTTGCTGACAAACCGTGCACCCATGGTTCACCGCAGATGTTTGTCTGGGGTCTTCTACAACCAAAAACTAAGAATAATGCAGGGTATATTACATGAACTTACAAAAACTGTTGTTGTTTTTTAATTTAGACAAATAACTAAGATCAATTTTAGAATTTACTGGTCAATTAATTTACTTCTGGAAGTTTACAATGCAACATTGACTTAGTCAATTTGTTGGAACAGACTTCATGATGGTCAATGATCAGTATTGCTTCTTCGTTGTTATTTTTATTAAATCACACTGACACAGTTATGGTCACATTGTTGACGTTCTGCATAGCATTGGTAGAGGAAGTCCCCAGAGGAATGTGTTTGTAGAACCACTGGCACACCGCTGATAAGCAGTTTCAGAGGAGATGTTTACAGATGTGTGATGCCTGACGATGGACAGTGGGTGATCACACCAGTTCACCCTGAGCATAAGCTCAGGTGAGGTAAAACAGATTTTAGAAATTCTGTTTGAGACTTTGATGATCAAGGCATACTTCCAGATATCACTAAGTGCAATAAAATCAAACTGTGACACACCTGTTTACCCTTAGCCTGCTTCAAATTGTCCAGACTGAAACAAACAGCGTAGATCTAGATCAGCCTGCTTCAAATTGTCCAGACTGAAACAAACAGCGTAGATCTAGATCAGCCTGCTTCAAATTGTCCAGACTGAAACAAACGGCGTAGATCTAGATCAGCCTGCTTCAAATTGTCCAGACTGAAACAAACGGCGTAGATCTAGATCAACCTGCTTCAAATTGTCCAGACTGAAACAAACGGCGTAGATCTAGATCAGCCTGCTTCAAATTGTCCAGACTGAAACAAACAGCATAGATCTAGATCAGCCTGCTACAAATTGTCCAGGCTGAAACAAACAGCGTAGATCTAGATCAGCCTGCTACAAATTGTCCAGGCTGAAACAAACAGCGTAGATCTAGATCAGCCTGCTACAAATTGTCCAGGCTGAAACAAACAGCATAGATCTAGATCAGCCTGCTACAAATTGTCCAGGCTGAAACAAACAGCGTAGATCTAGATCAGCCTGCTACAAATTGTCCAGACTGAAACAAACAGCGTAGATCTAGATCAGCCCGCCCCTTTTACGGTTGTACTGCAATCAGAATCTGCAAATTGGGTTGCAGAGTCTATTCCAAAATGTTGTTACCTATGCAGGAAATTGTTAAAAAAAGATTTTGTACAGATTATTAATAAACGTGTCATTTTAAGGAATAACACATAATTACCACACCTGTAATAATAGTTTGTTTTCCGATAAAATTGTCTGGAAAAATTGTAATCCAGGAAAATAGTCTGGGAAAATTGTTATCAAACAGGTAAAATATTCACTTCCAGCTTGTTTTCCACTTGGACAAAAGTGTGTTTTACGTATTTATCCAGTGCAGGTCCTGAGCGGGCTTTTGATCTCTTCCATCAACTTTCTTCTGAAGTTGTCGCAATATCTTGTTAATTCGTCTGCAGAATTACTTACCTGTACTTATGACCTAAGCCTAATTATTGAAGGTAAATATTTTGATGAAAAATAACTATACAGAAACTCAAGTAACCTTTTGCAAAGTCAAAACTGTAAATGTTATTAAGAATATAACCTAAGGTAAATGTTCTGAGAATGCTATTTTTAATCATGAGGCAAACAATAACATCTATCTGATGGGAATTTGATCAAGAAGTAGGTTTAACCATTTATCTGCATGAAACAACATTTATCATTTAATTATTATAAAGCATAGCCCAAATACTGTTTACAGTAAGTAAAGGGTGGGCAAGTTAATTGGATAAGTTCATTAACAACATTTTGGGATGGGATAGGATTAGCCGGCATTTTTGCCGATACTGTGCAGTGACATTTCTACTGTGCAGTGACATTTCTATCATTATAGCACAAGGGCACTTGTGAGGTGCCCAGGGACTGAACCTGGCCAGTCCATTATACTGACGCTGACGAGTCAGGCATAATGCTGTCCCCTTAGCCCCGAGCGTTAGGAGGGAAGCCACTACAACCAACTTTAAAGTCATTGGTTTGATCCGGCCAGGGTTTGAACCCTCGACCTCTGGATCCGCACACCGACGCTCTACCATCTGAGCTTTTGCGGCCGTTACACAACATTTTGGTATTTTGGTTTATTTTAAATGCAGAATCATTGAAGACCTTTGGTAATGAGTTTATTAAAAATCCAAAATAATGGCCAACAGAACTATGTTATTGGTGATTTTTTATCTAAATAACTTACAAGTCTTCGTGGATGAAAAAAAAGATACATAAACACAAATCCAATACTGACTTTTCTCACACATGAAAAAACAACTACTTTTGAAATACACCAGACAACATAAGGAAGCTCTTTGTACCCTTCCAAACCATGCCCCGGTCTCAACTCCATATACTTCTTACTTCCTGCCATTATTTTACCTGCAAAGAACTCCAGGCCAAAGATGAAACCAGGCAACCAATTAAAACAAATTGCCCTACAAAAGAGATGCCACACCAATTAGAGGAATGTAACTATTTATCTGAATGCACTGCCAATGGACAATGATTTCTGTAAGCCAAATGTGTTCTCTGTTGTCAAATGAATAAAAAAGCCTGTAGACTGGTTGGTCTAGCAAGGTTATTTCAGAAAGTATATGGTACACTACACTAAATTAGTTTGTGTATATATATATATATATATATTACATACATACATGTGAACTCTCCCACTTTTTTAGGGAGACTCCCCCTTGTAAGGTTCAAAATTATTTGAAAATGAGGATACTTTTAGACATTTTCAAAAATCTCCCTACTTGAAAACAGATAACTTTGCTTTGTTTGTAAAAATAACCCACTTTGCAAGTGAAAATCTCCCATTTTAGCCTCAGAAAAAGTTCACATGTCTGAACATTTTTGAATATAAAAAATGCTGGGTTCTTTGTAAGCTAAATGCTTGAAAGGAGAAAAATAGTGCTACACAACAGTAATATGAGGATTTCCTTTAATTCCATCAGTTTATGTTTATTTGGTTTATCATCCCACAAACAGTATTTAAGTTATCTGAAGACAGTGTCCACTTGAAGCAAACATAGTGCTGCCTTCACTGTGTATAGCAAGTCCTGAACACCTGTCATGTTAAGACACCCAGTCACATTATCCTGACACCTGGCCAACCAGTTATGGAACTACTTTTATATTTGCTTGAGCAAGGAAGCTATACCACTACAATTTTTAACGACTTTGGTATGTCGTGGCCCAAGATCAAACTTGGGGCCTGCCAAACCTAGAGCTGACGCAATACCAATTGCACTACCAAGTCCGGTTTTAATACCATAGTAAATTACACAAATGCGTTGGCAGTGTGCACTATGACTAAGATTCGACATAAATTATCAAAAATGAATGATTTATAGGAAACATTAGGATAAAACTCAGTTTGATAAAAAAAAATCTTTTAAAAAAAAGACATCACTAACTGAAACACATATAAGAATATTTAAAACAAGGTTTGCTAAAGCATTAAATAGATATGCATTGTATAACATTATTGAAGCAGCGTGCTAACATTAAATTGCACAAATTGTGCCACGGGTTCAAATGTTACATTAATACCAGAACTCAGAAAGTAAAGGATATGAGTCCATATTTTGTGCTTACACAAGAAAGCAGAAGCCTGATTCAAGATTAAGTGGTGGAATACCTTATACAATCCCAGCTGCAACTAACAGATGGTTCCCAAATCACAAGACAGGCAAGATGACAGGGCACTAAACATCCAATCAAAAGGTTACAAATAGAAGAAACAACATGGTTCAAATTTAGTGTCATGTTCTGTTTTTGCATAGTTGCCAAACATTTTTAGCAAAAAATGGGGAGAAAAAAATCGGATCAAATGTTGGCTTCCCGTGATTTATTGGTTTATATATCTCTTGAGTCATTGAAGCCCTACAATAAACAAATGTCTGAAAATAAATGCCTGTTCTTGCAATTTTACCAAGATTTAGGATAAAGAGGAACCTTGTGTGTTTCCCCCCAAAGGTTCCTGTCATATCAAATACAGCATTTATGAAACAAACTCAAAAGGCATCTGAATTCACAAATTTTTTGCCGCATAATTTTCAGTTAGCCTCTGCACTGTGAACAGTCATAAAATTATCGTTTTGAGATGGTGGTAAATTGTGGGTATTACTTATGTATGGATGGGAAGAGATTTTTGTTTTGTTTTTCTGTTTTATAAAAATCATTGCAGTGACACAATACTGGTCATTATAGTGACATTCAGCTTTCTTGGTGAAGGAAGACAACCAAACAAATGTCTGGGTAGAACCACCGGAACACTGCAGGTCAGCTGGAAAAGGACTGGATTTTGGATTTGCCAGCATTTTTGCCGATACTGTGCAGAGACATTTTTAGCATTATAGCACATGGGCACTTATTAGGTGCCCAGGGACTGAACCCAGCCGGTCCATTATACTGACACCAATGAGTCAGGTGTAACACTGTCAGCTTAGCCCCGAGCGTTAGGCAGGCAGCCACAACTACAAACTTTTAAGTCTTTGGTCTGACCTATCTGGGGTTTGAACCCGCGACCTTCCGATCCGCAACCCGTCGCTCTACCACTTGAGCTATTGCGGGAAGACGAATGGAGGAGAATAAAAGGATTTAGGTGCTGAAACTTTTTTGGCAATTCTACTTTTAAGATTGTCTGCAATATAGACCTTGCAGAAGAACTTAATTTTTATTTATTTACTACTCATATAAATTATCTAGGGCAAAATTACACATTTCTGCATTCACAAGCCAAAAACAGCCCAGAAAACTTGCAAAACAAAACACATTCAGCATTCTGTCCTATCTATATAATATATCACTCCCAATAAGAATCCCATGTTTGACAAGGCTGAATTAGGTGGAGAGTCGGAATGGGTTAACGTACACATTGATAAGTATAATGGATGCTGAAACATTCAGAGCATTCACTATTGCAGTTGATATATCTGAATGTTGCTATCATGATACATGGGGTTTGATGCATAAGCAATCTAATGTTGCCAACTGGGTAGGCTGTAATGCTCTTCGTATCTACAGAGTTTGTGTGTGTTTGTGTTTTGGAGGATTTTTCTGCATACTCTTTTATATATTCAACAAAAACTATGAAGTTAGTACTCATTATAATTGTCTCAATTAAACGTAATTAATGAGTATATAGGGTTTAGTGAAGAATTATGGGATATATTGCTAGAACGAAGTAGGGCATTTCTTGTATCAAAGAGTAGGTTATACTGTGTTCAAGGGCGACTGAAGGCAGCCAGACATGACTTATCTTCGAAATGGGAAACAAAACACCACAACTGCATGTTGCAAGGGAATAAAATGTTCAGAAATAGCAAGACAGACGGGGAAAAAATGAGCATATACACTTCAGACAGAAAATGGTTACGATTTATTATTGTGTGGCATGTAACAATAATGCAATGAAATTGTTTCTAAGGAAACCAATTTGGACAAAAGAATATTGCTAACCTGACAGAAATATTATCTTTCTTGTAAGGCCATAATAACCTTCGGAAAACCAGCAATGTAATTTGCATAAAATAGTTCAAAACAAGAATAAAGAAGACTGATCAAAACAATATCAAATGACCCCTCAATAGGCCCACCTTTAATCTAAGTGAACTGAAAAAACTAGTTAAAATCTGTCAAAATCATGAGTAGGTTATGCTGAAATTTGTTTTGTTTGTTTGGAAATACATGGCAGTGACTAATTATTATCATTATAATGACATCCAGCTATTTTGATTTGAATAAAAGCCAAGAAAAATTTCTGGGCAGAACCACCGGCACACCACAGGTCAGCTGGAAGACCATCCAACATTAAGCCCTCCAACTCATGTGGTGAAAGGCTTAGCAGTCAGAGGAGTTACAAATCGGCGACTCTACCACTATATGCCATGGGTTAAAATCTAAATGTTGAAATGTATAATAATAAAATAAAATGTGATATGTATAGTAATGAAACAATATACCTGTAACACAGACATAGTCAGCAGACAACTGGATTGTCACACAAAAGTTCCTGGGTTTGTGTCCTATAAAAACCAAGCATAACTTGGAGGGTGTTACATTTTTTCTTCTTCCTTTTCTTACATAGTTAGATTCTGAATTTTGTCAAAAAGTAGGTTTTTAGCATTATTTACTAACAATATGTCATTTATACTATTTTTAACATTATTTTGTAAACATGTATATCTCTTAATGTATATTTCGCTGTACCACAAAGGGTACAAATTTAGTTACTTCCAACACAATAATAAGGTCTCTTACTTAATTTAAATAACATGTAAATCAATACTCTAAATAAAAAGTGAAAACTTTTTTCTGACCAAAACAACAACAACCACATTTTAAAAACCTTCATTTTCATGAATCTGTATCACGACACCAATCTAACACTAGAAATAATCACTTGGGATACCCAACTATGACATCCATAGGGATTTGGTTACTGGATCACTGGGACTTAAGAAATTAGGAGTAAAAATCAAAGTGCCAAGGAAGACTAGTTAAGAAATGCTGATGATGTGAAGGGCATAAAGACAATTAATAACTCCACTTTTTTTCTTAGAACAGAAGAGTTAATAACCTATCCAACCAGATTCACAAACCTTCAGTTCATGCTTCGTATCTAATCCAATATAATTATAATCATTTATACTTTATCTCCACATATCTAGATTAAAGTATCTTCTGTAAATTCAGAAACTTCTAAGAAGCACACGTCTTCTTACATCACTTGTCTATGATGAAATGAACCATATTGTATCCCTTTGCTATCAAATTTACAGTTTATTTCATTAAACTTAACCCAAGTCCCAGATAAGCGGAGTACAGCTCCTATTAACTTCTTTATTTTTTATCCAAATTATTTATACCTGCTACTCATTAGAATCGTCTTGATGTGACAATTTCAATGAGTACCAGCAATATAAGGTTTGGTTGAGAATTATGGGATATATGGTAACGCGAAATCAGTTTTACTCCCTTCCTTTTATCTGGCATTCTTTTTAAAAACATAAAACCTCTCATCAGATGATCTGAGTGATCCTTTATAGATGCTCCCAGAGATAAATGACAGGCTATCATTACACAATGCTGACAAGGCTTATCAGTTATACATGCTGAAATAACATGTACCCTGTTATCCTAAACATACAGGAGCCAGTTTGATTGGGCATGGCTGAAATAGACTTCAATCTTGTTCATCTTTCACCTGGATAGATTTTATGTTTGAAGAAGTTTAACTTTTTGTTTTACCAAGAGGGCTAGTAATTTGTTATAAATATTTCAAGGAAATGGGGCAAAAATAAATAAAATGAATGTTTTGGATGTAAGCTTTTTTATAAAGACTAATTGCATGTTGTATAATAGTTATGCTTGTCAATTTATTTATTTAACTTTTATTTAGGCACACAAATAAAACTTTAAATGGGGGCCCAATGAATAGTTAATTAAAGAATGTAAGTGGGTTACATTTTCACTATGGTTAAGAATACTTTAAATATAAATATTTTGTAAACATTTAGTATAAGTATTAATTTGATGTTCAAAGATCAACCAAAAACATAAATTCTACTTTTCCCCTTTGTCAATATCAATCAAGAAATTAGCAATGTTCTAAAATCTATTTAAACAGAACAAGTTACAAAAATCCCAGAAAAACAGACAAAAATACATCAAATCGCAACAGAACCCGTAAATTTATCTCTCAATTCCCATTATGCATGCCAACTCGGACACCTTCTATCATTATGACCACACAGTTGTAAAGAGAGAGGCCAGATAAGGTATTCATAGAAAATCCATTTCTCTACAGTATATGTGTTAAAACTTACATTAAAACCTCAAGCTGAGCCAAGGTAAAAAGCCCAGGTAACTGGAGTCAACGAAACATTCTCTTACCCTGCTAAGTACAAAGTGATCCGACTTAGGCAAATATACCGATCCAGATAAGCCAGCTCGAAAAAAATCAAGACCTCCACCATTTTGTTTGCTGCAGTCTTTAGCAATATCTTTTGTTACTTTTGCCCATATACCAGTAGTTGATAGCGAATAACTCAAAATTTTGCATTGTTTATAAATAAATGTAGCATGATATGGGTTAAAGGGTTTGAGAGCTTCTATGTACAGAAGGGTCCTTGTTTATGCTCATCCATATATCGGATGCTACAACTGTTTTTCTCATCTATTATCTATCCGACAGTTGTTAAATGATGTTACCCTCTCTTGTCTCTATGGTTACAAGGGTAGATTTTTTTTCTTCTTCTTTACCAACCCATCTTCATCTTGAGATGGTGCTAAACTCCTGAACCTGCTTCAGTTGCCCAAATTACCATGGTAACACTTATTTACTAACACCTACAAGCAGAGATAAGAATACAATCATTGACTTATACTCAGAAATAAATAGAGCAGATCCTGATCAGACAGACAGATGCTGGCCAATCTGGAAATGCACGATTCGCCAAGGGTGTAATAAATTCATCCGAAGCAGGTGAACAACTAGAACTGTTGTCTGTTGCTTGCCTGGTGTAAGCGTGTTTTTATGATTGTTTATCTCTTATCCAGTACCATCTTTATAGAACAATTTCAACAGCAATTATCTCGGGAGATGCTACTATACAATGGCTTGCTTCATTCACACTTAAAACTATTCTGTGTTTGATAAACAGGACATAACTGAGAAATAAGCCACTAGGATATCCTCTACAGCGTCTAGAAAATGCTTTCTGAAATGTTAACAATTCCACCTAACAATCTTCTTTTTTTTTCTGAAGTTAATTTGAGCAATCTGGCATGATCTAAGTTTTGAAACAGTTTCTGAATGTTGACAAATCCACCTAATATTAACCCTTATCTTACGACATTTGTTTATAACCCTCTAATTATCAGTCATTTTCTTAAATGTGGTATTCGACAGTTTGGACCAAATTGTTACCTGAACAGATCTTGCAAAATACTGTTTATTGATGTTGTACACCCGTCTGACTAGTGAAATATAACACTTCACTTGTCATTTTAAATATGTATTTCCTATCTGAGCCACGCTGCAGTTAGCTATTTTTAAACTAAGAAACCATGTGACTACATCCGCTGTGACATCTATATCTATTTTTAGCAGGAATCCCAATTGTTCTTTTTTATAGATTTGAAAAGAATGAATATTTAAGTGTTGATACGAGTTTTACCGCTCTAAAATTGAGATCCTGTTAAAAAAAATTCAAAGCTTAGACTAAAGTATGTTTTTTTTCCTGAAGACATCATGTACAAATACCCCAAATTTAGATAATATATTGTTACATATATTAGATATAGGCTAACTGTTAGATACCACCTTTAACATTGACATTCAAAGGTGCCGATACACATATTGCTAGAGATTCAGCCATGCAAAGGTGCCTATACACATATTGCTAGAGATTCAGCCATGCAAAGGTGCCTATACACATATTGCTAGAGATTCAGCCATGCAAAGGTGCCTATACACATATTGCTAGAGATTCAGCCATGCAAAGGTGCCTATACTCATATTGCTAGAGATTCAGCCATGCAAAGGTGCCTATACACATATTGCTAGAGATTCAGCCATGCAAAGGTGCCTATACACATATTGCTAGAGATTCAGCCATGCAAAGGTGCCTATACACATATTGCCAGAGATTCAGCCATGCAAAGGTGCCTATACACATATTGCCAGAGATTCAGCCATGCAAAGGTGCCTATACACATATTGCTAGAGATTCAGCCATGCAAAGGTGCCTATACAAATATTGCTAGAGATTCAGCAATAAATAGTGCAGATCCTGATCAGACTGGATGATCTGGATGTTCCTTTTGCCAAAGTCGTATAAATATGTGTTTAGCAAACTAAGGGTTAATGATATTTTCTTTTTACTGTAAACACACTATAGATAATCAGCATCTTGCATCTTGATATCTTTTCAAAATCATTAACATTTTTTGATATTCCATCCAGAAAAACAACACACAATTATATTAACAAACCTACATGATCATCATCAGGAAATATTTTCTTAATATTTACAAATGCGAACTGCATAACATATAGCATATCAACAAGGTGCTATTAACTGAAAGATCAGAAGAAAAAAATGTAATATAAACATGTAATTTATTCATAAGCTGAATGCACTAATCAGCAGACATAATTACCCAGGTAAATTTAAGCTGACAACCAATTTACTATGAACTAAAGGTATATTAAACTACTTTGCAATTAAATATCAACTTACGAGCAAATCCAAAATGTGAGACACATTATGAGACTTGAAACTTTAAATTTAAACTTCCAATTTTAATCCTAAAATGCAGACAAAACTAGACTGGTATAATAAATGAGATATACATTTTTTAAATTTTAAAAATGCTTCAAAAAGCAGACAACTAGCTAGGTACATTGAGGACTTTACAATTTATTATATTGTTAAAGAACATTAGCATACTAAACTAGCCAGTTTAATTTAAGTGCTATAAAGTTTATATTTAAATAAATGAAATATTTACAGAATAGCAATAATATGTAAATCTTTTCAAAGCAATTATTATTAATGTAAATAAACAAATATGGCAAGTAATTTTTTTTTCTCTATGTTTTTCATAAATCATTTATTAAATGGACTTTACTCCCACCAGAGTAGCACATTATATTTAATAGCCCATTATTAGTAATGCCAATATCCACACAAAAAATGATTTACTGCAAATATGTTTTACCCAATGCGAAACAAAAAATCACTTGGTCTATAAAAAAAAGAGCGAAAATTAAGTTACATCTAAGCATGTGACGAAAAGATGAATATTTCACCCCAAAAAATGGGGAAAATTGTCATAAATCATCAATAATAAGGCATACAAAACCAAATATTAGATATAAAACATCTGAAGATAAGCACATTTTACACTTTATATGACCATAAAAAGTAATAAACACACCATAATATTTTCATACCTCTATTAAATCTTCATATGAGAAGTTAAAAATGAAACAGGTCAAACAAATTATCAAAAGCTTAGCATGGAGTTAAATTACAAACAGTTTGAAGGTGAATGAAGAAAATAAACAAGAGCTGTCTGTACACAGTGCGCTTCACTTTTCTCAGTGCTGACTAGCATTATGAAAATTTCATGTAGAAAAAGGGGGTGTATATCTGCCCAATCTTATGCCAGTTTTCGAAAAAGAAGACCTAAACAAAAATGTAAACCATCACCAATGCAAATGAGAGGGTCATGGCAATAGCTCAAAATAAATTCTTTAAAAAATGTCACTAAAAATTAAAAAAAGTAGACTAAGTAACTCTCATAACATTTAAAAACTTTTTTTTTCAGACATGTGCATCAAAAGAAATAAATCTTTAGACTTTTTAAATTATTGCTAACAACTATGAATTGTGAATCAAAAAAGATTTTTTTTTTCAAAGAACAATATTTAAAGTAGAGGTTGTCCTAATTTTACGACAGAAAATGTCCTCTTTTGGCACCTGTTTCAAACAGGATCAACTTTAGACCATTTAAGCCCAAAGTTTTCTCTAGTTCCACCAACTAGAGTATCTTCTACTTATCAAATCTCCATCAACTTGCATGTCAGACACTGGAATCTTGACAGTTGGCCAAACAGGACACCTGAGTTGCCATTTAATTCTTAGCCTACTAAATTGATCAGGCTTAGGCAAACTATGGACATTATGATCAACAAGCTCCAGCTGGAAGCTGTCCGATAAGAATGTGTACTGTTTGATACAGATTATCAGGTAAGCTTTTCTCGCCTATTCATGGAGTAAATTGTAAAAAACTATGAATTTATTAATAAATGCAAATTATAATTTGTCTGTATCGGGGTTAGGGCTATTATCAGAAGCAAGTGCTCTAATTATTACAAACCTATATAAGATGAGACCTTGATGTCAAATTAATTGGTCTCAGATTCTGCTGTATAATGGATGGATTGCATACCTAACATATTACATTGCATTCTAACTGCTAGAGTTATCTAGACAATACCCCGAGATGTTTGTAACATTTTGCAATCATACCTAGTTTTTAATCTTCCATGCTGCTATGTTTCACATAATATAGTTACTCTATATCCAAACTAGTAAATACACCAATATTTTTACTTCTTCCTTTTTTTAACTCTTAGCTTGCTAAATAT
The DNA here is from genome assembly GCA_007844125.1 of Sinonovacula constricta. Classification (NCBI taxonomy): domain Eukaryota; kingdom Metazoa; phylum Mollusca; class Bivalvia; order Cardiida; family Solecurtidae; genus Sinonovacula; species Sinonovacula constricta. The sequence continues at coordinate 57,666,245 of CM017561.1, forward strand.
TTAAATGGCTTGGGCAAATAGTATAGATCCAGATCTGCCAGCCCCACAGGATCTACACTAATATATTTGCTGCTCAGTCTCTGTTAGTATTTCAACTCTGATATGTAACATATATATATATTCCTGCTGACACCTGTCTGATCAGGATCTACACTATTTGCTGCTTAGTCTCTGTTAAAAAGTATATCAACCCTGACATGTAACATTTATAGCATTAAAGCTAAAACTCAGAGAATTTACCATGTTGTTGTTGTTTTTTTACAAATTGTAGCAAGCTAAGGGTAAAATATTTAGAAAACTCCCTACAGGAGCTGTATGGTCTAGATCTGCACTGTTTGTATAGTTAAAGTAACTCAGCCCGTGACAAAAACAAATTGCAGATCCTGATTGGACAGTTCCTTTATTAGCCCACTGACCTACATCTACACTATTGTTTTCCTCAGGCCGGATTACTGGGTCCGTAGGTGACAGGTCAGGAGTTTAATTTCTCAACAATACAGACAGGTAAGTTTTAAATGTCCAAGGCATCTAACCTCTCTCTTAGTAAATTCTGAACCTTCCTCTTTAATGGGATGGTTTAAGGTTAATTTTACATACCAGACATTGTTCTATGTGACATCAAAGAAGCCAAATGTTTAATAAATCATCTTACGGTCAACATTTTATTAATGGGTGGTTAATTAGGGTTTAAAAACAAGAACAAGATAAATTTCAGTCTAATAATGAACAAACAATTTTAAAAGTCTAATCATATAAGTGTGCTGTAATTCTGCTGCTAGCTCAAGGTGAAAATACTGTCGTCACAGTTTAAGTAAAATACTTATACCATACATCTGAGAGAAAATTTATTTATAATTTACAACAACTGGTCAGCATTTTTATGAGTCTATTGCTGACCATCAGATTTAAAGAGAAGGTGGTACAATTGATAGGTCAGGTGATGTGATTATTTCATGCACAAAATATTATCACAAAGATCCCAGTAACAGCTTTCGAGTGAGTATCAGTCACTATACAACAGAACAATTGCTGGTGAGGATGATACACATTCAAACAAAAGTAGAACAACTTCTAAAATTTTAATTCGATTAATAATTGTTTTAAACTGTTACACATGCACACCCTCCCTCCAGCCACCCTACCAGCTTGCCTTAGAAAACAATATCTCTCAAACACCACTTTCATACCCACTAATTATAACTATACACATGCATTTCACCAATAATGTTAAAGAGCTAACCTTGCTCTAACATAAACATTATTAAAAGGCAAACATAGCTCTTACATAAACATTATTAAAAGGCAAACATAACACTTACATAAACAGCATTAAAAAGTCAACAAAAACTTACAAAAGCCAGACGAGTGTCTGCTGAAATGTGCAGAAAAAAGTTGACAGAAGAAATTAAATCTGTCAATAAAAGCTATTTGACAAGGTTTATGTTGACATCGTTTGTGTATATTACATACATAAGATGAATTGATCTTGTAAATAGGCCGTGTTTGTTTACGCTAAAGAAATTATATACATCGTCACAGCAGGAGGTTTACTGTCCCGTTGTGTTAGTTCATTTAATATCTACCTAAGGACTCCTTTGCAATATGTATTCAAATTTCAATACACAAATTATATGAATTTAAATTTTTCAATACACAAATTATATTATGTCATAAAACTGTATAAATAATAAATGACAAAAAGGGAGTCAGCACAACTGAGCAATTCAATTGCAATTTTTTATAAATAATGGAAATGTATGAATTTTAAATGATAAAAGGAAAATAAAGAGAAAATTTAATTTGAATAAAAGTTTAAAGTTTAGAATATTCATACAAATTGCAGTGTGTATCTCCCCTGAAGCAATTAAGTTTCTTGATGTATGGGTAAGCTAAAGTCGCTGTATAAAATATTTCTTAAGCAATTCATTGCATTGTTATATTTTTGTTGACAGTATTTTTTCTGGCAATGCATTTTTCAAAACATCAAAGATATATAGCATTCAAGTGGCCCAAACACAGTCATTTTGGATAAAAAAAGAGCTGTTGTTATTTTTATGTATATTAAGCTTTTCGAACATTAAAAGTGTCTTTTTGTAGTGGGGCATTGTTTTTAACACAATTCAAGGTTTTCAGGATAAAACTTGAACGTTTGGTTTAGTTTGGTTTTAAATACAAATCAATGACAAAATTACAGCCATATTTGCCATATTCAGCTATTCTTGGTGAAGTAAGAGCTGTGACGTATGTCTGGGTAGAACCACCGTCACCAGGCCAGGCCAGCTGCCAGACCTTCCTACATGAAAGTTCTCATCCTGCCAGGACTGGAATCCACATGGTGAGAAGTCGAGGATCTACAACTGTACAGTTAACAACCTGACAACAGCAGCCTCTGGAGCAGGCTGATCAGCATCTTCATTATCTGAGTGGAGCGATCAATTCCTGTTCAACAGGTAAAGTATCTAATGACACACCAATTCTGATATTAGAAATGATTTCATCTCAATATCTAAAACTTTATTTTGATAGCAGCTATAAACAATTAATTTAACCGGTTGCTGTTCACTTGAAATGACTATCTAAATACTGTAAACCATTTCATTGCGAAAACAGAAGAAATAGCAATCATCACCATCAAACCTCAACACCTGTTACCAACAGTTGCGTAAAGTCATGAAGATTGTACCAAATAACCTTAACTATACAATATTCTTATTATATATCACTCAGACAAGGGTCACAATTGGTACAAGTCATCAAATTATCACTGTCATCATCATCATCACCACCATCACCACCATCATCATCATCATCATCATCATCATCATCATCATCATCATCATCATCATCATCATCATCATCATCATCACCATAATATATACTCCACACCTTTTATCCTTATTTACCCACAAAAGATTTTTATTAACAAACATCTTAAGAATTAACAGGAAAAGTCATCATCATCAACAACAACAAACATCATCATTATCATAAATCATCATCATTGTCATCATCATTACCACCACCACTACCACCACCACATCATCAATTATTCGGTAAAGCTTATCATATAACACTAGTTCCCCCACACTGGTTCCTCCAATCTCTACAATCTCGGGTACCAGATAAATATCTCTGCAGGTCTCAGTACCTGAGAAACCTCTTCCATACCCAATTGTCTACCATACCCAAAGGATGATTGGGTTTTGTTTTATGGAAGCCAACACCTACAGTGAATGGTTATATTCAGATGGTTGCAATATTATTTTAACCAATCAAATGGCTGCAAATTAGTTATTTACCAGTCAAGTGATTGCAACTTTGTAATTAACCAAACAAATGATTTGAACTTTATTACAAGCTAGTCAAAAATTTGCAATTTTATTACATAAATGCTAGAATAAATAGTCTAATGCTAGAGTAAATGGCCCAATCAGAATTTTTTGAGTCAAACAATCAAATGCTTTTAATCAATAAATCTATGCAGTGCAATTTTAATATCAACTAGATAGAATGGTGATTTCAAAGTAACACCATGAAAGTGTTGTGATTTAAAAAAAACAACCAATCAAATGGTTGCAATTTCACAATCAATCAACAGGCTGCTAATTCATATTCAACCAATGAAATGATTGCAATAGTAATTAATCAGTCTAAAGAATGATAAGACTTATAACCTGATATTTCCTCCGATTTACATAATTTAAGTATGACCTGAAACCATCCATGGATGCATAATTTTGCCAAATGGATAAAAAAGTTTTGCTTTCAGTGCCAAATACCACAATATTATCAAGCACATTTTATCATTGAAGAATAACAACAAAATATTGTATGGCTATCTTTAACATTTTGATGGGCAACATAATCTTTAACGAACCTCGCCTAATCTATAGTCTGTGGCGAAAATCATACCTTCTGCCAAAAAAAATGACCCTTCCACTTCATCTGCAAAGCACAAATTGATCAAGCTTAACCAAATAATGTAGTTTCTGAGCAGCCTACTCCCGCTGGGAACTCCAAATCTGAATCTGCGCTATTTGCGACAGAGTCAATAGTAAAATGTTTAGTTGTTTCATCATTAAATTGTTTCCTATAAATAGGAATTAAACGCAGCAGGCTTTGAATTAAAGTTCCACAAAATCTGACCCACTCCCAATAATCCATGCTGTGAACCCTATGTTACCCCACCTTCCTAAACAGATAATCTCTGTAACCACATCATGCTTTCAACATTACCTGACATTAGTCATAATTTCATCAGCTAAAGATAAGAATAATCAAATTTTGTTATAAGAGGTTACAACAATCATGCTGATATCTCAGAAAACGTTGTTTTTTGTTTTTTTTTGTACTAGTTCAACTCATGGTAAAAAATTTCCATCAAACTACCTTTTCCTTGACTATTCTATAGGTCAAATCTGATTATTTTCCAAACTGGGAACCAGTCTAAGAAAACCATTATATCTATGCAACATGAGAGAAATATTATTTCCGACTTGAATGCCCTGAAGTCAATTCTCTGAAATATTTTCCATTTTCTAAAGTCACACTTGAAGAACACTTGAACCAGGATCTTAATAGCTACCATTTTATCAATGTGTTGAATATTTCAAATTAATTACTTATTTCATAACTAAGTATTAAAAAAAATATATTTTACCATCACAGATTAGCATAACTTGTTATTTCATATCACTTTACTCTTATTTAAATATAATATTTGCTGCAGAAATATTTGGACCAATAAAATTTACAAACTTAAACAGTGAGAACACATTTCAAGGAAATTCTGGGAGACATTCTTAACCAGGGCAAGGGACTTCCTTCACTTTTATTAATACTTTCAATAAGCACTCCATAACTCTCTCTCTCTCAATACATGTTGATTAAATTATATTTTACACCATCCAGTTGTATTACCATGTGGCCATAAATGACAGGTTAATAAATCCCAGGATAAGGCTTGCAGATCCCTTCAGACCCCCTTCTGCCTATTACTGTTGCCCCTTTATGGCCCCCTACAGATCTGGCTCTACAAACATGAAGTCAGTGGGGAAAAAAGTATTTTCATTTAGCAAGAAATTAAATATTTTTTAAACAAACCCTATTAACTGGGTTGTTTTTAAAACATACATGACAATAAATTATTTATTCTAACATGAACCGACAATGTAGAATTTGGTGGGAAAATATGTTAAGTACATTAAACTTATCTAAATATGATTTAAATAAAAATATGCCTCATCTGGTTTTACAAGCAATATCTGATATATTTCTCAAAGAAAACCTACAGAACTGGTGCCTATTAATCAATTTTGAATGAGACAATTCTAATGAATAACAATTTTAGGATTTGTAGGAGAAATAAATAATTAAGGTAAAATTTTTTATCTGGAGTTGTTGAGACTGCCACAGCTAAGATCAAGGCCACAGACATGTTGAAGCAATCAAGGAGTCATGTAGGCCACACACACTTTCAAACTCATATAAATAAACAAACGTGTCATCTAGTTTGGCCTCTGTAAGACCCCCAATAACGGTAGTCTGGCAGTCAACAGCCAGTGTCAAGAACTTTAAAATGCCAATATACAGGGAAAAGTGTCCGAAGGAAGAGCAAAACACCCTTGTTTTTAAAGTTATGTTAAAAAAATATAAAAAATAAAAAGAACATGTTATCATTAACATCACAATACATAAGGACATGATAACCTGATAGGAGAGCATTTTATTATCTTCCATTGACAGTCTTTTCAATGTGTGATCGCTATTTTCAAGTATAATAAAAGTGTATAAATAGGAAAAAAAGAAAAGGTCCTATAAGAATTACTACAAATATATATATCAGAATTATCTCACTACAAAAGCATACAGACAAAAAAAAAAAAACAATGTTAAAGAGACATTACATACACTCAACAGTTACCACCTTTGAACAGTCAGTCGGTAAAAGAACTGTTAATTGTGCCTAGCCATTTTTTTGCTAACTTTTTTTTCTTTTTTTTCTGTCTTACCTATACAAAATCAACTTCATTGACTGTTTCCATTTACTAACAATGCTGCTGACAATAAATTTATTCTAAAGACCAAGTCAAAGCACTTCAAAAGGGACTTACAATTTTTTGGACCACTGGTCCCATAAATATATATGGACACGTATGTATATTGATGTTTTGAATTATTTATTGATACTTCTGATACAAATTAATTCAAGTGTCCTTCATACTTCATACTTTTTCCTCATCAACAGACTGATAACACTTAGTTTCCATGGCAACACAAATTGGACAAATCATAAATACCAGAAGAAGTGGCTGGCGTAGGCTAAATGGTAACAAATCGGACACCACTCCAATGTAAAGACCACAGTCTGGACAGTGTTAGAGAGAGGGGTTCAATAAAAATTTAATTATAGAACTGTTTATATGAACTACCCCTCCTGGGAATTAGAGGTGAGAGGGCAAGAAAGCAATAAAACCCGGATTACCAGAACCAAATGGCAAGTTAGCAAGTCAGCAGTGGTAGTTAACCTAGCTGATATGAAAAAGAATGAACTTTCTGCATGATTAGCCAAAGACATAAATATATATATGAAAAGGGTAGTTTATTGGTTCCTTCGGTCGTAAATTATCAATAGCGATGAAACATTAAAGGAGAAACACCTGGGAGAGAAAATGTCCTCACGTCATTTGATTATTTAGTATAATTTTCTGCAAAATAAATGAGGATTGAAATCAAAATAAAATGAATCCCAACATTATCCAGAACAAATAAATTAAAGCAAATTGTTCAGGTGAAAAAACGGCAAACATCTTAAACATTTAAATTGTCCACCATATCAAAGAAACCCACCTGAAACCTATTACGAATGTTTGACAGTTGCTTGTTACAATTGGCAACTTATTATGTCCGAAAATTTGCCAAGAACCACAAATTCAAGCTAAAAATCAATATGTAAAACTGTTGGCTTAGGAATACGTTCAACATACCTCAACAATCCAAGTTAGAAATGGCTGCCAACTACTGTACAGATCATATGTAAGATAGACGGTTTCTATTACTATGATGTCAGTCGTATTTGTCAATCATCAATTATTTACCATCATTCATGGCTGCTTTCAAAATATCAAGTCTAGATGTAGATGTGATGCATGTGCTGATGAGACAAATGATATTGTGTAATGGGGGGAAGAGGGTATGCAAGATGGGAACCAATCACTCAAAACACAAGTCTATTATGCTAGATACCGAAAAAAAATGCAGCTCCACTTTTTTCAGTGAATAGTATAATCAAAATTCAAAGCTGAGAAAGGAATATAACTTTGCCAAAGTTAATTTTCAGGGTTACTTGCACTTTTGAAATGTGTTCCTTTTTTTTAAGTGAACAGGTATTCCAAGTTTGAAATAAATATCTTATGGCGGTTTTCTAGAAATGGACCTTCACAAAAAAAGCAAATGCTGACAAGAGGGTCATTACAAAAGTTCCTTTTTTAAAAATATCAGTAGAAACATATTTTGCATTTTTTTGAATAGTAGATCTTTTAGTTCCATCTTGAAGAAACAAATCATTTTAACAGAATTTCTTCTGTAAGTTATCATCAAATTGGAACCAATTAAGTCTTCTAGTTTTTTTTTCTTTCCAAGCCAAGTCATAACTAAAACAAATTTTTTATAAATATATCACATCAATATTAGTTTTTATGGCAGCATCCAAATATTATTAATGGAAAACCTACAGACAAGAGTTTGGGTTGAGCCAGCAGTACTCTGCAGGTCAACCGAAAGAAAACATAAAAGCTTTCTCCTGGAACTCGAACCTACTAAGGAGTTACTTATCCAGAACTCTACTGTATAGCCAAAGGCACCCCTGTAATAAGTTTGTGCATGAATACATCATTCTGAACCATCAAGTGTCAGGTAAACACCCTGACAGAATTCATCCATCTTGACAATAGACTGGAACCCTATTCCATTGTCAGTTACACCAGACTGGTACTAGAGCTGTGAGATAAGATTATCAGCTCTACAATCTACTAAATGTCCAGTCTAGAAACCTCCCAGAAGCCGTGCCTTGGGTTGTCATTTATACAACAGAACATTTTCCTGGAATCTGCAGATCAAAGGTTACTTATATTATTGTCACAAGTCATCATCATCACCAGCAACATCATGATCATAATCTTCATTCATCATCACAATCATCACCACCACCATCACCTTCATTATCATCCCCATCATCATAATCACCATCACCATAATCTTTGTCATCCTCATCATCATCCTCATAATAATAATTAAACTATATCTTCATACCATTAACTAAAATCTTCATCCTTATCATCATTATAACCATAAATTATAATGTTCCAGAATTTGCAGTTCAAAGACCATGATTGTTCTTGTCACAAATCAGAATTTACACTGTTTCAGTGTACCTGAATAGCCATCATATACTTTAACAGAGGTGAAATGCAATGCCAAAAACATATGATCATGCAAGTTCAGCTAAAAATGGATTGAAAGTTTGATCAGGTGCTATTTTGCAGACACATTGCACTAATTATTTGGCCTTGATCCAAGATAGGAGTCAATTTCATTTCAAAGATTTTTTTTCAATTAACTTTTACATTATCATACATATCGGTATGTATAACCTAGACTTATTTTTATACATCTTCTTACATTGACATGCAAAATTGCCTAACATATTGCTGTGATTCAGCACCAAACAAAATAGATTCTGACCAGCCAGCTTCCAGGAGCTGGCTGATCTGGATCATCACTATTTGCCAAAATCATATATGTTTACAAGTTCAGCAAACTAACCTAACTGGTACCATGTCAAACTTTTCATTCAGATGGACACTCCTGGTTATATTAGCAAGCTGCTCTACAGACTAAAAGACTGGTGGTGCTCTGTCATAGGAGCACATGGCCCCAATCATCAGCCTTCCTCAGATATGGGCCTATCTCATCCCCACATCTCTCTGGATCCCTATCTCCCTCTCATCCTCTGTCAGTTCCCCAACCTCTGTCTATCTTCATCCCATAAATGATTTCTACCATTATCCCATCTCAACTCTTCACAGCAATAAAATCACCAGAAAAAACAATGTTATTGTTACTAAACACATTCAAAAGATGTATTTGGCACAGATTATGAAAATATTACAAGGTCCTATGAGTATTTCAACATATGTTTGTTGGTAATGTTTATTGGGTTTATTATCCATACAGTATTTCAGTTATCTGGAGACGGTGTCCACTTGAAGCAGATATAATGCTGCCTTCACTGTCACTGTGTATAGCATAACCTGGAATGCTACCACTCCCAGTCACATTATCCTGACACCGGGCCAACCAGTGATTGAACTACCCTTATATTTGCTTGAGCGTTAGCGAGGGAGTATACCACTAGCATTTTTAGCGACTTTGGTATGTCGTGGCCCGGGATCGTACCTGGGGTCTCACAATCTACAGGTACCATTTTTATTACCACCAACTGCTGTCAGACTTCTTAGCCTTAAGCTTGCTAAGTATGTATTTATAAGGATTAGGTAAAAAGTGTAGAGCCAGATCGGCCAATGCCCTGCTGGGAACTGCCTGAACTGGATCTACACTTTTAGCTGCTGAGTATCCAGCAAATAGGCTTCTGACCCTGCCATGAAATTTTTTATCCAATATCTAAGAATTCAGTGTGGGTTACTGACATTTTTACATAGCAGGCCAAGAGTTAACTAGCTGACTCCCCTACCATCAGCTCATCTCATCATCTCTCCCCCCTGTCAACAGATGGACACCATCACCAACCATCCCTTGCAATCTCCCTCATCTGGACAGGCAACATCAGATTCTATTGTTTTTTCTCCACCAGCTCATCACAAAGGTAGATGCTGTATGAATATTTACATTTTGTAGTGGAAATTCAGATTAAAAATGCAAACAGCAAATTTAAGGTTGCAGAACAATCTAGTTTCCACTTTTTTTCTCTCCTCAAAATATGCTGCTCATTTTATCACTATCAGTTGGTAATGTAATAAAGCACTTTCCTTAATTTAAGCACTATCACAGACTATTTTTGATACCTTAAAGGTGGTATCCGATAGTTTGAACCAAAAATATTTTCATTAAATATCATAATAAAACATTGTTACCTGAATAGATCTAGCAAAATGTTGTTTATTTTTGTCCTACTCCTGTCTGAATAGTGAACCATAATGCCACAATCATTATTACAAACATGTATATCCTATCTGAGCCACGCTACACAGTTAGCTATTTTTAAACCAATTTTTTTTATTTTTTGATCACTTATGTTTAAGCTCATCCACCTCATCCACTGTAACATCGATGTCTAATTTTTGAAGGAATCCCAATCGCTCTAATTTTTAGATTTGAAAAGAATGAACGTTTTACGAGTTTATTATCGAGTAGAACTTCCCTAAAATTGAGATACTGCTGAAAAACAATAAAGCATTGACTAAAGCATGAATTTTTTCCGAAGACAGTAGGTACAAATACCCCATTCAGATATTGTAACACATATTAGATATAGGCAAACTGTCAGATACCACTATTAATTTAACAAAAAAATCATGTTTTACCTTTAAAAATGCATAAATTTACACTGGCAAGAAAAAAATCATCCTACCTTATTAGAAATTTTGTAAATCCAAACCTTTCAGCACTTGTGATTTTTGGTCACAAATATAGTCAAAACACTATTTCTAAAAAGAAATGTTTTGGTCACAAAGGTAAGTTACACTTTCAAAAATATCCTGATGTTCAACCATTCAAAACCATAAGTCCACAAATAAATTTGGTCACATCGTCATAACTATGATTTTGATTAAATATATTTAAAAATAGTTTGAGTTTGACCAGTCAAATCCACAAACACTTTGGTAATAGCAAAATTCCAAATCTTACTTTCACATCATCAAGATGTTTCTGCTCTAATCAAGAGGTGGGTTATGATGTCCTACTTGCATCTCAAAAGTATCTTATACTTGGCCTCCTACAAGTCTCACATGGCTTACAACCAGTCAAACTGTCCATCGAAAAAGGGCGCATCCTGGCAACCTTAAAATGCCACCCTGATTACAGAGGACCCAGGTAAGCAAAGGTGCCAGCAGGTACAAAGAAGCAGACCCCTTAACCCCCCATGATGGTCACAGCTTGCCCACACCAAGGACCAGATAATTACTTAGTAGAAATATTTTCCATCCTCATTTTGTTATTTCTTATCCAAAATATATAAACCTGTAGCTCATTAGAATTGTCTTGATGAGACATTTTCAATGAGTGGCCATTTTATAGGGTTTGGTTGAGAATTATGGGATATATAACATATTAACTACATTACTTTACTGAAATGGGTTTACTCCTCTTATCTGGGAATGTGTTGACCACTTCACTGAACACTTGACCACTGATATGAACACCAAAACAATGTTGTCCCTTGGCTTGTCGTCCTCTCATATATCACAATGTAAAATGATAAAATGATAATCCAGCAGGGATTATGGACATTTTGAAATTAGCAATTTTCTACTAAGCATCTAAGTGATTAACCATTCTTTTAATGCTCAAGTGTTATCTTTACTTTTAATGCTAATAAACATGGCATGTACCAGTTAAGTGATTATCCTACAGGGATTTTTGAAAATTTGAAATTAGCAATTTTTCTTCATGAGCATTCTGTGTTTACTCTTGAGAAGTTTACATGCTCAAGTGTTTATCTTTACTTAAAATTCCAATAATCATGTAAGTGAAAATCTGCCAAGGATTTCTGAAATTTTAAAATTAGCAATTTTCTACCATGGCATTCAAATATATGACTGTCATTAAGCTCCATTAAACTTCTCATTAATGGAAGTGATAATCATTCAGCGATATTGAATTTTAAAATAAGCAATTTTCTATTTTTCAACCAATGTTTACACTTTCTGTAATGCTTGCATATTACTTTAAATTTACTCTATTTTTTTTTAATTTGGTAGCAATTTTCTAGTGTGTACCTTGGCTGTTATACTTGCGGACAAACATGATCATATAATTGGAATTATTATTTTAATATGACCAACATTTCTGTTGTTGTTGTTACATTACACCAACACATTTATGGTCATATTGGCAATGTCCAACTAATAATTGGTGGAGGAAAACCACACATTCTGGGTAGAACCACCGGCACACCGCAGGTTAGCCGGAAAACCTTGCCACATAAAAGTTCTCACCACGACCAGGACTCGAACCCTCGCAGTAAGGAGCTGAGGTTAAGTCAGCAACTCTAACAGCCTGACCACAGACACCTGCTTTTAAGCAAATTTTTAACTTGGAATCCAAGTGTTGACCCTTTCTTTTATCCCTTAAAATAGGGAAGTTTGCAATAGGGCAAGACTACAAAATGGATGAATGTTACTGGTCAACTACTTGTTTACTTTGTAGAAAGTCAATATGTGAAGAGGAGAGTGATTTTTTCAATGGTTTAAACAAGAAGAGTGCAATAAGTTTAAGAATAAAAGTTTAATTGACCTGGTCAATTTATTGTTGACTTTATTTAAATTTAATAAATACGAGGAAGACACTGTGGGAGGATTAGTGCTTTTTTGAATGGGAGATATACATCCTACATGACCAGTAATGGTAATGGTCATGATGGCAGTTATAGATGGAGCAAAATCCCAGACAAAGGCCTGAGTAGAACCAGATATACAACAGGGTAGCTGATTTTCTTTTAGATACAATACAGCAACACAATAATGGTCATTATAGCAATGTCCTGCTTTTTCAGTGGAGGAGGATTCCAGACAAATATCTGGGTAGAACCAAAGGCACACCACTGGTCGACTAAAAGAAAATGATCAAATCATGTAAACTCAATATTATTCTCTATCAATAAAACACATATAAAACTCAAGTCATTTAACTGTTTAAAACAGTGCAAAAACGTGCCATCACATTATAATGTAATAAATCATGACATAAAAAGTTGTAAATCTGACAAAAAATGAAACCATATGACATAGCATGCTGACTACATTATGATAAACTGGTATTTTAATTTACATCAAGACTTTTCTTATCAGAATTTTCAATTTGCTGTTTCATACAGGAGAATCAACTGAGCAATTTATGGCTTCTTTTCAAAGGCACATGCACTGCAGTTGCTTTTAATGTTGTTTTGTTTTTTTATAGTAAATCTGTAATTTTATTTCTATTTAACCAACAAACCTAAAACATACATAGGGAGATAAATTGGTAAGCAAATTTATTGTTTTAGATTATTAAACCCAATACAAACGGAACAGATTTAAAAAAAATTATGCTTGATAAATGAAAAGGCAACAACAAAGTTTCTAACTAGCAACATTGTAAACATTTTTTATGGTTGCCAGGTTTAGGCCTTAGATTGGCACCTTAGTTGTCAGTGTTTTTAAATTATCCTAAAATAGAGCTTTAATTATGGTAATATTTGCAAACTTGGCATCTGATTGGTTAAAAGCATTAATGATCCTAGTTAGGTAAATGTGACTAGGTGTGGTCCATTTTATTTCACATCAGGGTGACCGGACCTGGTAGCGCAATTGTAAAAAATAGCTCCCTTGCAAACACTCAAGCAAATATAAGGGTAGTTCCATGACTGCTTGGCTCGGTGTCAGGATAATGTTACTGGGTGTGGTATCATGCCAGGTGTTCACAGCATGCTATACACAGTAAAGGCAGCACTATATCTGCTTCAAGTGGACATCATCTCCAGATAACTGAAATACTGTTGGTGGGATGATAAACCCAATAAACAAACAAACAAACAACATGGTAAAGTTGCTAGTGAGCAACATAGTAAAGTTGCTAGTGCGTGACATCATAAAGTTTCTAATGAGCAACATTGTAAAGTTTCTAGTGAGTGGTGACAAAGTTTATTATGAGCAACATTGTAAAGTTGCTAGTGAGCAACATTGTAAAGTTTCTAGTGAGTGACATCACAAAGCTTCTAATGAGCAACACTGTAAAGTTTCTAGTGAGTGACATCATAAAGTTTCTAATGAGCAACATTGTAAAGATGCTAGTGTGTGACATCATAAAGTTTCTAATGAGCAACATTGTTAAGTTGCTAGTGAGTGACAACATAAAGCTTCTAATGAGCAACACTGTAAAGTTGCTAGTGAGTGACATCATAAAGTTTCTAATGAGCAACACTGTAAAGTTGCTAGTGAGTGACAACATGAAGTTTCTAATGAGCAACACTGTAAAGTTGCTAGTGAGTGACAACATAAAGTTTCTAATGAGCAACATTGTTTAGTTGCTAGTGTGTGACAACATAAAGCTTCTAATGAGCAACACTGTAAAGTTGCTAGTGAGTGACAACATAAAGTTTCTAATGAGCAACATTGTAAAGATGCTAGTGTGTGACAACATAAAGCTTCTAATGAGCAACATTGCTAAGTTGCTAGTGTGTGACAACATAAAGTTTCTAATGAGCAACATTGTAAAGATGCTAGTGTGACAACATAAAGCTTCTAATGAGCAACACTGTAAAGTAGCTAGTGTAAAACAACATAAAGTTTCTAATGAGCAACATTGTAAAGTTGCTAGTGTGTGACAACATTAAGTTTCTAATGAGCAACATTGTAAAGTTGCTAGTGTGTGACAACATAAAGTTTCTAATGAGCAACATTGTTAAGTTGCTAGTGTGTGACAACATAAAGTTTCTAATGAGCAACATTGTAAAGTTGCTAGTGTGTGACAACATAAAGTTTCTAATGAGCAACATTGTAAAGTTGCTAGTGAGTGACAACATAAAGTTTCTAATGAGCAACATTGTAAAGTTGCTAGTGTGTGACAACATTAAGTTTCTAATGAGCAACATTGTAAAGTTGCTAGTGAGTGACAACATTAAGTTTCTAATGAGCAACATTGTAAAGTTACTAGTGAGTGACAACATAAAGTTTCTAATGAGCAACATTGTAAAGTTTCTAATGAGCAACATTGCTAAGTTGCTAGTGAGCAACTTCATGCCACTGCTTTTGAGTAACATAATAAAGTTCCTAGTGACCAACATCATAAAGTCGCTAGTGAGTCATAAACTAGTTTAATTTATTCGTCCTGACCCTCATCTGCTCATGCCCCGCCCTCCCCTTGTACCGATAGGCATCTAGATATTTCAATAAAATTTGACCCTTCACTACATAGGGCCACAAGCAAAGGGGGCATTTTTAATGAAGTCTCCAGGAAATTGACTCAAATCGCAAACAAGATCAGAATAATCAAGGTCTGTCTGACAATGAAACAACAATGGGAAGAAAAGAAATTTAAATTAAACAATTAAGTTCACAAACCCTATTTAATGCATGGGTAAAGTGTGTTGTGGAAAAGGAAAGTATTCCTTTAGAAAATGTAGACGGAGTGATAGCGTGGCTGGACACACACAAAAAATCTGCCATAGCAAGGTCAGTTATTGATGTGCGTTCAAACATATTAAGTTTACAACGGCAGAAAAATGTTTTAATTGGATTTGACAACAATCGAAATTGACCACAAGGGCATGGTCTAGGTAGTTGCTGTATTTAGGTACACTATAAGAAATATGGGCACAAAGAACACTAGGCATTCCTTACTTGTAAACTGATAACCACAAATCAGTGTATAAATATGTATACGAAAAAAAAAGTGTAGATCCAGACCAGATAGTTCCCACTAAGAGTTGTTTCATCAGGATCTGCACTTTTGCTTGCCGCATCTCTCACACCTTTGCCTGTAGTTGTTAGCAGTTAACTATGAATTAAGATTTGATTATTAACATATAAAGTTAAAATGAACTTTCAAAGAAATTCATTGGTCTGAAATTTGTCTTTTTGGACAATTTGCTATTAGAGTTTTAAAGCAAGTAATGGACAATGAATGGGTAGAATAGGGGAAATGATGTATTGCTTAAAATTTTCTCTGAATTTTGTCTTCTTCAACAATTGGCTATTTTAGTGTGAGTGGAAAAAAAAAGAGATAAAAATTTCAGTCATAGAAGAAACATCACATCTGCCAGTTACCTTTCTCGACATACATTTTATCTAAAGTAATACAAATAATGTTGGAGGGTGCCCCTGACCAAGTGGTTAGAGTTGTCGTAAGTCCTCAGCCCATAACCATGTGGGTTTGAGTCCCTGTCAGGACAAGAATTGTCATAAGCGGAAGATTCCAACTAAACTACAGTTCGCCAATGGTATCATCTTCTTAGATGTAAGGTCTCCTCCACCAATTATCAGCTAGATGTCGCTAATGTGACCACAATTGTGTCAGTATGGTGTAACAAAATACAAACAAAAGCAAACAAGAATTTGCTCTACAAACCCCCTCCCCCCCACCCCACCCCACCCCCGGACAAATGTCTTGGTAGAACCACCAGCACACCACAAGTCAGCTGGAAGAACTTCCCTAAAGTCCTTTACCTTGAATGGGACTCGAACCCATGTGGTGAAAGGCTAAGAAGTTAGAGAAGTTACAAAATGGTGACTCTACCACTACGCCACGGGTGTCCCTATATGAAAGTGGTGCCAGCCAAAACAATATTTAGACAAAAAGAAGCTAAGGCATGGGCCAAAACTCACTTTCATAGAAACTTACTGCTCTGTTACTTGCCTTCTTCAACAATTAGCTCAAAAACAAAAACTAAAACATCAATTTCATCTGCAATCATTTCCTTGGTTGCCTATTTAAATGTGAGATGAAACAGTCGAAACAGTGGCAAGAATTGAGTCAATGGAGCCTTACTTATGTGATTTTTTTTCCAGATTTAGGACCAAGATAACATGGCTTATCAATGTTTAAAATCTGCACTCAAATAATAGCAAAAAACTTGCGTGACATAATGTGTGGCACATTGTGACCTGTGGATTGTAGCAAATGTGACATTAGGGGTAGAATTATGGTGAAAAAAAAACAACAAATTTACACATTAAACTGTTGGTTAAAAAAATGTTTTTTTTCATCTCCAGAAAAAGCCCTTAGAAGGAAAATATCATGTTCTTGCTACAATAACAAAAAATAGACAAGGAACAAAATATTCAGACATATATTATACTGCCTCTTGGCAGACCTGGGCCATAGAACTAAGCAGTGGATTCGAGTCCAAGTCGGGGTGAGAATTTCCATGTGGTGAGATTTTCAGCTTACCTGCGGTGTGTTGGTGGTTCTACCCAGATATAAGTCTGGAGTCTTCCTCCACCAATAATTAGCTTGATGTTGTCAGTATGACCATAACTGTGTCAGTGTGATGTAACAAAAAACAACGAACACACAGAACTAAGAAGCCAAACCTTAGAAAGTTATACCACTTTAATACTTTGCAACTTTGATAATTATGTGGCCACCAAGAATTAAACCTGCGATCTCCCATACATTTTAACCTTCTACAGTTATTATGTTGGGCCCAGGTACAATATCGGTGGGCTCCCTCAACCACCCAAGAAGTCCTAGAGCCCCTTGTCTCCAAACACATTCCCCAGCTGTCAACACGTTCTATTGTTTCATTTGGTGTGGGGCTGTATTTCTATTCATTCATTTTTCTTGGATTGAATGCTTTTTATAACAATAGTCAAGTCGTTAGTATCAAATAACTGGTAGTTGTTCTGTTTTGTTAAAAATCCAATCATTACAACAAAAGAATATTTTACAAAATCTTTTGTTTTTAGTTTTTTAGTTAGAATATCTGCAAAAATACAAGCTTGTTACATTGTATTTTATACAAAGTTGGGAGATCAAATAATTTAAAAAGAAATGACATATTACATTTTTTATTCTTAACACATGCAGTCAAAATCTTTTTTCATTTTAACTTTCAAAACTTCCAACATCTATCATTAAAAATATTGTGGGCTCAACACATTTTCTTTAAATATTAAAAAAAAGAAAAAAAAAAGTTAAAAAAAAACAACTAGAAAATGTCTGAAGATAGTACAGTCAAGCACTTATATCAACCACCATCATATAATAACCAGACCACATCATTAATGTGATAACTTTCTAAGCATTCTTTGGCGAACACTATACCAGTTCAAAAAGATTTAAAGATTTTCGACATTACTAACAAGTAAAAGACCAAAGTGGCCTAGGCGTTGTGCAAGATTGCGTGTGCCTTATTGGATTATTCAAGTATCTTTTCCAGTCTGCCGACTACAAGAATTCTGATTTTACTAAGCAACTTAAAAATAAAAGGACTTGAAAAGGCATGGCGTAAATTCATTGGTGCCGCATTGGATTAGCAAAGTTTCTATCTAAGGTCAAAAGATTAAAGTTGGCCAGAAAGAAAGAATCGACTTGCCCCAGACTAAAACTCAGCAGATGTTATCAGAGGTTATTTCATGTCAAAATATGTCAGCAAAGGTTACAGCTTAATTCAACAAAGAATTCCCGAGAAATAAAAATGTTGAACAATAATTAAATAAAGATGAGCACTGGATTTAAAAAGTATAATATCTTATTTTCGTGAAGCTGGGATTTTCAGTAAGTCTTGACCAAACGTTTAATTAAGGAAGCTCATTAAAACTGTCATATCAGACAAGTTCTACACAGTCTTAACAATGTATAGTAAAAAGGATTTTTTTTTTTTTTAAAAATATCAAACAATCCTTCCCTAAATATAGTTCTTATAAAGAAACCAAATTTCATGACAAATTATGATTATTACAGCAACGTCTGTTTTTTTGGTTGAGGAAGACCCCAGACACACGTCTGGTTAGAACCACTGGCGCACCGCAGCTGGAAGACCTTCCCACATTAAGTCCCTTGCCCCGAATGGGACTTGAACCCACGCAGTGAGAGGTTAAGAGGTCAGAGAATTTATAAATTTATAAATCGGCAACTCTACCACTAATCCATCGGCTCCCCTAAACAAAATATTATATTACCCTAAGTGGTAATAAGTCAATGAGACATAACTGCAGGCTAAAATTAAGATGGATATTTAAATTTGTTCACAGCTCTTTGCATTGGCTATTGTAGTGTTATCTATAGTTTTGCTGTAATCTTTGGCTTTTGCTGTGTTCTTTGGTTTTGCTATGTTCATGGTTTTGCTATGTCCTTTTGTTTTTGCTACAATCTTTGGTTTTGCTGAGCTGTTTAGTTATGCTGTTTGGTTTTAATTTTAAGATCGCCAGGTGCAGCAGCAATGGAAACAGATGCATATGTAAGCAATTCCCCAAACATTTGACCTTTAGAAGAAGTGATCCTATGGAACATCTGTATGTTGTTAATTGTAAATACAGAAAACATTTTTCATTAAGAGACTTGGGGTGGGATGGGGAGACAGTACTATGGCAGTTTAACCTAGAAGATTCAAATTTTGTGGACATAAATCACGCTGACGCCAGGATGGCAACTATGCAGTTACAAACTAATATTGACAAAAAAACAAATAATGTGGGTAAAACCACAGTCACATGCCAAAGGTCGTTGTAAAATCATTAATGCATCGCAAACTAAAAACTACACCAATATGACCTGCAACCTATTAATGGCAAAAATTTTCCAAGACATTTTTATACTGACCCAAGTCCAATCATTTTGATTGTCCTTTTATAGTTGACAAACTAAATTTCAAACATTTAAACATTTTTATGAGTGCTAGCCTAACGGAATGGTAATTTCTTAACCCCTATCCTGTCACATTTGTAGCCAATATAGCCACATAGCAAGCCTATAATCATTTTCACTTTATTTGCTTAAAACTTTATGCAACAGAAACAAAAACATTCATTTTGCTATATTGTTTTCAAACAGTGAAGAGCCTGGTCAGTTGGCTCCCTTTATTCTAAGCTCGGACCTGTTGGCTGATCTGGATCTTCACTTAAAGCTTAGAATATTTTTTTTATGTTATTTCAACTACATGCAAAGATAACTAGTTTATATTTATGTTTATTGGGTTTAACATCCCACTAACAGTATTTCAGTTATCTGGAGATGGTGTCCACTTGAAGTAGATATAATGCTGCCTTCACTGTTTATAGCCTGCCATGAACACCTGACATGGGATGGGATGGGATTTGCCGGCATTTTTGCCGATAATGTGCAGCAACATTTCTATCATTATAGCACAGGGGCAAGTATAAGGTGCCCAGGGACTGAACCCAGCCAGTCTATTATACTGACACCCACTTACATTATCCTGACACTGAGCCAACCAGTCGTGGAACTATCCTTATATTTGCTTCAGCTATAGCAAGGGAGCTATAGCACTACCATTTTTAACAACTTTGATATGTCGTGGCCCAGGATCGAACCCTGGGCCTCCTGTACCTGGAGCTGACGCTCTAACGATTGTGCTACCAGGTCCAGTAAAGACAACTAGACAACCATGCTGGGGAATTGGTTGCAAATGGTGAAGATGTTGATCAGATAGTGCTCCCTCAACTTCCAGAAGGTGGTGGCTGATAGGGATCTAGACTATTTGCCCAGACAGGGTGTATTAACTTGTGGTAAGAATATTAAGGGACAGTGTCTATTTCTTACATTAAGTCACCTTGGTAGACCATAAAATGATGACCTTTGTCAACATACTCAACCTCGAGTGACCATCAACACTTCAATAAGTTTTGAAGATGAAAGTACAATGCAAATACTTAACACTGCAATAATAGCTCAAGAAATGACAGGTACGTAAAATCAAAACAAGTACACATGATTTTAATGGGTGCCTGTGGGCAAGTGGGAAAGTCACTCAGTAACTCCACGTCTCTGATACAAGCTATGTTTGATTCTTAGGCTTTGGCAAAAAGAATTTCATCAAGTCTTCCTGTTGTACTGCTGCATATATATTGGCGATGGTCTGAGTGATTCCTTCACCAACGAAAGCTGAAAGTTGCAAAAAAATGACCATTGTAGTGAAGGTGTGATGACTTTTGGAACATTTTAAGAACAAGCCTCAGAAAATGTCACCACAGGCCTTCTTGATCTCTCTGTTGTATGATGAGCCTGGGGTAGTTTTTGGGGAGTTTTTTTGTCTGCCTTGACCTGTCTATGATTTTTTTTATATATATAGGCAATTTGTTGCTTCATAATGTGAATGCATTATGGAGCACTCATATATATGATTATTTAAAACCTTTCTCCCATTCTTTTTCCACTTAAAGTTGAGTTTTGCCCCATATCAACACATTCACTTAGGAACTTTATTTACAAAAAAGTGTTTTCATTGTAAATCTATTGAGATTTTTGTTATCTATTTGTTTCCAATAATATGTTTATGTTTATCGGGTTTTTCGTCCTATCAACAGTATTTCAGTTATCTGGAGAGCGGAGATGGTGTCTACTTGAAGCAGATATAGTGCTACCTTCACTGTGTATAGCATGCCATGAACACCTGGCATGATACCACAACCTGTCACATTATCCTGACACCGGGGCCAACCAGTTGTGAAACTACCCTTGTATTTGTTTGAGCATTAGCCAGGGAGCTATACCACTACCATTTTTAACGACTCTGGTATGTGGCGGCCCTGGATCAAACCCAGGGCCTCCCATACCTGGAGCCAATGCTCTACCGATTACGCTACCAGGTCGAGTTTTCCATTAATAACAAAACTAATTTTAAGTTGAAATGCCATAGCAAGATTGTAATAAATTCAGCAGGGTGCAGAGACTTCTAGAAGCAGCTCCCTTTTCTGGATTCATTCAAGTTCGTTCTATGAGATCCATTAAACTAGGTAAGGAAACACACAATAGCACACCACACAATAAATCTTTAAGGGACAGTGTACGCGCAGGTGAAATGACTCTAGTTGGGTTGCTTTCCCTGTAAAATGAGCCCTTTAAGCCCCTTACCTTTAAGTAGTAAAAATATGGGTTTTCTAGTATGATCACAATGTAAACAATTTGACAGTGAAACGCTTTTATGTCCATCTGATAAAATTTATGCATTCAAGGGCAATAACTTCATTGATTTTTCCCCTTTAAATATCATATTCACTAATAAATTAACATTTTTGATAAAAAAAACACATATCCATGGGCAATAACTATGAATTTGCAACCCGGAAATATTAATCAGATAACGAAATTAAGATTGAAGAAATTAGTTATTCTAAGGCCTATAAATGTGGGTTTTTTTAAACCATGAATATCAATTTCAGCAAAATAATATTTTGAAAAGATGCATGTATCCAGGGGCTATAACTGTTAAAGATTATTCCCCATACAAAAATATTGACCAAGAAATGAATTAAAAAATATTCAAGTGACTTTATAAATCCATGGATGTTCTATACACGTGATTGTTTGGATTTGCAAGGTTTCGTTCAGGTTGGTTTCTTTATTCATTATTCTTGCTCACAAAAGGCTGGTGTTTTCATGTCCATTTATTTAAAAAAAACCTCTTCAACATCAAATGTCAAAGTGTAACAGACTGAGATGTTTCTGTCTTTTACACCATTATCTACCAAATCTGGTTTCTGCGATAGTTTGGCAATTAGTTTTAAATTTTAATTTCAATTTTTCAATAATTTAACACTTGTAATGTAAAAATGACAAAAAACACAGAGACGAGACACACAAAAAGAAAAAACAGCAGTTACCACCTTGGAATGGTCAGTCGGCAAATGGACCAACTGGGGTGTTTAAACCTGGAAATTATTGTATTTGTATTTGTATCTTGGGTTTTACGGCACACCAACACTTAATAGGTCAAACGGCGCTGAATACATTAAAGTTTAACTACAATGGAAATTATTGTAAATTATTGTAAAACTGTCTCTGAACAAATTATTTTGATATATATGGACACATTACCTTAAACACCACAGAACTTACATGTAGGCTATATTTGGAAAATTGCATTAGCATGGCACTATCCTCAAAAAAGAAGAAAACAGAAAAAAGTACGGAAATCAATATGGAATAAGTAAGGTTGTCTAGGTTAAACTGGCTATGACATCAGTGGAAAGCCTAATCACACCTCTATGATGTATGAATACATCATCAAACAATGTAGTGCGAGAAATGGACAGATGGCTGACTGTCTATTAATTCAGTGCTTATATATAATATGATATAACAAATTTTTTAACATTTCTCACATTATTACATAAGCAGGCTGTCACACACTCTTTTTTTTCTCTGTCACCTTTTTGTAATAAAACTAGATAAATAAAAAATTATAGAGCTGGAAAATGGGGTTGAATTGAGAAGACATTATAAAAGGCAACATCCAGACATTTAATTTCAAATGTGTCAGGTCTTTTTTACCATAGATAATGATGATTTAATGGGGTTTAAATTGCTAGTTAATTGAGAAAGGAAACATCTGTAAGATAATATCTAGGTTTCATAATTACAGTTCTTTGTATAACCTTTGTAACCAGATAATTGAGCTTGGAAATGGTTGATAATCAATGTTTGCAAATGTTAACCTAAAAAACAGCTGGCATCATGGCAAGTTGAAATAAATTGCAGATCTTGCATCTTACGTTACTTTAGTTAGATTTCAGTTTAATTTGTTCCTTAACTCAGGTGGTTAGACTTCTTTTGCAATTTTATCATCTGTTTCAAATGAAAGCTTCAAAGGATAATATATCCATGTGAAAGATTTAAAACAACCACATGACACAATCTAAAATGCATTGAAATTGAAAAAAAGACACGAATATCATTTTCAAAAAGTGGATCTTTCAGTCAGTCAATGTCAGCTTTCAGCATTATTTTGTTATTTTAACATAAAACAATTCTTGCAGATTTATGAATCAATTAAATACCTGATAAATTTATCAATTAATCAATGATATGACAGATGCTTACTGATCATATAACAACAAAAACTGGTTGGAATTTGCTTTACCTTATGTTTTATTTTGAAAAAACTTTTATTATGACTTTATCAAAGCCTCTCTTCTTTCAAAATGACATGTCTAATGTTTTTCTACATTCCTTTCCCCTGACAGGTGTGAAATGAACTATCTGAAGGTGAAATTCAAGTTATCAGATGTCAAATTGTCTCAATTTATCACATTTACCATTTTTTGGCAGACATTTTTAGACGTTGTATGAGGCAGGTTTGACATTGTACCCAATCAGTTCAAGCAACTGATATATCACTTAGAAAACTCTGGCAAAAGTCTTGGCAAAAAAAAAAAAATCCACAATATCCCCAGATTTTCAGTATATGATTTGTGAATATTCTCTTTTCCATATGTATGACTTTTTTATGTATAGTTAACCCTTTACATGCCAAAAACAATATTATTTACCCCATTAACTTAAAACACCCTAAAGGTGATTTAAAAGGGTAATTGATTACTTAACATACAATAAAGATGTGTACACATAAAAACACGACAATACCAAAGTGAATTTCATTTCTAATGAAGCTAATAACTTTTAAAATTACTCAATATATGTTCTTGAAATGCAATACGTTAAATTCCATCTTCATATTTAAGGAAAAGAAAGAGGCACATGTTGCAAGAAGACGTTTCCAATTATCTGTTAATCAGCACGAAGTAAATATGATTTGATCAATTTAGGGAAAAACACATGGTTAGATCCTTATGTCAGGAAATAAACTAATCCATGAAAACAAGTCAAGAATTCTAATGACAAGCGGAAGAGTAGAAAACATTTACTCTTAGCCTGCTTAGCATACATTTTTATGGCATAGGCAAACTGGGTAGATTCCGATCAGCTAGAAGCTGTCTGGAAGATGTCTGACCAAGATCTGCAGTATGTGGTGCAAAGCCTTTGGCAGTAAGACTTGAGTTTTGTTTGCATGTCGTTTAGTCAAAAAATAAGAATTTATTTAAGTTAATTAATAAATGTAGCAATGTATGGGTCAATAAATAAGTTCCCTTGTCAGAAGTTTCAAATGTACTCTTGCATGCTTATTAAGTACTTAGCAAAGGTAATATGGTTAGAAAATGTTAGAAAGAGTCATTGACAATTTTCTGATAAGTGAGGAGTTGTTACCTTGGTTACCATCTCTCACTTGTAACTGACTTAAGCCTTAACAGTTATGGTTCAAGTTCTGGCTTGAGCGCCAACTTTCATGCAAGGAGATATTTATGCAATAATTGATTGATGTCCTAAATTGTGTTGATAATTTTACATTTCAAAACAAAGACAAGAGAAAACTAATTACAGAATGAACAAAAGTGCCAACCTGCCAATCAAATGATTCACACATTTTGCAAGTTACCCATACTTTCATCTTAACAAATCCACGAAAATTAGATTTTGCCAAGCATGATTTGCACATTTCTCCTTCTTTGTATTGACAATTGACTGATTGTGCCACAAAAAATGAGATTACACAGATTTTCCGCTTTCACATCCATGAATGAAGGATGCATGATGTGCTGAGCACATCAGATACATCAGGATGAATCATGCCAATCAAGAATCATCATTCTTGAAGCTTTCACCATTCTATCTCGCTCCTTCCTAAAATGTTTCTGACAATTCTGCCTCCTCAATCTTCTAACATACATAACACATCAGTCAAATTGTATGCTTTATTGTGTGCTGTTTTATGTTTTTTGCATATTATCCATGACTGAAGTATGAGTCATACAGAGACATTATAGCAGTTCCAGTGCTACCTTTATAGTGACTGCATGCCTCATAACACTCTTTACTTCATATAAACCAACCATTCTTAAGGATGAACTGCCCAAGTCATGGATTTCAATCTACAATATCTTATTATGTATAAAAATGTTAAACATCTTTAATATATACTATGTTGTTTGTCTGAAATTTTGCATGGCACTTTATCTTCGCTACTTTAGACTTACAAACACATTGGAATTACAAAGAAAAGCTCAACCATCTACAGATAACTGAAATACTGTTAGTGGGACACTGTTGGTGGGATGATATAAACCCAATAAATAAATTGAAAAGCTCAATTTTTTAGCATGAAAATGGTGACATGAGTTAACAAATTTCAAATCCATGAAAAGTTACACGTTGTCAACTCTAACCACGTGGTCACAGTCGCATCAAACCACTTTTGTTTCTTTGCTATTGCATTGATTGGGAACCAACCCATGGTCTTCTATACCCTAAGGCGAACCCACTTCCAACTGCAGTACTCAGTCAAATCCAGTCATATCGTGTTACCACACCAAGATGTCTAGTAACCAGGCAATATATATATTCTAGAATACATTATGTGTGTACATCTCTTTCATGCTTGAACTCGTTCTTCATCTAAGTTTGACTGCATCACAACGTACGTCACAACACAATTGTTTAACCAGACCTATGGTTGCAGTTACAAAAGAAATTGTTGAGACTGAATACAAATCCATGTTGTGTGCACCATCTTTTGCAGCTGTTTGTGGCGGAGTCATTCAGGTGAAAGAGAACAAAAAACAATAAAACATCTGTGAAAAAGAATGCTGCCTGTCATTATTTTTCATATCAATTCAAATGCATTAATGTTCTGTTTTTACATACACAAGAATTATAATTGCTTGATAAAATAGCATATTTTTTATACTTAAAAACAATGAAATTCCCTAAAATCTTCATAGGTGCTTTCCTCATTTATTGTTTGTTTGTTGTATTTTAGTTGTTGTTTTTGTCCCACCAACAATTTTGCATCAATGTGTTTTCCTAATGCAGACTTCACAATGATATGTTTGTTTATTGGGATTATTGTCAACTAATAGTATTTCAATTATCTTGAGTCCACTTGAAGTAGATATAGTGCTATCTTCACTGTGTATAGCATGCCGGGAACACATGGCATGAAACCACACCCAGTCACATTATCCTGACACCTGGCCAACCAGTCGTGGAACTACCCTTATATATTTGCTTGAGCGTTAGCAAGGGAGCTATACCACTACCATTTTTAACAACTTTGGTATGTTGCGGCCTGGGATTGAACCAGGGACCTCCTGTAACTGGAGCCGACACTCTACTGATTGTGCTACCATGTCCAGTCACCATGATATGCCATTAATGAATTAGACTACACCTAGTCACATTTACCAAACAGGGATCATTAACACTTTTAACCAATCAGATGCCAAGTCTGCAAATATTAGCATAATAAAAGCACTATTTTGAGCATATTTAAAAACACTGATAACTAAGGTGCCAATCTAAGGCCCTAACTTGGCAACCATAAAAAAAATGATAACAAATTTTTATTGTCTTCAAATTCTAACACCCATTTATTTATGACAATCATAAATTCATAAACATATCCTTAGTATGATAATTGATGATAAAACATAACTGCTGTATTTTGATAATGATCTATTAAATTGATAAAACTCTAAGGTAGACTTTAAACAACCATAAAGTAACACCCCTGTTGCTGTAGGTAATGTGTTTTATAACCTCTGCTAATTTGAAAACTGGGCTTCAAAACTACACCTGTCATTTCCTATGAAGCTGATAAGAGGGGAGTCTCAACTTAAAAGCACCCAAGCTAATTGATCTTGCAATCTTATTAACTATTAGTGCATACAGACACACAAGTAGCAAATGGGTGGATTTTTTCTGATCTCATCCCCACCCAATGCAGAACTGATCATGTTCCCATAATCTAAATATATAAGAATACAGTAACAAAGCCCAACATAATACTTGATCTAAAGGCTGCTGAACAAATCTTTCTTTACCTAGCCTGATTTGTAACCAAGTCCCACTTAACAAGATTCAAGCTAGAGGAGAGATTCCCAGTAATTACAGCTCTCATCTTCCACATAGATACCCCGCAACTAATTATCAAACCTTGGCATCCATACTTTATGACCCAATTTGCATTTTATTGGGCCATTACATCAGTGCTCTCCATTGACAACTTAGACAAGGTATGCATATCTGGGATTAACGTGCTGAGAATTCTTCTCCAGATAAGCTGGAATTAAAGGTGGTCTCCGACAGTTTGGACCAAAATATTTTTTCTCAAATAACCAAATAAGTCATTGTTACCTGAAAAGATCTTGCAAAATGCAATTCACTAATGCCGTAGATCAGAGTGAACAGTGAAACATAAATCCTCATTTCTCATTGCAAACAGGTATTTCCTTTCTGAGCCACGCTGCAGAGAGCTCTATTTTTAAGTAGGGAAACCTAGTAATGACTAATTTTTGAGATTACGGTTTATATCCTCATCTGGGTAATATGCTCTGACATCGGTATCTATTTTTATCCGAGATCACTATCGCATCTATCTATAGATTTGCAATGATTGAACTTTTCAAGTGTTTTAATCGCGATTTGTACTGTCTAACAATGCAGACAGTGTTCAAAACCTTTTTTTTTACTTACACAAAAGTTTAAGCAGAAATTATGCCTTAATCCCCAAAAGCAGTGGTAAGGTATTGTGACATTAATTTGATATAGGCAAACTGTCGGATACCACTGTTAAGCCTTAAATTAGGCAAATAGTGCAGATCAAGATCAGCAAATTCACTGAACAGGATCTGCACTAATAGCTACCATGTGTAGAAATACATCTAATTACCTTTGCATGCACTGCTAGCACATAACTTGCATAGGCTTGGGTCCATATAAAAGCAATAGATGGTTATCGATTTTTCACCAAGATGCGCGCGCACCTGTTTGTCCGCCATCTTTGTGGTAAGGTGAATCAACATATCAGTACCGTGAAAGCGCACTTTTTTTAAATTGACCAATACAGGCAATGAAGACCATGATTAATTATTGTAGTGTTGTGAACTGTCACAAAAAATATAATCCGGATCAGAATTCTTTTTTTCTCATTACCAGCCGTCAGTACAAACCAAGGGAAAAGGACGAGAGAACTTTCGGACGTCAAACTTTCGCGATTGAACAGAGCATTCATTGTAGGCGTTTTTAAGTGTTTTGGATTGCATTAAAAGTCGAAAGAAAATATGTCTGGGGAAGTATATTATAATGTTAATTGCTATGTTGTTATTTTATTGTTATTATTAAGATACAGATAATTAACAAACAATTAAGAAATATATTGCTTATTTACTTGTCCTAAATAAACTAAAAAGCTACCAACAGTATCGACAACTTCCATCAAGGTCAATTTTAGCCAAAATGTTGTCATCAGTGACATAAAAATATGTATGTGCCCCTCACGATGCTCGATACACAAAATGTACCCCCAGATATTTGAATTTGACCTTTGAAATTTTTGACAGAGGAGTCAATGACCATTGACGTTCCCCAATTATAGAACGCCCTGTATTGGTTGTAATGTGGTATCCGACAGTTTGCTAATATTGTACCCATGTAACAACACATGTTACTTCTATTCTGGGAAATTTATACATGATGCTCGAATAAACTTTAGTTAAAGTGAAGACTGTTATTACACTAACTGTATTGTTCGACAGTGTGAATCTTAAAAATGTCGCATTAAATGTCCATTATTTTTAGGCACGTTGATGATTTCAGGTTATCTCAGATAGAAAAACCCTTTATGTAATAATGACAGGCAATGTGTTATGCTTTACTTTTTACATGGCTGTAAGAACAAAGTTGGGCGGTAAATTCAACCCCCGGTATTTACTGGTATTTACCTGCTGGAAAATACTCCCCAAAGTGGCAAATACTACTATGTTTTTTCTTTTACTTAAAATACTGCAAAAATCTTAATTAAGTTAACTGGAAATAATGTATAATCATATTGATAATTAAATTACTCAGATATTTTAATTAAAATTCTTTTTAACCTAAAATACACATGAGAAAGTAATGCTAATCCACCTGCACCTGGCCTTTGACACTCAGGAAGCAAAGCCATATAAGGTCTAGACAATTAAAACAACAAGTTTCAGACAGGGGGCTGTAAATAGCCAGGGGCAACATGGGCAAAAGTAAAATGTCATACATAACATACATAACCTATACAGTTTGTATAATTGGTACAAGTAAATGGTTGTGAATTGGGTATGGCATGAGCTAGAGTGTCAACTGTATGGCTTCATCCCTGAGTAACGTTTTTAATTTCTCTTGTCATCACCACTTCCATAACTTCACTCCACACCATAACCAAGCTACTATTCACCATAAAGCCAAAGGATCCAGTCCGGAATATAAAACAGCATTTTGCGGGATCTTTACAAGCAAAAATCATTTATTTGAATGCATGAGAGAAAATGGTTTCGTCCAAACTGCCAGCTACCAGCTCTAATAAAGTGTAAGAAACAAACTGTTCTCAAAACGAGCCTGAACGAGCTGTTACAGCTAACTATTTAAAATGGTTTTGCTTTCACATTGACATTTGTCAATAAATAATAGCACATATGTTTTTATTTTTATTATTCTCCTACCTTTCAGCAAATTTAACAAACTTACATTATATTAGATTAATAATTTTACAGAAAATTGAATTCAAGTTCCAGTACTTCTTTTAGAACCACACGATTTCTGAATTAAAAACAACACATTTTACGGTAACAAATATTTAATGACAGTAAATTCATCGATCAATAAACAGGAAAAGCAAAAGCAGTTAAGAAACAAACAGACTGCTTAGGAAATTGAAGCATGTAATGGTATTCGATTTCATATAATAAACCATAACATGGGTTTTAAGGAACTTAAAGCAATGAAAAAATAGTATAACATGATGTAAAGAATTGAGAACAGTACACATAATAAATGACCCTGTTTTAAAACCAAAGTTTAGCAGTGCCCTTGTCCAAGCAGTTGCTGGCTTGTAACTCCTCAGCCTCTCAGTGCTTGAGTTCGAGTCCTGGTCGTGGTGGTTTACCAGCTAACCCGCAATGCGCAGTGGTTCTACCCTGGCACAAGTCTAGGATCTAGCTCTACCAATATTTAATCGGATGTCGCACTTCGCTGAAACACTAGATAGTTCACTATGTCTGGATATGCAATGTCCGACTGCAAGTCATCAGGCTGTCGTCGAAGACGAGTACGTATCAAAACCGATCAAATTAATCTTCTTCAAGTCCTTTTCACGCACAATAGCTCCAGTGTATTAATATAGTCCTATTGCACTTTGTAACCATTACACACGACATCTTTCGCGAAATAATCGATTTAATCGTCGAATTGTAGGGATCTAAGCAGACATTAGTAAACAATGGCTTTACCACAAATATGGCGGACCGCATTGCATGCTGGGAAATGTGTGACGTCATACGATAACCATCTATTCTTTCTGGTTTTGTTTTTAGTTTTTAAAAATGCAGTGCAACGACCCAATGATGGTCATTATAGCAATTTCCAGGTATTTGGGTAGAGAAGCCTAGGCGAATGTCTGGGTGAACCACCAGAGCAATGACCATGCAGGACTAGACTCCATATGGTGAACCAAGGCAACCCTCACAGAAGTCTGGTTAACAGCAAATAATTAAGAATTTGTATGGGATATAAAAATGCACATGGATAAGGCTAACTCAAGTCTGGTAAGTCCACTCCGGAGATAAGTCTTTGGATCTTCCCATGGAAGAGCAGAGTCAGGGCCAACTAGGGTCAGTCATGATAATATATCCCTTATCTTCTTCACGGTCACTAAATGGTAACTAATAGGTTAAAAACATTATCATCTCTCACTCATCTCTAGGGCTCAAGTTACATCTCAGGGAATCAGGGATTATTCTACAGTGGTTATCAACTTACTTGTTAAACAAAGTAGATATCAGAAAAGCAGTTAAAGACTGGTCGATATCTTAACAATTTTGTAAGAAAACATGAAAATATTTGTAGGATTTAACATGTTATCAAAAATTTTCTATCACTGTGACCTGGGGACAGTGTTCAATTAAAGTGGTGCCTTTACTGTGATAGCTTGCTGCAGACAACTGATGTGAAATTACATCAAGTCACATCTCCCTGACACCTCGGAAACCTGTCAGAAAAAATACCTTTAAAAGCTGACTATAACCATTATTTAAAATTTGATAATCTTTCATTATTTTAGAAAAGGTAATTTCTAAAATATAAACCAACTTTCAGCAATTCTGGTAAATCTTTATAAACCATACACTGAAAAAAAGTAACAAGAACAAAATATTTATGAATCATTTCCTGACCCCAACTACTTGTGTCTGCCCAGTATTCTGAAGTGCGTCCACGTGTCTGCCATCAGACGGTCACTCAAGCAAAGATGGCTGACCACAATCTTATTGTCATGGATACTTGAGTAAAACCCTAAGATATATAATTATCTGTCCCTCTTTACCCCTCCCTCTACACTCTCTATAAATCTTACCCATCATCTTTTTGTGAAGGAAACAACCACTACCAAAAACACACTCTTTCATGATGAACATTTGACCCCTTTTACAAACACTCCAAATACAAAAAGTGATTTTCTTATCAGCAATCTAAAAAATACTTTGAATGGTTTGACTTCCAGTGGAACAGTATTTCCTTTCGTTTCTCAAAGTACAAACAGCATTGTCATGTTTATTCTCTATTCTTAATTTCTCTTTAGACAATTTACAACATTTTTTATCTCATATAACAGGAACAATTTGTTGTTTTTCATACTTTTTGGGGGTCTTTTTATTTCCCAAGACCGATAGAGCTCTCAAAAATGAACATGTTCGCCTGAGTGTCATTTTTTTTACCTCCAGGCTTTTTGGATGTCTGATAACTGCATATTTATTACCAATTGTCTGCTGATGCATCCCTTTCTGTTGCTGTAGATAAAAGATCCGGCAATATTTCAATGCCATGAATGAGATTTTAAGTAGTTATTAAAGCCAAGGGCAGAAATATGAAACTTCGACCAGATCTGTACAACTTCTGCTCCAGCCTGCTCTAATGAGAGTTTGGGGTAATGTAGCTTGATAAATGGCTTTTAGAAATACATTCATTTTTATATAGTCATTTCTTTTTTGAAATGATGATGCATCATTAAAAAAGCATAATATTTAATTTATTTTTTTCAAGATGTGTCATAATTATGATTAATCATGATATATTGAAAAAGCTCTTGTTAAAAGTGAAATGATTTTGACTTTTACATAAATTGATATTTAAAAAAAATAACATTGTTATGATAATGTTGTTACAACATAATAAATTACTTTATAAAAAATTAATACTATTATTATTCATATACTATTTATTAAAACAATAGTTTAATAAGCCCAGAAAGAGAGAAAAGATTGAATTGAGAATAAAAAAAGGAATAAAATGCATTAGGTTACAATTGTACAGATTAGATTGATCAATTACTTTACTTTCTTGTATACTAATGTCATCTACTTACTTATACAAGCTACTGGTTAAATAAATGCATCAGCTCTCTTCTTTCATTTCAAACAAATGCATCAACCTTTTTAAACAAACCCGACAGATAGATACTTGCTGGAGAGACTATTCCAGTGTAGTGTAGCCTATCTGGATGAGATTAGCCTGGTTAGATTGTATCAGTGAAGATTACCTGTCACAGGTATCGAAGAGCACCATCTCCTGATAGACTGTTGTAAAAGCTTAGAGCTACAGATAAGAGGCATGAAGTTAGCTTTGTGAAGCAATATATCCCACAATTCTCAATAAAATCCTATTATATTGGTGTTCATTGAAATCGTCCCACTAGGACAATGGAGTACATTGATGAAACTTGAAATTGTCTCCCTTGTTAGTTAATATCCTAGGTATTCCAGACAGTAGGTAGGTCCTTTTGGTTGGAATTCATGGACTTTCATGCCTGTTCCTTTGTAGATATTGCAATTACAAACAGTGAAATTTCTTTTTTTTTTCATAAATATCAGCTTAAAATCCATTTAGATAGTTACATAGATTTGTTATTTAAAAAGAAAATGGAGTGTTTGTTGATGCTTGTTAACATGCATATCACAAGACAGGAAGAATGTCAACATACACATTGCAAGCATAAAAACCAAGTAAAACAAATTAAAGGACCTACTTGCATTTAACGATTATTAAGGGGACACTATTCATTATGTCTCTCATTCCGAAAGGTATCAGGTACATATAGTTTGGAGTAGAAATAAAAGAAATAGCATAAAAACTACACCCATTATTCTGGAGATATAGACTACTCAGGTTTGTGCCATATATTCCAGCGCAATCTTCCCTAAAGGATGCTACCACAGCAATGTGCTGATGCTGAAGACAGACATCCCCTTGTTCTTTCCAAACAAAGAAACTCTGTTGTTTCCAGCATAGAAAACCTAGCCACTTAAGTCTTGGTGCCTTCTTTCTACTACTTTGAGGCAGGAATTACAGCAAATAAAAACATTCTAAGGTGTTTTTGTTTCATAGACTTCAGAACTTACTTGTGCTAAAGAGTGCAAATTGATTTAGAACACGAAATCATCCTTTGGACATCATAGACTGTATTACTTCAGTTGGGAGTGATTTATGATACTGCAGGTGCAGATTCATTGAAACATTGCAAAAAGTAGATTCTTTATTTCTTCCTGCTACCCTTTAAACCTGGTACTTATTAGAATTGTCTTAGTGAGACAATGTCAATGAGGATCAGCATTATAATTTATGGCAAGGTTAAAAAAATATGAGATATATTTTCACACAGAGTCAAAAATACTTTCCCTGTTTTTGAACTTCGATGGACATATTGTATTACCTATAGTAAACCTGGTCGGCAATTAACCATCAGATATTGTCAAAGTCAAATCTACTTTCTTTCTTGGATATACTGTATTATAAAAAGCCTGGTAAGCCATAAACCATCATCATAGTGTGTACTGGACACAGGGGCCCTGGATCCGTCTCAGAAAAGTGGTCTGGACCTAGCATCACAATGCTTCAACAGCAGACTCCTCAATGACAAGTGTGTCCAACTAGTCGAGTAGTCTTCACCTTTAGCTTGCTAATCATGTATTTATATGGCATTAGCCAGCTCCTGCTGGGAGCTGTCTGTAATGAGGATCTAAGTTCTAACTGCTGCTGAGTCAATATCAATATGTCAAGGCACCTTTGCATTTAGATATATGTTTATTGGGTTTATCATTCAAATAACAGTATTTCAGTTATTTGAAGACAGTGTCCACTTGAAGCAGTTATAGTGCTGCCTTTATTGTGTATAGCATGCCTTGAAGACCTGGTGTGATATCACATTCATTTTTTTTCCAAAACTTATATTCTGGTACTCAGCGAGACAAATTCAACGAGTACCACCATATTTTATTAAAAAATATCCAATATATCGTTCAACAAAATCAGATGTACCTGTTCTTTACATCAAGCTCTGATGGACATGCAATTACGACTAATTACAATCATAAATCTGTCATAGTGGACACAATGCTATGGCTCCATCTCACCAGATGACAAGACCTGTGATCATTGCTTGCAAGTGGACACCTTGTTCTGGACAAGCTGGAGACTAGTGAACAATTGACCACTCAATTAATGTGACATACAAACTAGGTAATAAAGACATAGCCACTGGGCATAACTGTGTTGACTGGACTGTAACACGTTGTATCCTTTTATGATTTAATTTGTTCCATGTCAAACAAGGATATAAAATTTGTACTTTAACATCACTGATAATTGTAGTCTGGCCTTGACCTTTTCATTGACCTAACTTGTGTTAATGATGGACAATTCTGTAATTTCAAAATGCAACAAATACATTCCAATTATAAGGTTACAACATGACAAAAGTATGTTTTACATTATATGCTCAAGTATATGATTTTACTGTTCACTAAAGTATTGTAGAATTTTCAGTAACAAAACGCTAAATAGAAATTTTTTATTAATCACATAAAAATAGGTCTTCTAGTATCAATTATTTTAATAAAGTTTCAATTCAATATTATTCAGAGGTAAGTTAATTGCATATAATGTTATTAAGTAGTTGTGTCATAACTTTCCAGATAAAATTAAATGCCCAATTATAATTATACCCATTAATTTAATAATACCTACTGAACCATAATTTAAAAGCTAAAGTTACTTATAAAAAGCATAACCATTTGATAATTAACCAAGAATAATTCTTTATAATTAATTTCTATTTTCTAATTAAAATCAAATTAGAAATTGATGAAGACACACAAAACTATAAAATAACAAAATAACACAATAAGATTTATGTAAATTTAAATACAAGCATGCTTTAAAAGCAAAAAATTAAGTTTTAAATGTTTGTTGGCTAGGTTTAATACAAATATTTTACATCATTGAGGCAGATAAATGTACACTACTTTGTCAATATAATATCAACCTTGTCACCTGACATGATACAGCACCCTGTTCCATTATCCTGACTACCTGTACTAGAGCTGAGTGAAAGCAAGAGAGCAAAATCATTATCATTTTGTTTGACAATGGTAACTAGACAAATTAACCTGAATATGTTAAGCATCCCATACTTGAAAGCTATGCGTTAAGACAAGCTATACTAGTGTAAGAGGTTTCATGTTCCCATGCTTTCAAGATTTTAAGCGATGTCACAAACAAAGACATGAACTCGAACTCTCGAACCTGTGACTCCCATTTTACTTCCTTTACCACCAGGGATCCCTAAACCCGTTACCATGGTGGAAATTATAACTGCAGATTACCCATCATAAGATAAACATCAACAATGGAGTCTATAAATACAATATGGTGCAGATATTTTTGTAATAAATGTTATCTTTCCACCCTTGGAGCAGTGTATGTAGATGTAATTATAGTTTGTTGACACAACCAGCAGGCAGTAATCGGGCTCCTCAGGCCGTCTGCTGGCAACTCCAGGGATGTACCCTGGGATATCCTGTCGTGAGGGTTGTGGGGTGCATATTACACACAAAAATTAATAATGCACTTTTCTTCCTAGCCATATGAGAATTTTCTGAAAATCCATTTTATTTTGAGTTTTGGCCTTCTTTTTGCAAATTCCAAAACTAAAACACAATATATATATATCAGTCAACTACAATCACAATTTTTTTTTTACTTTTTTACTTCTGTGACACTATACATTATGAAGAATAAGCCAACATGGATTTCATTTAGTTTTTGTTTTTGAAATACATTGCAGAGACCATTTATGATCATTATAGCGTTGTCCAGCTATGATGTGAAGGAAGACCACAGACTAATGTCTGGGTAGAACCACTGGCGCACCGTAAGTGTTAAAGTCAGCTGAAAGATCTTCCCACATTAAGTCCTTCACCCATAATGGGACTCGAACCGATGCAGTGAGAGGTTATGCACTTAGAGGAGTAGCAAATCAGCCACTGTACCACTACGCCTTGGGTGCCCCCTAATATGGAAGGATTCTATATCTTTATATTATTACTATAATTATTGGACTTAACGTCAAACATACAGAATTTCAGTTATCTGGAGATGGTGTTCACTTGAAGAAAATATAGTGCTGCATTCACTTTGTATAGAATGCCATGAACTAAATTTAAATTCATCTATCTATAAACCTATCTATCACTAGATACTGCCTACACTCATTCACAGTATTTATGGCAGGACTAGTGCATGATGAATATAAGTAAATTTGTAAAATTGTGATAAAAAATTTACAAAGCTTGACTTAATGTAGGTTGTAGTGAAATCAATATGATATACAATTATGGCATTGGTTTAAATAGTTTGATTTGGAATTCAAAAGTGCCAGTTAAAACGTAGGTACCAGATAATCAGGCTAATACTGGATACCTGTAACTGCCTGCTTGAACTGATCAAGGTCAGATAACATGAAGGTTGATGCAGGATGTACACCTATTAAAAACAACTGGTAAAGATTATTCCACCTAGACTAGAATAGCATGTGACTGGGTGTGGTATCGTGCCTTGCACGCATGACATTCTAGCACAGTGAAGAAAACATGGTATCAGCTTTAAATGAAATCTGCTTTTTTTTAAAGTCTTGAAATAGAAATTTACTGACTAAATAATCAAGATTTTCTGACAAAAGTATTAGAACAGGTAAAAACTATTGTTAAGGTTGTTCAAATCAACCTTACTGAACAAAAACTCTGAAATCAAATCAAATCCAGTAGACAGGAAATGAGGTGCATTGTGTATAGGTAACAGTTGGTTCCTGGCTCATAACTCAGTTTTTTCAGCACTTTTCCTGTCCATCAATGGGAACCGTATCACCTGAAAACCAGGCCACTCACGAGTTAATATTGACTCACATTTGGTCATACAGATTATGAACAAAAGAGCAGACTTTCCTATTAACTGAGTAATTAAATCTACCTCTCAGCCAATCGCTAATGTATTATGTGCTCTCAATGAGTTAAAAAGTTGTTTTCTTTTCTGCTATAAATCACGTGAAAAGCCATGTTTGTGATGTTTGTTCATTTAATTTACAACTTGAATCAATGCATGGAGTGAGAGACAGGAAGACAAACAGAGAAATCTGTGGGTTTGGCACCATATGCTGTAATAATAATCCAATCACTCAATCATTGCTAAGATAAACAAACTTTAGTCGATATAAATGCTGTGAACATGACCATACCTGAGTCAATCCATTTTCTTCAACCGCTGACATAAAACATACCCTTATGGTGTTTTCAGCAAGTAAAGGGTCAAACTTACGCATCTGCACTAAGAAAACAAGATGGTTTAAACATCAAATTACAAGATACTTGGCCAAAAATGTTATGCAAACTTTAAGCT
This sequence comes from Sinonovacula constricta, assembly GCA_007844125.1. Lineage (NCBI taxonomy): Eukaryota > Metazoa > Mollusca > Bivalvia > Cardiida > Solecurtidae > Sinonovacula > Sinonovacula constricta. The sequence continues at coordinate 57,704,789 of CM017561.1, forward strand.
ATTTTTGTCTCAAAATGTAACACATGAAGGATGGAATTTATTTTTAATCTAAACAGTTTCTAACAATGTAAACAATTTTCACTTTGGATCATAATGACTAATGCTCAAGTTCATTTGATTTTGATGAAATAATCGTAATCGTTTATTATGCTTCATGTGTATTGGACGTTAATTATAGCTGTTAATATAATTATGATAATGTGCAATCAAGCACAGATATACACTGTTATAACTTCCTGAGCGGACACTTTCCAGCTGAAGCTTGTGGATCTGATTTATTTACTATTTTCCGGTGGTATATAGCTCCCTTGCTCACGCCCATGCAAATATAAGGGTAGCTCCATGACTGGTTGGCCTGGTATCAGGATAATGTGACTGGGTGTGGTATCATGTCAGGTGTTCATGGCATGCTATACACAGTGAATACAGCACTATATCTGCTTCCAGTGGACACCGTCTCCAGACAACTACAATACTGATGGTGGGATGATAAACCCAATAAATAAACAGGCAGTAAGAGTACACATTAAAAGTTCAGAACTTTTTCTGTATACATCGAAACAATGTGTGTCAGCTTGAGGTGTAAAATGAAATGCTTTCAACTGATGTCACTATAGAACATTATTTCACACTTGTCAGGGCTGCCTATATGTACTGGGCATTCAATAGGATTTAATTACTGTCACGATCAAAGTTGACACAGATACTGTTATTGTCACATTAATACTTTTATTGTCTCATTTAGGGGTTGACATAGTATTAATCATTTCACACATATTTGTATGCCAATGTGTTGTTTTTGATGGTGTTAAGCATATTTATTTCAAATATTCTGTATTGACATTATACCTGACCAGAAAAAACATGCAGACTAGTTATCAAAACCACAGTTTATGTTAGCAAATAAACTGATACAGAGGGTATAAAGAATAAGCAACTTGTGATCAAGTTTCATCAACTATTCTAGTAAATCCTAGTTGTATTTATGAGTCTGATTCAGGCCGTCTTCATATCTTGTCTGACTTATTATACCAACTTCCAATAAAGATGAATATACAAAATAGATAATTATAGCATTATACCATTATCCAATAGAGATAAATATACAAAATAGATAAATACAACATAATGCCAACATCAAATAGAGATAAAAACACAAAACAGATTAATACAATATTATACCAACATCAAAAGGAAATAAATACACAAAAAATATTTATACACCAAGACAACTCTACAAGACAATCATCTAGTCAATATTATATTCTTCTTACTTAAATCATGCAGAAACCACACAACTCCACACCCATGCATTAAACAGCTACACTAACACTGCTCAAACATTAGGCTCAAAAGTTCCTCAATAATTAACCATCTAATGATCTTAACATTCTATGATAGAAAAATGCACAAGTGGCCATCCAGAAAAAAAAGGGCTTCATAATTATGTCAAATATCTGCCTATAATTTTCTTAAAATCAAAAGAAGTCCTGTCTTCCCTAAACACACAAAAACTGACAACTTTTATTCCTCTGAATACAAATGAATCCCCTCATTAAAAAAAAGGCTCTTTAGTTTCAAGATATGCACTTAACCTGTTTACCCTAACTACTAGGTTAAAAAAAGGGAAATCTTCAGCCAGCAATATCATGTCTGGGAGCTGTTTCTGCACTTCTTGCTGCATTTGAGATATTAGTGATGCTTCTATTACCCTGGCATGCAGTTAATAACCAATAACCAAAGAATTGTTTATATATGTGTAATAAACAAAGGTTTAGCAGGGTGGGGAGTAAACTACAGCAAAAGTGTGGTTTACTGAAATTGCCAATTTATCCTGAAAATTTACCTAAATGAATATGTTGAAGTGAGTGAGTCGAACACTTGAGACACTTAAGGCATGGTACGAAGTAGCTCAAGGGTCGGCTCGAGTCTATTCTTCAAACACTTCAAGCTCAGTCACTTATACCTGTAGAGTAAATTTATAGAGGTAAAACTTTATGTTTCGAGTTTTCCTTCAGGAAAAGTTACTTTACAGACCTGGAAATTGAGGTCTTAATGAAAATAAAAAAATCTTTTAGAGGTAGAAATTTTAATGTATAAAAAATATTCATGAACAATCATATGCTTTTATATCTTTTTGTGCTAAGGTCAAGATTGCTTTTACATGTACATTTTTAATTGTGGATGATATCTTTAAATTTGCAAAATTTTCTTAAACATACTTTTTAATGGGAAAGAATAACAATTGCTCTTTTTTTAAATATTGTACTCCATTGCAAGTTTTTTGGCCACAAAAATTTTGATTTTTAAGATTGAATTCCATGTTAAACCTTTAAATGCCTGCTTAAGCAATAACAATATTACATCTTCCTCAAAACAAATCCATCAAAAGGTAGGAAAAAACCTTAACCTGTTTTGCAAAGTAGACCCTCCATCAGGAATTCTCATGATCATTATCTAACTATTTAATCTTCAGACCTTGCTTTTTGATCCTTCGGCAATTACACACCTTAGAAACCTTTTACTTATATATGATTTACTCCTATTGCCCAGCATTGGGTTATTAAGAATATTCTTCTTAAACAGAAAATCCCCGCTGGGTGTTAATGGGCAAAGTGAAATCTGCCACTTTGCTGTGTGGACCAGACCAAATGGTGCTGAACTGACCAATTTAAAGAACATTAGGGCCTCAGCAGCAGGGCATTAACCTAAACTCACTCTTATGCATTTGGTCAAGTTGGTGCTACACAGGTTCATCTGAATACAGGCTAAGGTATTAAGTAAATGAAGGCTAATTCTCCTATTTTCAGTAAGCACTATATCCCACAATTCTCAACAGAACCTTTTAATTTTGGTACTCTTGGAATCATCTCAATGAGACTATTCAGATGATTATAAGTTACACAAACCCACGCAGTGAGAGGCTAAGCGCGGTGAGAGGCTAAGCGGTCAGAGGAGTTACAAGTTGGAGGCTCTAACTGGAGATAGACTACTCACAGAATATGTGCCATATATCTCAGCACCATCTTCCCCACTGGATGATACAACAGTTATATCATACTTAATAAAATAAGTCTCAGGTTCAATAGATTTTGAGAAGGCCTAACAAATTAAGCATGAGAAACTCTCTCCTAGTCAGGTCTGGACATACATCAGTTTGGCAATGACTGATTTAAAGAAGTATTTTCCCAGGATCTGACCAGTGGACTGCCAGATTTGACAGCTTGCTGAGGTTGCCACATCATAACTTGCAAACACATCTGGGAAACAATCAACACCTTCCTGGAGTTGCTGTAAGTCTGAAGAAATTGATCCAATTCTGAATAAACAGCAATGTGTGTGATTTCCATATATTGAACAAAGAAGAACAAAGTTGAAAAAGATCATAATTAGAAATGGTATATTCTAACAATATTCAAACTTGGAATTCAGATCTAGTATTGAAAAATCTATAAATAAAAATAATGCATATTCCATTATCCCCAACCAAATCTTATACACCTGGTACTCATTAGAATCATCCTGATAAGAAAAAATATAAATAAAAGTATACAAATTTTTATAGATAAATCAATTATTACAAACTCGATGGTTTCTCATACAAACTTCATATACCTGGTAGTAATTACAATTGTCTTGTCAAGACAAATTTAATAAGCACCTACACTGTAAGGTTTGTAAGAGAAATTATAAGATATTTAACACTTTTTCCTTATCAGAGTAACTCTTTTTATCTTTGAGCTATGGGAAGGGTTTGCTATATACATGTCAGGTAGGGTGCCACATCTTGAAGGGTTTCCACAGATGAGTGACTCTGATTCAGAAGAGAAGACATGGTTACCTAGGTGATCAAGGTAGAAAAAAAGCACATCCGCACAAATACAAGTGCTTCCTTATGCAAAAGCAATCATCTGACTGACTAGAGGAACTTCAGAAACTCTCCACTCCTCTAACTCATGAAGGTAGAAATGGTATACTCTTCACTGAAGAGGAAGAAATGCACAATAAGCAGCACACATTTTTTTAAGATAGAAGAAATATAAGGGAGAAATAAATATTTTTATTTCACATCTGACTAAAATACAAGTGAATGTAGAAAAGTTGTGCTCATCTATGAAAGAGGAAATGCACATGGATAAGCAGCAGGCATTTAAATAGAACATGCTATAATTATTATGAAAAAGTAAATATTTATATTTCCCATCTGACTGCTAAATCTTGCTTTAGGTTTATTTTTAATTAAAACACTTCTCCTTTGAAGTAGAATATTTGATTCCAAAAAATCTTGGCTTAACAGGTACGAAACCAGCATCTGGGTTCTGGAAAGCATGTTCTTTTAAGATTTATATAAACAAACCTGGCAATGTGTGTTCTCAAGTAAAACTAAACATAGACAAAACTTCAGGATTCATGCAAGTCATTGTGTATTTGTATCTTGCAAAAGGTAATAGGCAATTTATCATGTAAACCTATGCCTTGTTTATGTCAATATGGATTTTGAAATCTATTTGTTTCAATTACATCAAATTTAAATTTATCAACATTCAGACTGTGCCTGATCTCTGCTCCAGACGATGGGACCATTTCAATTTATTATTCTGAAAACATGCCTAAGACAGTGAAACATAAAACCACTTCATACAAGTCAAAATATGTGTAAAGTGAAAACATTAGCAATATATAATATATCAAAGAATGATAGCAACAGGAAACAGGGAATGATGGACTACGATAGCTGTGTATCGTTTAAGTTACGATATCCCTAATTTCAAGTGATTTAAAATATTTTACACCGACATGAAACAGGCAGTACAGGCTGTTCCTTTCAAGAATGGTACATAACTGTCATAACTTGTCAAAATCATTCCAAGAGTTTTAGTTGACAAAGAAAAACAATGCTGTGTTTAACATTAGAGTTGGGCATTTTGTCCAGCTCCTCTCTTCTTTTCCGCTGGGCCGTAGTCTCGCTTTGAGTGGTTGCTTGTCGAAACATATTTTTCACATATATGTAAAATAAAAATGGGTCAAAGATGGTGGACATATGCCCTCCGGTGACATCTCTGCTTGGATGTACCAGGACCTGTAACTGTCTGCGATCGGTTAGACAAGAACAATCAGCTTCAGGTCTCATCTATAAACATTCAGTGTATCCAAATATTTGTCTTACTTAACTGTCATGTTATGGTGTGACCTGTATCAACAATGAGTCCATAAGTTTTCATGAATGCTCCAGGTATGGACCCCAAGTGCTATAAAGTGCATTGTAGATGTACAAAATTATAATACCTACACAAGTAACAAGACAGCAATCGGGCCAGTGCATCAGACACTGTTTAAAAGATTCAAAAGGTGACAAGTAAATCCAATATAAGTACAAAAACTATTAAAAAGAAAACATGATAGTCTCCTTTTCGGATTTTCCTTTTCTTTAGGTTTCCAACAAAATCATACCTTGGAAGATTTTTAATTATGCTTGATTATTGAAACAATATAGGAAATATAATTATATTAAATTATTTTAACCTCACATTATTAGTAAAATAAAATTCTAAAAATACTTATTGGTCACAGCTTTTTCACCGAAACAATATGCTTCTTATAATCCAATGCAACATATTGTTAAAATAATATTTTTTTATTCATTTTGTTGAATGCCGTAATTTTGGTGAGACTTTGGCTAAGATTGTCAGAAAAAGACAGTTAAAAAGATAACAAAAGAAATCCTTTATTCCCTTAATATTCCATTTGTCATAAATATTAAAATACCAAGTGATGACACAAAAATTTGGCAGGGAGGACTAGACCTATATTGAACCACAGTAAGTTACTCAGCAGTAACCAGGTTAGTCAAGCTAGTCGCTGGGGTCATGATAACACAATGATGGTCACTGGTCAGTTTTTGTTTTGCTTCAACGATAACTCACTCTGGGATTATGTCATATAATCTTGACATAATTCAAACAAATCAACTTTCACAAACATTCTAAACAAAACCAGGCCAAGGTCATTTTTAAAGGTACCGGTGACAAAGTTTCCTACTTTATTGATAGGAAAGCCATTTTCAAGGCAATGAATAAGGAAATTTACGACTAAAAGATAAATAGAAAAGCTTTACAGTTATAAGAAATGTAACTACAGCTAAGGTTTCATTAGTGCCCCAACCCTCTCCCACATATTTATATAAACAAATAAAAACAATATAAAAGTGGCAATTACTGTATTCTATTATGTGAGCTATGAATTTCTGCGAATATCTCCCTATAAATTAATACAGTTGTCAGTGTATGATATGCTAAGCTCTCGGATGAAACTTGGATACAGTCCATGGTAGCCTGGCAACAGAACCATTTTGAATAACAAAGGGTTCAACAACACACCTGTCTCAAGCCACCTTGGGACCTTGTAAGATCTTCCACTTAACCTGCTAAGAAAGCTTGATGGATTGTTCAGGCTTGGGCAAATAGTGCAGGTCCAGATTGTCATCTGTGGGGTTGTTGAGGCTACGGAAAAGTTTATTGGGTACATCGTCCCACCAACAGTATTTCAGTTATCTGAAGTCAACGTTGACTTGAAGCAGATATAGTGCTGCCTGCACGGTGTATAGCATGCCATGAACACCAGGCATGATATCACACCCAGTCTGACACTGAGCCAAACAGTCGTGGAACGACACTTATATTTGCTTAAGTGTATGCAAGCGACCTATGCTGCAGCCTGGGATCGAACCCGGGGCCTTCCCGTATCTGGAGCTCTACCGATTGTGCTACCAGGTCTGGTACCAGAAAATAGCAAATAACTTGATCCACCAGCTTCAGCTAGAAGCTGTCTGCTCAGGATCAGCACAATTTGCCACAGTGTCATTAACAATATGTCTTATTAATCTCTGATTATAGTAGTTGAAAAGTAAAAGTTAAAATTAGAATGAGTTAACAAATGCAGCAAATTAAGGGTCAATAATATGGGTTAAACAAAGGGTATCACCCTGCAAACAAAAGTTATGTAATACACAGATTGGGGCATGGGGTGGCAATGGGACCATGATTATAAAAGGGCCAGTTAATAAAGGTGCCATGTCACCCTTTATATTTGGCATTCATTTTAAATGTTGCAGTGAGAGTTTTCATGGGTACCAACATAATAGGGATAGCTGAAGACATAAAGGATTTAGAATTGAAAATTATTCTTGATTATCATAAGATACACCTAAATAACACATTAAGGGGCTATGAGAAGAAATGAAGGTTTAAACATGGAATGTATTCCTTGATTATTACATGATAAACCAGAGTACCTACAATATGGGGAGATATGGAGAAATCAAGGACTTATCAGAGAAAGTACTAGTATGCCTGTTTATCCTTAGTAACGTAGAAACATAACTTTCACATTGAGGCATTGCAATGTACTGGGGTGGTTTTAGTATTTAGAGATAGTGGTATTCATACAAAGCAACAAGAATTTCCTTGGTTGTCAACAGCGACGAGGATTATAGCGGATTTCAACGAGGAAGGAGGGAAGCACATCACTTCTTCAAAAGGACACCTTCGAATGTCAGATTTGAAAGATTTAAAAGGATGTAGCTTATCACCTTCCCAGTCATATATAGCATCAAATATTTGAATATTTGAACTTCAATGACATTTAAGAGGGAAGATGATGCACATGGACAAATATTATTTAATCTGGTTTTATGATGTTTGTTTATCAGGTATGCACCTAGGATTTAAGAAGTTAAAAAGGAGGAATGTTAGAAGAATCAAGATACTTGAATATCTCTATAAGATCATTATGTATTGTCAATAACTAAGAATTCATGTAAAAGCATGGAATTTAGAAAATAAAGTTAAAGCATATTTCAGTAAAATGACTGAATTATTCTTTTTTTAAAGTTCAATATTGAGCACAAATACTCTTTGATAATTGTTTTGTTTGCTTGTTTTTGAAATTCATCAAAATAAATAATTACAATCATTACAACCACATCCAGCCAAGTGGTGGAGGGTAGAACCACTGGCACACAGCAAGTCAGCAGGAAGACCTTCCCACTCTTAGATAAAGTTCCAGGTATGTCTTGGTAAAATTGTAAATATACAAATAAAAAGCTTATTATCAATTTAACTATACTATAAAAATGGCCCTAAATTAGGCAACCAACCCCACCCCACCCCTCCCATTTCATTCGCAGGTTTAAGTCCTGTTTGCAGCAAAGGTCATAACAAAGTCCTGAAAGACTTGCCCTATTAATTTGTGCTTCCCAATGCTGGCATGTGACCAAGACAAACCAGATGTAATCTTGAAGAAACTGGCCATCTGATAGACAACATACCCTCTGACTACATTCATTAGTTTCCCAACATACCCCAACATACAAACTATTGTGTTCTTTGGAGGCTTTTCTGTTTGTTTTGGAAAACGTACCATGTCCTGAGTATTAATAATGTTCAGAAATTTAAATATTAAATGATAACATATTTTTTGTAAGGACATTAATTAGCATTAGCATTAATTACCTTTGGCTTTTAGATTTTTTTTTATTTTATAATTTATAAATAATATTAGGAAACTGTTTCTGAAAAACCCAATTTCTCAGAAAACGAATATAAAGCTTAAGTTTTTTTAATTTATAATTTTGGTAACATGTTAATAAAAATGGTATTTAACGCTATTTTATGGATAGCTGAGTAAATTGTGAGTAGATCTATGTTGTAACTGATATTCTTAACTGGGAAGTGAACATACAGTTTTGTTGTTTACATTCTTTCTAGATTTTAACTGACACATAAAGAATATAAGGGGAAAAAAATACAAAAAAAAAGTCCACTGCTACCGAGAAAAATATTTCCTCATAACAATTATATAACGTATGTGATGATATGATTTTTAAAGAAATTAAATTATTATACATTAAATAGAGTTAAAACATATCAAAAATCTAAATTAAAGTATATGTAATGTGTTTTTTTATTTTGTTTGGCAAAAAATAATGACAACATGTAAAGTTTCTATGCCTTAAATATCTTCTTTTCATTCTTGAATGACTGAAAACTGAAACCAAGACATTTTTTTCACTGAAAAACTTGCAATTATCCTTACAAAACAGGTCTTTGTGAAGTTAATGGGTAATTAACGCAAAACAATTTGTTAAAGACAACCTAAATATCTTTAAAATTTAAACTCAAAGCTTCAAAAGCCTTGGTCTTGATCACCAAATACAATGGTGACAAAATGTTGACAAAATTCCTTTCCATCAGAGTAAAGCCTAGATGTCTGTCACAGCCAATTAGCGAGGCACTCTTTAACAAAGGTGATCCAATTATAACCCAATTAGTGGGGGTGCACACCTGATTATAAAGGTCTGACCCATTCAAGTGGTGTCAGATTGAGGTGTCAATGTGTCAAGTCCATTTAAAATCCTATGATTAATAAACTCTCTCTTGTTGTCCGTTGTTGACCTAATAAAAATATTTGGTCAACATTGTAAAGATACTGTGTAAAAAAGAGGTGGACATATCTCAAATGTAAATAAAAATCTAAATTCCAAAGAAAAATGTATCAGCTAGAGAAAACAAGAGTGCAAAAATATACTTTCGTTAACATGAGAAGTTTTAACTTATATAAAATATTGTATTAATTCAAGCACCAACACAATTGTGTATTTATAAGTTGCAAGATTTCAATTAACACTTCACTTACATTTTTCTTTACATATACTTAAAACAGACCTTGAAAATATAAAAATGTGTATTGTGGAAGCAATAGCAGACCAATTTTGAATACTAAACGTTTGTCTCTGCATATTCAATTAAAACCTGTTTGTTTATTATTTTATACTTGATAGGAAAACAATTTTATTTGAATTTAATCCATCAAACCTAACAACTTGTGTAGAACCACAACTCAGGTACATGTATCAAATACCTGGATTAAGTGCAGCAAATGTTCTTGCCTAAGGACGAACGTCTTGTGGTTGGTTTGGGGCTCAAACCTGGGACCCTCCAATCCAAAGGGGCAAGTGCACTGACCATTTGAGCATACATGTTACCGCTGAGGCTGCTGCAACAGCCTATGATTGAATCCAGTACCTTCCATAGCTAGGAATATGGTAGCAACATTCAACAAACTGTTCCATAAATGTCTGTTTCAAAAAACATAGTTTTAAATTTTCAAATATGATGTTTGTTTATTTGCTTGGTTATATCGTCCTACCAACAGCATTTCTGTTATTATCAGACAGTGTCCACTTGAAGCAGTTATAGTGCTGCCTTTACTGTGTGTAACATGCCATGAACACTTGGAATAGCATACCCAGTCATATATTCACCTGACACCAAGTTAACAAGTTGTAGAAATCCTTGTATTTGCCTAATGATTATCAAGGGAACTGAGATACCACTACTATTTTCTACCACCATGTTATCTCGTGGACCAGGTTCGAACCCATGTTTGAACCCATGGCCTCCCATCAAGATGAAACTCTACAGATTGTGCTAACCGGTCGACAATTAAATCTGATAAAATCTAACATGTCAAAGAAATTCATAGTTTAAGAGGTTTATATCTATCCAATAGCATAATAACAATATATTCAATAATGGACAACACATAACTATTGGCTAAGATGTATAGCATGATGAAGAATCTGTCTGCATCCATATATGGGACCTTTGCCGAAGTCTGAATCACATTTCCATTAAGAAACCAGTCCATAATAACTGTCAAAACGCATTAGCTTTCCTCAACAAGTGCATACTCCAACTCAATTATGATGGCGAGAGTGCCCAATTAAGGCAGTGGATATTATCTTTATGGACGGTCCTGGCGCTTGATGCTAACAATGTTCTGAGAAAACTCTTAGAAAAATAGACAAATGTTCATACATGTTGTCATGGGATGATCAATATGATCATAGGCATCTTTGATCTTGTCAGTGCCAGAAAATATTGATGAAATTAACAAGAATATCATTTTTACAAAAAAAAAAGGAAATATTGCATGTTCATTTAAAAATAACATATTTCATTAATTCTTATATTATTATTATAATTGGAGAAGCAAGGCTGTAAAATATTTTTCACCCATCTCAAGGTTGTCTCTACTTTATATCACATTTATTTCGAAGAAATTTATACCACAACGATTTTCTCTGTAGAAAACTCAAGTCACTTAAGAGATACTCTTAAAACATTATTTCAAATAACCACATTTTCTGTTAATTTTCTAGCAACTTATTCAAAAATCCTTTAATAATATATAAGATGTAATTATGCTTTAGCATGTAAAAATGATAAAATAGTCCATTAAACTTGAGTTCTGCGAACTGGATAACACCAATTTTACCAATTCTTAAATTGAAAATGCATGCTAAATTGAAAGGTAGTTTAATACTATGATTGTTCAGAGCATGTATTCAGGACACAACACAGCACAGTAAAACGAGACACCATGCAGCACAGCAAAACACTAAATGGCACATCACGTGACTATAAACGGCACACCAAGAGCAGCTGCCAAACTTGTTGCAGCCATCTGGATCTTCAGTCTTGCGCGACCAAATACACTCAGTCATGATTGTATTGCGTCCTTCAATCACATACACTCCTTTACAAACCACTATTAACTATTGGTATTTTTGTAATTTTACAATTTTTAACTCAGATCCTTTTACATTTTTTAACTCAGAGTTCAAAAATGACAAAAAAATCGATAATGTGATTTAGGCTGGGTGTTTTCTCTTGCCACCCTACCCAGGTTTATGAAAATTATAATCTTAAAAATACCAGCATACAAAAACTGTCAACTCTAAGCCTGTTTGTTTATTGGGTTTACTGTCCCACCAACAGTATTTCAGTTATCTAGAGACGGTGTTCACTTGAAGCAGATATAGTGCTGCCTTCACTGTGTATAGCATGCCGTGAACACCTGGCATGACACCACACCACACCCAGTCACATTATCCTGACACCGGACCAACCAGGCGTGGAACTTCCCTTTAATTTGCTTGAGTGTTAGCAAGGGAGCAATACCACTACCATTTTTTCGACTTTGGTATGTCGCGGCCCAGGATCAAACCTGGGGTCTCCCATACCTGGAGCCGACGCTCTACCGATTGCGCTACCAGGTACATGGGTAAAAAGTGTAGATCCAGATCCAGTTTTTATGAATTTTTTTTAAAAGCACTAGACCTGTGGTCCATCAAGCTTGCAATCTCTACTGCACCTGACCAAATTTTACTGGACCAGTATGATTTTGCCATTTTGACACAAAAAGGAACTAGTATTTCCAACTATTCTTTTATTATTTCATTTGAATGTTGTTACTTGTATACAATATTTCAATTTCAACAAATGTAGAGCTACTAATCAATAACACACACATGTTAATATCCCAGGTTCTACCAGAAATTCATTTATTCATTTATTTTAAAAATGGTGTGGCTGAAAATTATGGTGGACCATCAGTCCTCTAGTAAAATTTAATGGACTGAAGAGATTTTGATGTACTTGTCAATGGTCCACTGTGTTTTGTCGAAGACTGCAGATCACCTGTGAGCTGACTCTCTGATTAGGAAGGGTCTATCTACACTTGTGTAGCTTAGTCAGAGTAATATAATAAGGCATGTAGCAGGAACTTCCACAAGTTTTCGTTCTGCCAAAAACATTAGACATTTATACTTAATAAACAAACTCCACCACCCACCCCCAACGCCAACGCCCACCTTCCCACCCTACTTTAAATCAGTACGGGTTTACAACAAAATGTAGCAAGATGAAGGGTTAATGCAGTCATTTGTTTTAATTTCTCTCTGCATAGACTGATGTACTAAAGTGGAAAACTTGTAAAACCTGTTGGTTTTGGAAATTGGTTCAGAACATTCAGTTGTTTGTTATTAAATGTTCTCTTGAGTGGTTGCTGTTAATTTGAAAGAGCTTGAATATACAAACAATATTGCATCTGTGCAGCTGCTTGTGTATTATCTACACCTGCTCTATTCTTAGCGACCAGGAGTTGTAGCTACATTTATATTACATTTAAACACAGATTAACAGGCCAATGTTTCCTTCTGAAGTGATTGTTACTACTGATTTATTTGGCAACCACTAATGGCTGGTCTAAAACTTTTGTAAAAAAAAAATAAAAAAAAAAAATCTGTTCATGCTTTTTTTTTTTTACTGAATGCAAATTTTAACTTAAACTTGATATATTTTTTTTATTTGGGCAGTTCTATGAAGTGTTAGTTCTCATATTTGTAACAAGTAAATATAATTGGGTTTCATTTGAAGAAATTGTAGAAGCTCCATTCTTATTAACCTTTATTACCAGATTATACAGGAAGCATAATATAATTCAATTTAAATGATGTCAAATAACATTTATATACATAGATTTATACATATACGTTTCTATTCACAACAATTTGATTTTTACTTATCCCTTTTCCTGCTGGAAACACCATTAAACAAATTTACATAAAACATACCCCACCATAATGGAGTTTCCAGCAAGCAAATGATTAAAAAATACAATATACATACACTTAAATACACTTATAGCAGATATAGTGCTGCCTTCACTGTGTATAGCGTGAACACCTGGCGTGAACACCTGGCATGATACCACATAATCCTGACTTAGGCCAACCAGTAATGGAAATACCTTTATATCTGCTTGAGCGTTACCAAGGGAGCTATACCACTACCATTTTTAATAACTCTGGTTTGTCGCAGCCCGGGATCGAACCAGAGGCCTCCCGTACATGGATTTACTTAATATAGTAACACACATCTGAAATATTGGCTTCTTATTGCACTAAAAAATCAAAATATCAGATTCTATTCACTGTTGTGTGGACTTTAATCGATGCAACATAAAAATGACATGTTTACAATCATTCACCACACCCCTCCTTTTAAGTACATTTAAATGAATAAATGCTGACTGACAATCAATGCCACCGATCAACGCTAGGCATTCGATTTGTACCTATTTACTGCCATATAACAATTTTATATACATTCTACATTGAACAGACAATGTCTCCCCCACCCAACCCCTACCTCCGCACTACCTGCCTACCCGACAGGCGGCCATTCGAAATCAATCACTGGAGATTTTATTCAATGAGATATATATCCAGGAATGACACACGGATGAACCAGCATTTGAAATAGCGTCAATAGCATGATAAATTGGCCATGAAAGGACATCAGGACGATATAAATAGACCGAGTAGAGGCACGCGCTGGTATGAAATTTTAAATCTCCCATCGAGATTGTAATCTAAATTCATCTAGAGCAGGCATAGGTTATAAGTGTCGGCCTGAGTAAAATCAACCTTACCACACAGTCTACTCTAGTCTAAAGGGTCCACCCCTTGTTGTTGGAAATATGGGTATTATCCTCTTCAGACAACAAGGTACAACAAGCAACATGGAGTCTTAAACAGTTCTTAATTCTCTAGCCCCGAAAATAGAGCTCACAGCATGGGGTCTAAAATGTTTTGGTCTGGTTTATTACCTTAGGTGACTTCTATTTTAAGGTTGTATCTTTGTTTAATCCTTCTGCTATTAAAAGGAGGGTATGATATGAGTTGACATAAAATCTAGAACAAGGGCTTCATTTATTTGGTATAACATGTAGGAAAAAAGGAACAGCTGACATGTAGCTGAGAATAATATGGATAGAATTCTATAGTTATAATGATTATTCTTTAGAATTATATGAGATCATTTGAAATTACAATGTATTTATATTTTCATTAACCTGGGTGGGCAGGGGGGTAGTGGGTGTATAATGCCCTTATAAATTATAATCTTAAAAAGCTGCATCTCTTTTGTTGTGAGTTGTTGTTGGGGGTGGGGAGCAAATATTAGACATATATACACATTAAAGGACGCTAACTTCGATCTAAGCAGTCAAGAGACAAAATTTACTTTAAAAGCTTAGTATTTTTTAAGCTTACATGTATGTGTTTTCACAACTCTACTGTTTTACCTGCCCCACCCCCTCCCCCGCCGATCCATCCCGGACAATAAGATTTGAACAAGAAAAATGGGTTTAATTTGTCAGCTTGAATCCAAATTATTCCCCTGAACTAGAGAGTCCTCATATACCATTCAGTCAATTTGAAACAATTTCCTTGTGACTCTCGTCAGGTTCTGAATAACCTTACTGAAAACCTTATTACTGATCCCTCCAGTCATACATCCACAACCAACGAAGTTAACTTACATATGACAGAGCGAGAGAAAATCCACTATGGGCTGTGGAGAAATTGTTATCCTTGCCTTCTCTAGTTAAGTACACACAAATTTAATAAAACAGCAAAAACGTGAAAAATAATCAAATTTGGATGTGAGCAGACATTGATTTCGAGATACCGCGACAACAAACAAGCCCACGAGTCAATGACTCAAGGGGCACCAACAGGCTAAAATCATCAATCCAGGGCTAGATTTTTTTTGTGGCTCACATCATACTTGAACATTTCAATAAATAAGAAAAAAAATGGAAAGTTTGCCTGCAAGCAATCAAAAGAAAAGTTAAAGTAACTTAGTCATAGTTGGTTACATATAAGTTTGCATTTTTTAAATTTAGAAAACAACAATAAAAAAACTTTGTTGAACAGCACAGAGTTACTTAATAAAATATTAAATCTAATCATAAGTGAACATGACTGATGTTCCTACTTTTGCTAAAATAAGAGGTCTAAATGCATTAAATACTTACAGAGACATTTTATTTAAACAAGAAAATTGACATGTTTGTTGATGATGGTTGATCTGAGTGTCACAATTCAATCATTAAAGCCAACATAAAATCTAAAGAGCACAAGGATAAAAACAGAGCAATCCAAATAAAAGGATCTACTTGCATTTTGAAAGTATTTGGACAATTTCAGGGGAGACTTTTAACAAATATCCCATTCCATTCCATTATTAGACAAAGTTCTATCATCTATGTCGTGTTACCTTGATGTGTCATTTGCAGGATTTTTGTCTCTATTTCACAGTATACCTTCAGGGTTGTCATTAGGAGGCGGCTGGCGGTCGTTTTGACCGCCTCAAATGAAAATTGGGCCGCCTCAAAATTGAAATTAAAAATGAAATTCGGTCAAGAGCATGCCCCCAGACCCTTCTAGCAGCGCTTCATGCCTTCGGCGCTCTCATAGCCTAGCCTCCTCAAAAGTTAATTAAGCCTGCTCAAAATATTTCTAGTGACAACCCTGACCTTACTACATTGCTTGTATCACCTACCTCCAGTAATGGAGCTCGAAACCAGGACAGGCTGCGCCACATCGGCTGCATGGGTTACCAGGACCAACCTCAAACCCAGTGGCTGCATTCGCCATCTGTAGCAGAGAAATTACTAGATACATTGTATATTACCCACAACATAATATAACAGTTAAATGGTAAACTAACCTCACTACATGTAAAAATAGAGACAACCCGACCTTTAAACAGCAACAATTATTGTTATATAGTAGTCGCACTCACACAGATATTTAGGGATTGGGAACCATACTGGCCTTTTGTCATAAAAAACATAACAGTATAATGGTATAATATGCAATCTAACAAAGTGTATGACAAATATTTTTTTTTTAATTCCCAGCAGTATAATATCCGTATTTATTAGTGTTGAGTCTGTTAAGTGATACGTAATGGCAACTGACGTAACCTGGAGAGGGAGATATATCTTGGCCATATACTTCTAATGTGGCCTCTTGTGTTACACTTTTTCTCCCAAACTAACTGATATTAAAGATGATTGCATTTCTTTATTCCTTTATTTTCTTTCAAAAATGTTCCTGGTGATTTTGAAATTAAAACACTACCCATACAGGACTCATAAACTATTATTATGATGCGCACTATAATTATCTACTCATAAAGTTAAGCATTTTTGCATATACACCAAACTGGTGTCTACTTTGTAAATTCTTTTATTCAACTATCACTGATAGGGATAACAAGTTTTGAGGAGATGGCCATTTGTATGTAATCATACTTATATGACATTTTTAATCCGAAATTTCAAAGTTCAGAATTTATGACTTGGCCAACTGACGTCTGCGCCCCGAAAAAGCCATTCCCTAGAATAGTCGGAACAATCAAATAGTATGGCTTACTGTCACAGTCACATGGTAACTTGTCTACCTTTGACAGCTCCAACAATTGGCAACATTGTAATAGTCTGGTTTAGATAAGTCATTTTAATTGATTTACAGGTACATGTAACTTGAAAATTGTATTTATAACAGTTAAGAATTTATTTTAGGAAGAGTACTGTGTGTTGATCTTGAATTTGGTCTTTCTGTTGATTAAAACAATGGTTCAATGAAACGTTCATCATGGTGAAGAAACTAGTATTTCAGAATTGTATCATATCTAAGCAAACTAAATGTAACCTTGCATTATGCCCCGTAACCCAACAGTACACTTGGCTGCAACATCAAAGAAAAAACTGCACAATCTTTTGTTCGTAATCAAAGTTTATATACTTTATGCATTTGACAATTGGAGTGGAAGGATGCATTGACAAGACTGATAGACAGCTGGGGCAGATCCAGAAGAATTCGGTTGCAGACCACCCCCTGGATCCAACCCTGATTGGCAGGTGGCATACAAGTTTTCATATTACTCCTTACTGCGCAGGTGGTTCTACTTAGTCCTCAATCTGGCATCTTCCTCCACCAATAATTAGCTGGATGTTGCCAATATGACTAACATTATAGCACAGGGGCACTTATGAGTTACCCAAGGACTGAACCCCGCCGGTCCACTATACTGACACCGACGAGTCAGGCGTAATGCTGTTCCCTTAGCCCCTACTAACTTTAAAGTCTTTGGTTTGACCCTTACGACCTCCCGATCCGCAAGCCGACGCTCTACCACCTGAGCTATTGCGGTCGGTCATAATTGTGTGGTGTAAATCCAGTGCAATGTAACAAAAAAATCTAACAAAAAAAACAAAATTTAGTCTGTCAGCAAACACACCACCCTAACACTCCCCTCTGCCCCTACTACCCCATAACATGGGAGCCCCTGCAATATTTGTTGAAGATGAATGTGTTGGAAGATCCTCAGCTCCTTGCCACTATTATGTCATTACACAGTATAAAGGAGATGTAGAAGCACACTCCTCTTGTTGACATTTCTTCTATCCCTCCTCTCTCTTCAAACACTGGGACAAAATGAATGGGTCGCAACTGTTGTCTTCACACAGATTTGCACAATTTGAATATTCTCATGAACGAATTGCTCTATTACATTCATACATGCCAATAGCTCTTCAGGTCTTCATTTCCTGGGAGATTTAGAGTGGCCTTGACAGTTGAAACAGATGTTAAATTTAAGTATTTTGCCTTAAGATAGTATCATCTCACAAAAAGTATTTCAGTTATCCGCAGACAGATGTTCACTAGTGGCAGTATTTAAGTGTTGCCTTCACTGTAAAAGCATGCAATGAGCACCTGGCATGATACTTATCCCGCCGATATGTAACTCCTCTGATTACTTAGCCTCTTATCATGTGGGTTTGAGTCGCATTCGTTAATGTGGGAAGGTCTTCCAACCAACCAGCAGAGCCCCAGTGGTTCTACCCAGATATGTGATTAGGGTCTTGCTCCACTAAAAAGCTGAAAGTTGCTATAATGATCATAATTGGTCGCTGCAATGTATTTCAAAATCTAAACAAAGATACCACTCCCCGTCACATAATCTGTAATTTTGGGCTCACCAGTCATTGAACTACCTGTATATTTGAATGAGCATCAGCAAGGGAGCTACATTTTTATATTGCTTTGGTACAGTTTGAACTTTGGACCTCAGTGTGCTACCTGGTCCAGCACAATAAAATTAAATAATACACCATATATAATCAAAAGGATTGAAATTGCTTCTGAGCTATATATTTAACCCTACCTAGCATACCTCATCAAACTATAAATACCTGATAATCCTAACATACAAAATACTGAATGTTAAAGTATATTACAAATATTAAATACCGGTACAGTTATAAACTTTTCATGCTAATCTGTGTTGTTCGTACGCTTTGAAGAACATCACAGTGAAACAACTGTAGTCATCACAGCAACGTCTGACTCTTAATGATGGAGAAAGACAAATGTCTTTTGGAAGACCTCTCCAAATGATGATAATCTGTATTCAAAAAGCTTGTTCGTTTTGGGTTTCTGACAACAGGCAGTCTTGTAAAGAAAAGTTATTAAACGTTTCAATTTACCAAAAAAGAAAATGGATTTTTTCAGCTCGAGTCATGTTTCAATGTCAGATTGTAGAGTAAAATTAATCCATCCTAGTAAACAAGAAATATAATATCAACACAGCCATTAGCCATTAGTTAACTTCAATAACATGCAGTTTTTGTGTTTGGATTTATGCAGTGATACAGACATTTTGCCAGTATATAGCAGTTCAGTGAAGACATTGTTGGAGTGCATCAAAACTAACCAGAAAGCATGCAACCTGCTGCACCTGGCTAGTCCAAACTCTAAAAACTTAGTGTTCTATTGGATTTAAAACTATTTTAATCTGGTCATGAGCGAAGAAGGATTAAATTTGGGGAAAAAAAGTCCAATGTATAAAAAAATGCATAAGTATGCAACATCGTTCATGAAGGAATTGTAACCTGGAAATTGCTGATTCACAGAACTGAGTTGCTCAGAAAGCAGGTGTAAGACACTCTAGCCGCCTGCTGCCTGCCCTATAAAAAGTGAGAACAGCAGCAGAAAACAAAACTCACAATTAGACAGAGACCAACACCATTATAGCAGACATGAAGATGACTCGTTTTATTGATGGAGAAAGACACCCAGACTTCTGGGTAGAATCACCAGCATACTGCCAGTCTTCACCAAAGAAATTTACAAACACTAGACCTTCGGTCCACCAAGCTAGCAATATCTACTAGTCAAGATCAAATTTTACTGCAACCGGTATGATTTGGCATTTTGACACAAAAAAGAACTGTTTTTTTTCTGCTTTTATTCTGTCATTTATAAAATAATGCCAACTTAGACATCTGAACATATCGGCAATCTCTGTAAAAGGTTCGTAAACTAACCAAGGAGTTACGAGTGGTTGGGTTCAGTAAAAGGCTGCAACACGTTGTTTGGTTGAGTTTATTGTATACCGGTTTGTTTCCATAATAATTCAGAATTTTGAAAAATGTGGCTGAAAATTCTAGTGGACCATCAGTCCATTAACTTTAAAAATTTACTGGACCGACAGAGATTTTGGTGGTCTCGGTCCACCGGGTTATGTTGAAAATTGAACTGCAGGTCAGCTGAAATAAGGAAGTACTGAAAGGTCCTCCACACAAGAAAGTCTTCATCTTTACTGGGAGTCTCACCTACTTGGTGATTCAGATTCAAAAGATAATGACTGAAACAACTCTTTAAAAATTCAAACATTCATTTTTTTTGCATATAACCTGGGGGATTATCCAACGATAAATTGAATCAAATCATCCACACCAATTTAAGCTGACTGCTTGAAATGCCTTCAACAAAATGTATTCTAGCATGCAAAATAAATGCAGACTTAATTATAATGAGGCCTATGCAACCATGCTAATGATGTTAAATGGCTTACAATTGCAAATCTTGACAAAAATGTTCAACATCTAACTCAAGCTAGGGGCTGAATCACAATCACTAATTATTTTATTGCTTTGCCTGTCTGTCTGCGTGCCAAGAGCAGACCACTCATGGGGCTATATCAGGCCTGTCGAGATTGCAGTGACCTATGAAATCACCATTTCCTGGACTTTATGCCTGGAATACTTCTCTGCCTGTCTTCACTTGAAGTCTGGTTAAATCTGGCACCTGGATCCAAAGGTTGTGTTTTTTCCCCCTTTTTTGTTGCTGTAGCTCTATAATTTACTTTTGTCTACATAGAGATATGGAGAGGATCCTCTTCCAGCAAAAAAAAAAAGTTTATAAAATAACAAACACAAATATATATATGAAGGGACTGAAGGGAATTATGTCATGGCATGCAACTATGTTACGTTTGTGGGTTTTACAAATATACATTAGTCGAACATGATACATGTGTTATCCCCATACATGTATATTTTAGTTCCAATATATATGTAAAAAAAAGACTGCCTTGAAGGAAGGAATGAAGTAAATCCTACACATAGTGATAGATATTATTTGTGACTACTTTCGAAACAGTGATATATTCAAAATTTACATAAATCTGAATTTGTTTTTCACTAAAACCCAGCTGTCTTTATAGACCTGGTAATTTTTTTGAGAGAAAGGCCATGGGTACATGCCTTCAACCAGTCTGCAGGCATTCTGGACTGGAACCTTCCAATATAAAAACTCCAAGTTCTGGAATAACTAAATTTCAATAATAAATGTTCTCTCCTGCAAATTTTATCATCAACTTTGGTAGAGATTTGTGCTAAATTTTGCAATAAGTGCAAGAAATAAACTCTGTCATAAAAGTCTGCAAGAACGTGTGGGCAGACTTGACTGTTGCCAGTGTTTGCCATGAGAAGGGCCGAACTGACCTAATGTTGTAATAAAAGTTTAAAGAATTGCACAATCTTGAAATGAATGAGTGGCATAAATACATTGACAACACATGTTTTTGAGTACACGGAACGTAGGTGCGTGTTAAAATTATATTAAAATTTCACTTGACAAAATAAATAACAATGGAATTAAATTCTAGTCACACTTACATTGTCGGTATCTCTCGACTTCAGCGGCGAGCAGGGGGCACTGTAAGATGCCATAATTAATTCATGAAAATACTGCAATAATCCAAAACTTCGGTCTCCTTTAATTCCAAAATGAAACAAAAAAGTAACACAGAGATCTGAAATCGTACAAATCCGTCAAATATAAACGATCATGGGCAAAACTATCGAAGAGCGCATATAAACACACATGTGTACGGTTCGTATCCCGCGCCAAACAAAATTCAAATTAATCGATTTTAAAACAATACACAACCACAATCACACACATCATACTGTAAATATCCAAACATATCCAAGTAAAGCCAAAAGCGGAAGTTATTCTCTCGCTTGAATGTGCACACTGTATATTTTCATACTATCAACAAGCAAGCGTCGGTACGTTTATGTTTTCAAATTGTGTCCAAAATCGCTGAAGCTCCGCCCCTCTACTCACGGCGTACGAATGTCTGGAGGCGCTTCGATAATCTCACGCGCTATCCTTATGACGTCGAGTTGATTGACAGGTTTTGAAGAAACCGTCAATAAGAGAGACAACTGGAATTAGCAGAAAGAAAAGTACGAGTAGTCTCCCTTATTATAGCTTTTTTAATATTTAATACAAAAACTAATATTTTAAGTCGATCTTATCATTCGATCCTGCAGATCTAGATCTAGACTATTCGTCTCATGTACGAATTTCCTGTAGGCTATTCCAAGAGAATATAATATAGGCCTAGTATTACACGACGTGTCCAAGTATGCATTACTTCTACAAATTATATAACATAAGCATATGTACACATTATGCTCGTCTCAAACAGAAAATGACTTCCGATTTACACTATGAAAAAGTGAAAATGTGTATACATTTGTATATAGATAACGGGTAATCTGCTGTCTAATTTGCGTTGATCCCGATCATATAACGTCATTTTTTTTCATATTATTATTATTATTATTATTATTATTATTATTATTATTATTATTATTATTATTATTATTATTATTATTATTATTATTATTATTATTATTATTATTATTATTTTGCAGTTGAATATTAATAATATAAGTAATATCGATTAAGAAGATTCTTGATTGAAAAAAAAAGTTTTAGCATCAATGGTTGTAAGTTATTGAAATGTTTACACGATGATGTAAGTAAGCTAAAATCTCAATCTAATTTTTAAATCGCCGCGAAAAAAATAATCTTTAAAACACTAAATTAAGTAACTAACTGTCATTTAGTTGTCGTTATTTTTAATGACTTGGCAGTCTTGCATTTGTAGTATGTACTCAATTGTGTATGCGTTCGTATGTGTGTATGCGTGTATATGTGTTTGCCGGCGTGGGCCATTCTCGCTCGACGAATTTTTATCTGTTATTATAACTGATGATTTTTTTTTAATTTTGACATACGCATTTTCCAACTTTTAACCAAACAACCACGACAAAACAAATTCTAAACACTCTTTGTGTTTGTTGGAATAAGAAATATTTATACTAAGTCAGTGGCATATTCTTTTTTCGATGTTAAGTCCTTTAGATCTATAATAAAATCTATTTTGTATAATCTTTAAGTTTTAATTAAATTGCGTTTAACTAGAACAATCCAATGACTGGTTCTTCCTAAACGTTATCATAGGAATATGATACATCTATTTGTCACAATAATATAGTGTTTATACAGCGATATTACTTAGATGTAAAGTTTAATATGTACAGTACTAGTTCTTTTTTACTCGAAATTAATTAATATTTTTTAAGCGTTGAGTCTTACAGTCGAGTGCTTCTGTGATTTTTTGTGTTATATTGGGATTGGGATATGCCGGCATTTTTGCCGATACTGCGCAGAAACATTTCTATCATTATAGCACAGGGGCACTTATGATGTGCCCAGGGACGGAACCCGGCTGGTCCATTATACTGACACCGACGAGTCAGGCGTAATGCTGTTCCCCTAGCCCCGAAGGTTAGGAGGGAAGACACTGATACCAACTTTAAAGTCTTTGGTTTGACGCGGCCGGTGTTTGAACCCGCGACCTCCTGATCCGCAGGCCGACGCTCTACCAGGTGAGCTATTGCGGTCGGTATTTCTTTTGTTCATTTTACGATTTAATATAAAATTTATTGTGAAAAATAATTATATGTATTATGTTAGTAATATATTCAAGTTTATCAAAAAAGTATGTGTCGTTATTTTACAATGACTCTGTCATTCAGAGATCGCCATGTTGTGTTGTCAACAGGTGCTAGTTTGGTATTTATTATTATTTTATGTATAATTTACATATATTTATAAGTGAATGATTCTGTAAGTTACCATTTACAAAGGACTATAATGGGCAGAACAACAACAACAACAACAACAACAACAACAACATAAACATCATCATCATCATCATCATCATCCTCATCCTCATCATCATCATCATCATCATCATCATCAACATCATCATCAACAACAACAACATTTTTGTAAAGGTCGGCCTCCGGTCCAAAATACTAAATGAATAATAAACGATCATAAATACATAGTTGTGTCATTTCAACATAAGTTATATAATGATTTACTAGTGTATTTATAAAAATTAAAGAATCAAGTCCACTAAAAGTATTTTCTAAATTTTGTGTTATACTTGGAAGCACAACGCGTGAAATAATTCTTATAATTGTTTTGTTTAATGGGAATATTTGTATATGTTTGAATTTCATCATACATAGATTAGGCTACATATATTTCAAACGTACTATAGCAATGCTTAAGTGTATTATTATATAACATTGCCAATAGCGCAATAAAAGGATAATGGCTTTGTTTGAAAATAATTACAAGAAAAACATATGTCCTATTAAATCTTCTAAATTTAATAGTAAGCAGTGCAAATCTAGCTATTTTAAAATAAACGAGACTAACCGGACAATGTTAAGTATAATAGCTGTTCTAAGAGTATGCATTTTTATTTTTTTTGGAAATTCATCGCAGCGACCAATTATGATCATTATAGCGACGTCTGGGTAGAATGACCGGCTCACCACAAGTCAGCTGGAATATCTTCACACATTTAGTCCTACGCCCCGAACGAAACTCGAACCCACGCGGTGAGAGGATATGAGAAGAGTCACAAATCAGCGACTCTACAACTACGCCAGGACGCCTTAAGAGTGTTGTCATTTATGACGTTTAAGCGAATATAAATAGCCCACGAAATTAACATCATCAACGCATAAAATGGAAACGACAGACTAGTACCTGTCATGTTTGTAAAGGTAAATATAGTCCTCATAATGCATTATGCAATCGGAATTCAAGGTTAATCGGGACACCTTCTCCATTCTCCATCAAAATAGAAATTGCCTAGGTCATCCGAGTGAGCTGTCTTGGGACTATTTTCACTATTGCTACTACTTATCTCCAAGTCTATTTCGTAGTGATCCAAGTAAGTTCCCTATAACCCTCCGATGAACAATTGGGACTTTCAATCGTAAAACTTCGGGTATTTCCGTATGGTTCGTAAAATACACCTGTACATAGCTCTAGAATACACCAAAGTGCGTCGCCTGAGTTATGAAACAGTGTCCGTTCGCGAGAAAGTAACAAATTATACATATATCATTTAGTTGAGTATATCTTGCAATAACAACGATTTTTTTTATCAATACAATCTATATGATTTACGCAAAATTGAAAAGTCAACATTAAATACCCAGTATTAAAACTAAGACACACAAAGTAGATCCAAGATGGCGCCTTATTATGTCAGAGGTCTCTTGCATAGCATAAAGGCCGAGGTGATCAGATTGTTGGGACTTTGGGACAATTCCGTAACAATTCAACGTCATTGCCGAATAGCTCCGATGTACAATCGGGTATTCTCGGGTTAATCCGGCGTAAATTCGTCATCGATGAGACGTTGGCGACGTCATGACGTTACAGTTACTTAGCAACTTCTTTGTAGAAAGTAATAGCGATCACGTTTAAAAATTCTCTCACTGCACCACTTTGTATTTCCACGGGAAGTATGACTACTTCAAACTTGCAGTTAACTGTCGAGTTCCAGATAATGTATATCGGTCTGCTGCCTGGCGCTGATGTTTTCATTTCTGGTTCACACCCAGCTCTTGGCCAGTGGGTTCCTGAGCAGGCCCTGCCACTCAAGTACGACGTCTACAACCATGGCAGATGGTTTGGCTCGGTAACCATGCCAGCTGGATCTTTAAGCCAATGGAAAGTTATCACCAGAGACGTTGGTAGTCAAGTGACTAGGTGGGAGGAGCGAGCAAATCGAGACCTCCAGCTAAATTATAACGTTGCCAGCGTGACCGTGTATTCCAGCTGGAATGGACAAACTCACATCGCACAGGTACCGACATATTGTTTGGCACATACTGGGAAATTTTACGATCCGCCAGAAATGGTCAACGTTGGGTTTACCACATCTTACAATATTGAGAGTCCGAACGAAACGTTGGCAGTCGTGGGTTCGATCCATGGACTTGGTTGTTGGGAACCCGAGCGGGTTCTGTATCTAAGGAGGCTGGAAAACACGACCAAGTGGGGCGGAAGCGTAATGATCCCAGTAGGTTGCAAGTTTGAGTGGAAGTTTGTCGTGATGGATACACGACAGCCACAGGTCCGGCGATGGGAGACCTACAATCGACACTACACAGCAAGACCCTTTGACTGTCAACTGTTTGCAAATTGGGATGCCCCAGCGGCAGAACTGTCGTATTTCTGTGATTGCTCAATATATGAGTTGAACAAGTTCTTCCAGAAGCCTGATTCCGATAGCGATGATACTGACGCCAAATATGCCAAAATCAGCACTACTAAGGTAATATCTAGTAAAAAGTCGGCATTGAAAGTTGCCCCGTCAAATAACCAAATGTCTTCAACGTCGATTGGACCAAAGAAAAGTGTCCATTTTGACGATGACGTACAGTATCAGGAGCCAGATGATTATATTCCGAGTGATTACTGGGATTGGGAGTTGGATTGGGAATGGGATTGGGGGTCAACGGACGAAGATGATAGCAATGATCAGGATACGGGTAAAGAAACAACATCTAATGGATCGTTCACACAGCCTGACAAGTATTCGCCTGACACGGTTTCCACTGTTGGCCCTCGCTTGAATGTCGCTATGGCTGATGCTAGCGATGCGGTTAAATGCAAAGAGAAAGATGATCTGACTGCTGTTTCAAACCCCACAGTAAACACCACTCTGGAAAACATCGCCAATGCAGCAGGCAGCGAGTCACTAGAAAATAAAAGCCAGACAGTCTTAAATGGTTCAAATCTGCTCAGTGCTGAGCTTGAACAAATGGTGTATGCTCATTACCAAGATATGTTTAAGGATCCTTCTACAGATGATAATCCACTCAATGACGAACATGAGGACAACGTTGCTCATATGTTCCCTTCAAATGACGCATTTCCAAAAGTTGAAATTGCAAGCATTGCTATAGCAACACCAAACATGTACGCTGACGACAAGCCATTCAGTGATTGTGTCATCAATATCGAGTCTCATGTCGGTAAAGAATTAAATGACACTGGAAGTCAGATCTTGCACTCTCATTTAGAGACTGACATAGATGTTGATGTAACTGGGAAGTCCGATCTCAGACAATGTCCATCAGATGACGACATGGCCAGGTCCTTTTTGTCTCGATGGGATAGCAAGGCCGTATACATCACAACCATCACCGGAGCTGCGGCCTTGTTGGGGTACGCTGTCTTCAAGGCAGTTAAACTCTTCCACTGACCTAATGTGCGCTTACTTTGTGTGTGCTGAAAGTGTGCGGTATTTTAATTGTTTCTGTGTATAAAAAATCAGAAAATGCAAAATGGTAAATAAATTAATTCATATAATACATACTGTATATGTTCTTTATTTTCATTGGTTTAGTGTAAGGATACAAAATGCCGCGTGTGCCAACATTTTAGCACATAACAAAACAATCTAACCACTAAACATGCTTACCCATTAACGCAACATTTAATCGCCTAATAAAGCAAATTTAATCCTTAACTTCTTTACGTAAGCGTTTTCTCCCATAATCATAGCAATGTAACACCTAAACATTCCTCATAATGCATTATGTAGGAAATAGATTTCAGTTTATCGTGATAATTCTCAGAATAATGCATGGAGATGCGTTCAAATGCTCAATAATCTTATCACAAAGGCCGAACAAAATATCCGAGCAATATATCACGCAAACCTAAACGCTATTACAAATCTAACACGTTTATCTTTGAATGTAGAATTGAAAAAGGGACACAAATGTGTTGGTTTATTTGATTACGCTTTACATGAGTTACTTCCCCTGTCTCAAGAAACCCTGAACGGCACAGTTCTTTGTTTATAAAGTTTGTTTCGTCAAACGTGTATGAATGCTTCTAACAAAGATAAACTGAATGTAAAATTGAACAAGAGACAAAAAAGTTCGGTTAATTGAATAGGCTTTACATGAGTTACTTCCCCTGTATCGAGAAACTATGCCCGGTACAGTTCTTTGTTTATAAAGTTTATTTCGTCGATCGTGTCAATCTCCCATGCAGAGTTGGCGTTCGTTCCTCTCTCAATATGAGCCGGTAGAGAGTGCGATCGTGTATGAATGCTTCCAACAAAGATATTAAACTGAATGTAAAATTTTACAAGGGAAACAAATGTGTCGGTTTATTTAATCACGCTTTATATGAGTTCCTTCCCATATATCGAGAAACTCCGCACGTCACAGATCTTTGTTGATAAAGTTTTTATATGATTCGAACTTAGAAAAGCAGAATGAGGGAGACAAAGGAGAACGAGTTAGACAAAGGAGAATGAGTTAGATAAAGGAGAATGAGTGAGACAAAGGAGAATGAGTTAGACAAAGGAGAACGAGTTAGACAAAGGAGAATGACTTAGATAAAGGAGAATGAGTTAGATAAAGGAGAATGAGTTAGAAAAAGGAGAATGAGTTAGATAAAGGAGAATGAGTTAGACAAAGGAGAATGAGTTAGACAAAGGAGAATGAGTTAGACAAAGGAGAATGAGTTTGATAAAGGAGAATGAGTTAGACAAAGGAGAATGAGTTAGACAAAGGAGAATGAGTTAGACAAAGGAGAATGAGTAAGACAAAGGAGAATGAGTAAGACAAAGGAGAATGAATTCGACAAAGGGGAATAAATTAGACAAAGGAGAATGAGTTATACAAAGGAGAATGAGTTAGACAAAGAAGAATGAGTTAGACAAAGGAGAATGAGTAAGACAAAGGAGAATGAGTTAGACAAAGGTGAATGAATTAGACAAGGGAGAATGAGTTAGACAAAGGAGAATGAATTAGACAAAGGTGAATGAATTAGACAAAGGAGAATGAGTCAGCAAACTGAGAATGAGTTAGACAAAGCAGAATGTGCTAGACAAAGGAGAATGAGTTAGCAAAAGGAGAATGAGTTAGAAAAAGGAGAATGAATTAGACAAAGGAGAATAAATTAGACAAAGGAAAATGAGTTAGCAAAAGAAGAATGAGTTAGAAAAATGAGAATGAATTAGACAAAGGAGAATAAATTAGACAAAGGAGAATGAGTTAGCAAAAAGAGAATGAGTTAGACAAAGGAGAATAAATTAGACAAAGGAGAATGAGTTAGCAGAAAAAGAATGAGTTAGAAAAAGGAAAATGAGTTAGAAATGAAGAATGTGTTAAACAAAGGAGAATGTGTTAGACAAAGGAGAATGAGAATGCATATCTAAATTTTAGACATGATGATCTTTCAAAATAATGTAAGCCTAATCAAGATATCTTTATCCCTGTCTTTCATTAGTCTAGCAAATTGGTAGATATTAGCACAGCGTTGTAAAATGTTCTAGAGGGAATTGTATTTTTTCTTTTATATTTATATAATATTATATAGTCTAATTAATTGCATAAGAATTCAATTTAATCCTCAAGAGCGTTTTAAGGCTGGTATTAGGATTCTTATAAAACCTAACATGTATGACCTTGCATCGAGAATTTCGAAGCTAATCGCATTCAAGTAAATAATGAATAAAATACATCACCGACAGTTTATGCGTTGAAGCGACATGTTTAAGGGGTCAAGACACCCTTATTTGCATGTTGTCTATGACCTTCTATTCTGTTTCTAAAAAAGGATTTCTTAGTTATTATGTTACAAGTAATGTATCAGCTGCATTTTTAAATAACTTACTAACCGTAATTTATCTATGATATTGGTAAGTTGTCAACATTGAATGTTTAACTCCCAAAGATAAGGGAAAGTTCATCTTGCAATAAAAAAACGTTCTCCATATCAAAGCTGCAACAGAAATTATTAGGCATCGAGGTGTCCCATATTGGGTTTTTAACAGGAATGGAATAATCCTATAGACGACAATATTTTTTCTTTTTAAGAAGTTGTTTATCAAATGATCACATTTTTTATGTATCATTGCATCATATAAATCCGAGAGATGATTGTCCAGGGAAAGGAATTACCCGAGGAGTTCCGATTGCTTCGACGACATCGCCGAATGTGTCCGATTTGCAATCGGGACATGTCGAGTAATTCCGTCATCGTGCGACGTCGTCGCCGAACAGATTCAACTGTGTCATCGTGAAGACGTTGACGACGTCACGACGTTTCGACGTTACACGTGACAGTTTCTTAGCAACTTGTTTGCAGAAAGAAATAGAAGTCACGTTTAAAAATTCTCTCGCTAAAACATTTATATTTTTCACTGAAAATGTCGAATTCAAACTTGCTGTTGACTGTTGAGTTCCAGATAATGTATATCGGTCTGTTGCCCGGCGCTGATGTTTTCATTTCTGGTTCACACCCAGCTCTTGGCCAGTGGGTTCCTGAGCAGGCCCTGCCACTCAAGTACGACGTCTACAACTATGGCAGATGGTTTGGCTCGGTAACCATGCCAGCTGGATCTTTAAGCCAATGGAAAGTCATCACCAGAGAGGTTGATAGTCACGTGACTAGGTGGGAGGAGAGAGCAAATCGAGATCTTCAGCTGAACTACAACGTTGACAGCGTGACCGTGTATTCCAGCTGGAACGGACAAACTCACATCGCACAGGTACCGACTTACTGTTTGGCACATACTGGGAAATATTATGATCTACCAGAAATGGTCACTGTAGGGTTTACCACATCTTACAATATTGAGGGTCCGGAAGAAACACTGGCAGTCGTGGGTTCGATCCATGGACTTGGTTGTTGGGAACCCGAGCGGGTTCTGTATCTAAGGAGGCTTGAAAACACGACCAAGTGGAGCGGGAGCGTTATGGTACCAGTAGGTTGCAAGTTTGAGTGGAAGTTTATCGTGATGGATACACAACAGCCACAGGTCCGGCGATGGGAGACCTACAATCGGCACTACACAGCGAGACCCTTTGACTGTGAACTGTTTGCATACTGGGACTCCCCAGCGGCAGAACTGTCGTATTTCTGTGATTGCTCAATATATGAGTTGAACAAGTTCTTCCAGAAGCCTGATTCCGATAGCGAGGACTTTTGGGACCAAGATCACACATTAAGCACAACTAAGGTCACATTAAGCACAAGATCAGCATTGGACGTGCCCACCGCGAATAGTCAAATGTCTTTAGCAGCGATTGGACCCAAGGAAAATGGCCACTGTGACGATGACCTTTATTATCAGAAGCCAGAATATTGGGATTGGGAATGGGATTGGGGGCTGGCGGACGAAGATGATGACATTGGCCATGATACTGATAAGGAAAACGATTCTAAACGATCGTTCATACAGCCTGACAAGTATTCGCCAGACACGGCTTCCGCTGTTGGTCCTAGCTTGAATATCTCTGTGGCTGATGCTAGCGTTGCGGATAAAAGCAAAGAAAAAGATCTGACTGCTGTTTCAAACCCCACAGTAAACAACAACCTGGAAAATATCACCAAGGCAGCAAGCAGCGAATCACTGGAAAATAAGAGCCAAACAGCCTTAAATGAGGCCAATCCGCTCAGTGCTGAGCAACAAACCGTGTATGCTCATTACCAAGATATGTTTAAGGACCCTTCTACAGATAACCATCCACTCAATGACGAACATGAGAACAACGTTGTTCATATGTTCCCTACAAATGACTCATTTCCAAAAGTTGAAATTGCAAGCATTGCTACAGCAACTCCAAACATGTACGCTGACGACAAGCCATTCAGTGATGGTGTCATCAATATGGAGTCTCATGTCGGTAAAGAATTAAATGACACTGGAAGTCAGATCTTGCACACTGATTTAGAGACTGACAGAGATGTTGATGTAGCTGGAAAGTCCGATCTCAGACAATTTCCACCAGATGACGACAGGGCCAGGTCTTTTATGTCTCAATGGAATAGCAAGGCCGTTTACATCACAACCATCGCCGGAGCTGCGGTCTTGCTGGGATACGCTGTCTTTAAGTCAGCAAAACGTGTCCACTGAATTTATGTGCATTTATTTTGTGTGTGATGAAAGTGTGCAGTATTCTATTTGCTTCTGTGTATAAAAAGTTAGAAAATGCAAAGTTGTAATAAAATTATAGATTTAAGACAAGCTTATGTGTTCACCCATTGAATCCCTTCAGTGTACGTCTATAACATGTTCACATAACATATAACATGTAAACATAACATTTAACCCGTTACAATAACATTTAACAGGTAAACATAACATTTAACATGTTAAATATCATTTAAAACGTTGCAATAACATTTAATACGATAACATAACATTTAACACGTTAACATAACATTTAACAAGTTACAATAACATTTTAAGCGTTAAATAACATTTAACATGTTATCTTAACTTTATCACGTTACAACAACATTTAACATAACATTTAACGTTTTAACATAGAATTGAACACATTAACATACCATTGAACACGTTAACACATCATATAAAATGTAACGATAAAATTTAACGTGTTAACATAACATTTAACACACTGCAAAAACATTTAACATGTTAACATAACATTTAACACGTAACAATAACATTTAACACGTTAACAGAACGATTAACACGTTAACATAACATTTAAAATGTTAACATAGAATGGAACACATTAACACACCATTGAACACGTTAACACATCATATGACATGTTACGATAAAATTTAACGTGTTAACATAACATAGCAATAACATTTAACACGTTAACAGAACGATTAACACGTTAACATAACATTTAACACGTTAACATAGAAAGGAACACATTAACATACATTTAACATGTAACAATAACATTTTAAACATTACAATAACATTTACCACGTGTTCGTAAGAAAGATCATTTAGGCCATTTAAAAAGTTACGTGACATGCTGTTTAGAAGTTGGAAATGCGAAATTTGTCATCGATCACAAAGCCAAAATAGATGTCAAAAATTGGAATTATGAAAATTTGAAACTTGTTATGAACGAGTGCAAACCGTACAAGATTAAACATATTATTTATTTTTACTATTGTTTGAAAAATTGCAATACAAATTTAGACCATACTTTCCTTCTCTCGTTCACTCAAATTTCTTGTTTTCTCCACTGTATATCCCATTTACAGACCACGAAGACTGTATCATTGAGGGTACATATATAATTACGCTTAGATTGCAAGTGAAGAACAATGTTTTAACCTGCAGTTATAGGGACAGTCCCCAAGTCACATGATTTCTTGAAACATTTTTAGCAAGAGAGGAGCGAATTCAGTGAACAATTTGCAAAAGACTTTTGATATCAGCACACAAATGAACCGTAGACAGTCGTCTACAGCATATACAATATTTGTCTTATGTGTAGAAAAGACAGCATGTGGTAATAGGCGGTTGTTATAATGTTAGCGATGATGATGGAAGCTGATGGTTGGGATGGTGGTGGAGGTCCTTATAGACGTGGTGAAAGTTCTGGAGGTGGAACTGGGTGGTTTGTTTGTTTGGTTATTGGGTTTATCGTCCCACCAACACTATTTCAGTTATCTGGAGACGGTGTCCACTTTAAACAGACATATTGCTACCTTCACTGTGTATAGCATGCCGTGAACACCTGGCATGATACCACACCCTTTCACATTATCCTGACACCGGACCAACCAGTCGTGGAACTACCCTTATATTTGCTTCCAGCGTTAGCCAGGGAATTATACCACTACCATTGTTAACGACTTTGGTATGTCGCGGCCCGGGATCGAACCATGGGCCTCCCGTACATGAAGCCGACGCATTAACAATTGCGCTAGCAGGTCCGGTGGAACTGGGTGGTTGTGGTGGAAGTCCTAATAGACGTGGTGAAAGTTCTGGTGGTGGAACTGTGTGATTATGATGGGTGTCGATGAGGGTTATGATGAGGTGGCTTGTGTGATCGGGTTATGGGCGAATTTAATGCTTGTGTCTGTGATAATGATGGTGTTGGCAATAATGACGGTGTAAGCTGTAATTAAGGTTATGTTAATGATAGTGGTGGTGATGGTGGTGATGAATGTGATATAGGGAGAGATGGGGTGGGGTGGGGGGATGGGGGGTGTAATGATTGTTACTGGTCATAGTGAAAGTAATGATGGTGATGGTTCTTGTTGCTGTGGTGGTTAAGTGTAGCTGGTGATATTGGTGGTTGTGGTGTGATGACCATATTGGCGATGGTGGTAGTGATGTTAATGATGTTGCAAGTAGTGGTTGTTGTAATGGAATTGCTGGTAAAGACAGGGCCTGGAACCCACGTAGTTAGGGACCAAGAAGTCAGGAATACGTTGGCGACTCCACATCACGGCCACTTTGATTGGAATATTACTTATAATGGTGGTGCAGGTGGTGGTGATGGTGGTGGCGGTGTGTGTGTGTGTGTGTGTGTGTGTGTGTGTGTGTGTGTGTGTGTGTGTGTGTGTGTGTGTGTGTGTGTGTGTGTGTGTGTGTGTGTGTGTGTGTGTGTGTGTGTGTGTGTGTGTGTGTGTGTGTGTGTGTGTGTGTGTGTGTGTGTGTGTGTATTTGAGTTGATAATGGTATGATGATGATATGATGGTGACGATGAGGAGGATGGATAAGAGAAAAACATAACTTACTTTTGTTTGTAGGAATGTGTTCGACGATGTTGTTTCGCCACCTAGAACTTTTTATTCAAAATTGTGCACTTTTTTTATTTTCGTTTTACAAGCTGTCACTGTCATCAGACACCGTAACAATGACGTATATTTTTCAATGAAAGAACATTTGCTTTTTATTCACAAGATGTTTCGATTAATGTTTATGAAGCTTTGATGACCAGACATATTGAGAGTGGCCTGCGACACGGAAATAAATCACGTGCATATCGTGCCTATGACACAGACAAGAAATCTCTCAGTCTTGATTGGACAGGGAGGGAACGCATGGTCTAAGTGTGTTTAACAACTCATGCAGACTACCCTAAGCTATAGTATATATCCCATACAACACCGCTCTCATTGTTCAACTCAAACATATACCTCATTAGATCTACCTAAAAATTGACATTGAGCAACACAACTCCAGCTTCTAACAATAAATGAGATGAGATCAACAGGAGTTGTTTTCAACAGGCATTGTAAGAAGTGATGTCGCTTTCTGGCAGTGTCGTCACGTGGTATTCTACGACGTCCAATCTGAACGCGCCGGATAATTCGCGAATCATCTTATAGATGTAGTTAGATAGATTTATTTCAGCATAGGAAACATACAATGGTTTACACATAAATGTGAACAATAAAAAAGAGAGAAACTACTAAAAAAATAACAATAAGTTTAGAAGCAGAAAAAAAACATGGAGTGCTTCAAATATCAAGGGCAACGCAATAAATTGCAAACACTTATTTCCACTGCGGTAAGACGAGAAATTCCCACTAAAAATTCCTAAAAATTCCCAGTATGTGAATAATTCTGCTAACTCTTTGAAATGCAATAGCGGGTATATATATTTACGTAATTTAAAATGTAAAGTTTATGAAACGACATGAAACTATAGACTACACTATTGGTGATTTAAAACCTTTTTTATCAAATGGCGGTAATTTTGTATGGAGCGAGGAACGTTGCAAAATTCAAGAAAAAAAATGAGATAAATTGCATATTTATATTCTTAAATTTTTCATTTATGTTGTAAAGATAATATTTCTATGGTAAAATTCAGCGTTTATATTGTAAAAACATATTTTTGTTCTATATTTATATTTATATGGTAAATTTTCATTATGTGTTATAAAGCAAGCATACTTTTATTTTCGATAAAGTGAACAAATATTTATGTTCAATAATTGCATCATGGGATACTTATAACATTTGTAATAAACGATTTCATTGGACCACAGTATTTAGGCAGAAGGCAAACAATACTTTCAGAAACACTACTTTTGATTTGATGACAATTTAAATGCCAAAGAATACACCAGCATTAATAATTTGCTGTGGCTATTTCTGTGGTACTGTAAATCCTTTCACTTGGGTAACATATTACAGGAGAATCAAATTATGACCTTTAGCAGCTGATAGATTTTCTGTTTTCTAGTGAAGACAGTTTTTTTGTCCCACTGTTATATAGTCCTAAGAGCAAAAATAAATTGTGTATATATCCTGGTGTAACCCACATTATCATTGGCATTTTAAACTATCCATGTTAATATAAAATTAAATAGGTTTTAAGTATGCAACAACTAATTGAAAGTAATATGCAAGTTAAGAAAGAAAGCATAATCATTCAGCAGTCTCTTAATACAAACTAATATGGCATATGTGAACTGTAACCTCGGTCTGACTCTGAATACGTGACCTAAATCCGGAATGGTTCGGAATGTTGTCCAATGAAATCGTTTGTTACAATCATTACGCATGATGCAATTATTGAACGCATTTTTTGGGGCTTTTTATAGAATATAAAAATAATTTTACCACATACATATTTTTTGAATGTAAATAAAATATTGAACATAAATATTTTTATGCAATACAAATGTGGAATTTTACCACATAAATATAAAATTATACAATATAAATGTGTATTTATAACACATAAAAATATTTTTTGAATTTTGCAACGTTTCACACGCCATAATTTTGTACATTTTGTACATTTCATTGCACAAGTTATCTTCGAGAGATGATTGTTCTGGTGAATGGATTATCCGAGGTGTTCCGATTGCCTAAACGTCATCGACTCATAGCTGTAATCAATCGTACCTACTCGGTGATCTCCGGCAAGCTTCGGATATGT
The DNA here is from genome assembly GCA_007844125.1 of Sinonovacula constricta. Classification (NCBI taxonomy): domain Eukaryota; kingdom Metazoa; phylum Mollusca; class Bivalvia; order Cardiida; family Solecurtidae; genus Sinonovacula; species Sinonovacula constricta. Next base: position 57,741,722 of record CM017561.1, read on the forward strand.
CACGTGGAGGACGGAATTACCCGAGGAGTTCCGAGTGAGCTGTAATTTGCAATATGGACATCTCGGGTTATTCCGTCATAATTCGACGTCGTTGCCGAAGAGTTGCAATTGTGTCATTGCTGAGACGTTGACGACGTCACGACGTTACACGTGACAGTTTCGTAGAAACTTGTTTGCAGAAAGAAACAGAAGTCACGCTTAAAAATTCTCTCGCTGCAATATTTATATTTTCACTGAAAATGGCGAATTCAAACTTGCAGTTGACTGTCGAGTTCCAGATAATGTATATCGGTCTGCTGCCCGGCGCTGATGTTTTCATTTCTGGTTCACACCCAGCTCTTGGCCAGTGGGTTCCTGAGCAGGCCCTGCCACTCAAGTACAACGTCTACAACTATGGCAGATGGTTTGGCTTGGTAACCATGCCAGCTGGATCTTTAAGCCAATGGAAAGTTATCACCAGAGAGGTTGATAGTCACGTGACTAGGTGGGAGGAGAGAGCAAATCGAGATCTTCAGCTGAACTACAACGTTGACAGCGTGACCGTGTATTCCAGCTGGAACGGACAAACTCACATCGCACAGGTACCAACTTACTGTTTGGCACATACTGGGAAATTTTACGATCCGCCAGAAATGGTCACTGTAGGATTTACCACATCTTACAATATTGAGGGTCAGGAAAAAGTGGCAGTGGTGGGTTCGATCTATGGACTTGGTTGTTGGGAACCCAAGCGGGTTCTGTATCTAAGGAGACTGGAAAACACGACCAAATGGAGCGGGAGCGTAATGGTCCCAGTAGGTTGCAAGTTTGAGTGGAATTTTGTCGTGATGGATACACTACAGCCACAGGTCCGGCGATGGGAGACCTACAATCGACACTACACAGCGAGACCCTTTGAATGTGAACTGTTTGCATACTGGGATGCCCCAGCGGCAGAACTGTCGTATTTCTGTGATTGCTCAATATATGAGTTGGACAAGTTCTTCCAAAAGCATGATTCCGATAGCGAGGACTTTTGGGACCAAGATCACACATAAAGCACAACTAGGGTCACATTGAACACAAGATCAGCATTGGATGTGCCCACCGCGAATAGTCAAATGTCTTTAGCAGCGATTGGACACAAGGAAAATGGTCACTGTGACGATGATCTTTATTATCAGGAGCCAGAATATTGGGATTGGGAATGGGATTGGGGGCTGATGGACGAAGATGATGGCATTGGCCTTGATACGGATATAGAAGGAAAATCCAAACGATCGTTCATACAAACTGACAAGTATTCCCAAGACAAGGCTTCCGCTGTTGGTCCAAGTTTGGATATCTCTTTTGGCGATGCAAGCATCGCGGATAAATGCAAAGAGAAATATTGTCTTGCCAACATTTCAAAACACGATGCAAACGCCGTCCAGAAAATCATCGTCAAGGCAGTCAGTTGCGAACCTCGGGATAATAAAAGCCCAACAACAACCTTACACAAGGCAAATCTGCTAAGCGCTGTGTCTGAAAAAGCAGTCCAGGATTATTACCAAGATATGTTTAAGGATGCATCTCCGGATATATTTTAAATCAAAGACGCCAAAGATAATGCGATTGCTAATCTGTTACATACAAAAGGCGCAATCCATAGCGTTCAAATTCCAAGCACTACTACAGAAGCGCCAAACAAAAACATTGATGACAATAAAGGAGTCAACAAAATGGATGACATTGGCTTGAAAATCTTGCACGCTGATATAGAGAATGGCAAAGCTGCTAAGGAACTAGTAGATAAACCAGATGACGACATGGCCAGGTCCTTAATGTCTCGATGGGATAGCAAGGCCTTATACATCACAACCATCGCCGGAGCTGCGGCCTTGTTGGGATACGATGTCTTTAAGGCAGCTAAACTTTTCCACTGAACTCGCGTAAACATATTTTGTTGGCGTATGATGAATGTGTGCAGTATGTTACCGTTTCTGTGTATAAAAAGTCAGAAAATGCAAAATTGTAAATGTAAAGTTATATATACAGCACACGGTCTATTTTTGCACACACTTCAACCATTTAGTACGACAAAGTGCATGTTGCGTGCGTTAACATTAAATCATTTGGTATGTCGCGGCCCGGGATCGGACCCTGGGCCCCCATACCTGGAGCTGACGCACTACCAGTTGCCCTACCAGGTCCAGTAACTTAACATTGCTATGGCAAATAGTGTAGCTCCAGATCAGCTTGGCCCCAACACGGAGCTGTATTATCAGGATCTACACCTTTTGCTGTTTAGTCTCTGTCAATGGGTTTTGTAAATAGTTAACACACATAACTTAGATTTATTTGTTTTCTTTGTTGAAATACATCGCAGCAACCAATTATGATCATTAATAGTGGTATCCAGCTATTTTGTGGAGAAAGACTCCAGACACTTGTCTGGAAAGAACCATCGGCCCCACTGCAAGTCAGCTGGAAGACCTCCCCACATTAAGTCCTTCACCCGGAGCGGGACTCGAACCCATGCGATGAGGGGCTAAGCAGTCAGAGGAGTTAAAGAAGTAAAGGTTATTGACAAGTAGCAAGGTAAATGTTATATGCCAGAAAATTGAAAAAATTAACACAACAAGAACTGTAATCCACTGTTTTATTGACATTGTAAGAATAAGTGAAAGGATACAAATAAGCCATAAAGATCTACCCTAATGTGAAAATTGAAAAGGCTTGCTTTAAATGAATACAATTGAAAAGGCTTGCTTAAATGAATACCATTATAAAATATTAATTTAAATTAATGAAATTGTTAAAGCTTAATTTAAACAAATAACACTGTAAAGGACTAATTTAAATTAATAAAATTGTAAATGCTTAATTTAAAGGAATGTTATCAACAATTCATTTAAATGAATAAAATTGTAAAAGCTTATTTTCAATTAACAACATTGTGAAGGATTCATTAAAATGAGAGTAAACATTGTCAATGATTATTTAAATTGTGAACAACTGTTCTGACAATTAGGAATTTAAGTACGATCATTTGTCAAAAAGTTGACTATTTAAAACTAATAAAAGCAGGGGTGGCCCTGGCAAAGGTACCTCTGGATCTGCCCCTAAAATATGCATTTTATTAATTATCCTAGAGGAATGCAAAGCTACAAACACCATAGCAAGTAAAATTACAAACTTTTTTGTTAACCAACTAGGAAGCAAAATGGCAAGAACTGTAACAACCAGCAGCACTATAATTCTTTAATCAAAGAACCTTTAAAACAAAATACCAACACATTTTAACAATATGTAAAAATAAAACACGGAATAGTTAAAAATAGTTCCTCTCACAAACATTTAAAAAAAATGGTCCGAAAATAGTGTAAAACATTTGAAAATTTAAAAAAACAACACCAAAAACTGAGATAAATGTAAAAGACCTACAGCATGAACATTGTAAAAGAAAATCAGTATAAAAAAGTGTCATGTATGTATAAGACACATTGACAAACAACAAAGCAACAGTATAAAGTAAAAAGAACAACAACAGTATTGCAAAGCAAGTACAAGGCTAGACCATTCAATCATTTTATCCAATTGGAAAAGCTATATTGCAGGATGGAAGCACGGGCCATCTCTAAACAGCTTTCTTGACCAGTTACATGCCAAATAAGCAACCATCAACTTTCTTTCTAACTGGCATGCATGTGTCTTTAAAGGCAAGATAGTTAATAAAACAATAATGTATTACGAGAGAAAAACTACTGATTTGAATAAAGAAATAACAAGTGATTATACAAAATATTATTTTCACCAGTATTGAAACAAGACTAACTCTAAAAAAAGCACATAATAACATGTATAATATATTTATAACATGTAATGTGCATCAATTAGGTATTAGAAATCAACTGTTTTAAAATTAGAAGTGACAGAATATCGAACTTTAATTATATGAACTTATAAGAAAACAGAACAAACAGAACACAGATGGAATATAAACACTAAAGTTATAAGAAACAGAACTAACAGCAGAACAAAAATGTATACAGTAACATTTACTTTTTTATAATAAAAAACAATTATATAAGAGAAAGAGGAAAGAGGTGCTGAAAATGACACTGCTACAGTGCAGGTGTTCTAAACAGGTGTCTCCCTCGTTATGTACATTGCCTACCTAGAATTAAAGCGTGGGTATGAGTGCACTGATGTATGAATTCATCTGATAGCAATAATTTATAGCCCAATCATAGTTGTTCTAGTATTTTCAATTATTTATCTTTAGTAAACAGTTGATAATATTACCGTAATAAGTGTGGAGTGTACAAACTTATTACTATAAAGGAATTGGTAAACGTGTTGCAAATGAATCTTTTTTGTAGAATTTATAATCTTTATAAAACTATGATTTTTAGAAACAACACAAATGCCAAGAAATATTTTATATTATAATTGCAAGTATGGTTTTATGAATGTTTTTGTCTCATTGTTTTTATGATATAAATGTTTCTTATAAAAATGCTTGTAAAATTTTGCATGGATCAAGTTGAAGTCATTGCAAGTTTAATATTCAGCAAGTTGAAAAAAAATCTGGTGATAAATTTTGTATTCTATATACATTGTCTGCACTTTGCATAATATTTTAACTAGCCTGTTATACCTCTATCTGATTACTCATTACCATCTACAATTGACTAAATACGATAAAATTGCTAAGCTGTTGTACCAATAATGCATGGTTACAATACCTTTACCAAAGCACTGGTTAACAATATGTTTATCACAAAATCTTTACAAAATCTTTTTACAAATGATGTTCATCACAATATCAAACTTTATACTTAATAAAACAACATATCACTTTACCTGAATTACAATATCAAGAACATTATGGCATTTTTTTGCAAGAGTGTAAGAATTACAACAAAAATAAGGAAAAAGTATGAAAAAAAGCAATTTTTTTTTCAAGGCATCTTTGTGATACATAAAATATAGCCAGATCTTCTGCTATCATAATCTAAAACTGCTTTAATGTTAACATTTTGATTAAAACCAATCTTATGTTGCATAATAATCTAAAACCAGTCAGTAATTATGATATTCAGCCAGTCTTATGTTATTATTTTATATTCTCAAACCAGTTAAATGATATATTTATTAAACCATTCTGCTTTATTATAAATGTAGAAGATAGGATTCAGCCTGTCTGTACACGGTCTGCACACTGTGTGAACACTTGATGACCAGTCTATGGTGACCATGACCCTTATGCACAGCCTGCGACTGCATTCTTGAACTCATTATTCTCTTGGCCTTCCTTCACCACAGTTATGGACAAGAATGGTCGGTTTGTGTCCTTCAAGTAACTCTGAAAATAAAAATTATACTTTATGTTAACAAAAAGAATAATAACACAGTGCAAATAAAAAAACAACAACTTTATTCCTAAGGAAAAAAAGAGAACACAACAGCAAGAAATGGGTCCAAGTCAAGGTGCAAGAACTTTCATGTGTGGAGGTCTTTCAGCAGACCAGTGGTGCATCGGTGGTTCAGTGTAGAATCATAATGAAAGTCTGGGCCTTACTTAATCTAGGCCATACAAATGTCAGGGCAGAACTTAAAAAAAACTGAAGTTAAGTTTTCAATCCAAGTGGGAAACAAACCTGCACAACTAGCGACCATAAGTCGGTGATGGAGTCTATGCATGGTGATGGGCGCCACCACGAGTTGTCTTTTTAAAGGTATAATGTTATATGAACTTACATGTGCATAAGGTATGGCATTCCTCCTTTCATCGACTGAAGCGCCTGATCCAATCCATACATACATGGCCTTGCGTGTGTCAATCAAAAACACATCCTGCAAACAAAAATTAATTTCTGCATTCACTATGATAGCATGCATAAACAACAAAAATTATACCAGATCCTATAGTAGTCCCATTTTTGTTTTGTTTTTGAAGTACATTGCAGCAAGTGATTATGAACATTATAGCTATGTCCAGCTTTTTGGTGGAGGAAGATCCAAGACAAATTTCTGGGTAGAACCACCGGCGCACTGCTGGAAGTAAGCTTGAAGACCTTCCCACATTACATCCTTTGCCCTAAACGAGACTCGAACCCATGTGGTGAGAGGCAAAGCAGTCTGAGGAGTTACAAATAGGCGACTACCACTACACCCAGGGAGCCCCTAGTACCATTTTCACCAAACCAAGCAGACCAAAAACTTTGAAAGGTACTCTGAAGCTAAAGAGCCATACTACTGCCTTATCTTACAACCTCAGTATACTATGACCAGGATAGAACCAGCAGCGATGCCTGCATCCTTTGCTCCATACAAAGGAGTCTTTGTTTATTGGGTTTATCGTCCCACCAACAGCATTTCAATTATCCAGATGGTGTCCACTTGAAGCAGATATAGTGCTGCCGTCATTGTGTATAGCATGCATGAACACCTGGCATGATACCACACCCAGTCAATTATCCTGACACCAGGCCAACCAGTCATGAAACTACCCTTATATTTGCTTGAGCATTACATGTAGCAAGAGAGCTATACCACTACCATTTTTTACGACTTTGGTATGTCGCAGCCCCGGTTAGAACCCGGGGCCTCCCATATCTGGAGCCGATGCTCTATTGACTGTGGTACCAGGTCTGGTCCCATAAATATTTTGACAGACTTTCTAGTGAGTGTACCTTACAGCAGAAAAACCAACAACACACAGACACATTGATATGTAACATCTACACTTACATCTGATGACAGATCATCTTTTGTGACATTTCCCTCCTTAACAGGGTCCATGCCAATGGAACCGTCATCATCTGAAACCTTGGTCAGCACTGTCTCACCATCATCTTCAGCATCTTGTTCCTCATCATCAGGGTCTTCATCAAGGGCATCATAGAACTTGTGCTGCAACAAAGACATAAGAAAGGCTTGTTTGTAAATAAAAAGTTTGGAATGGACAAAAATGCTGGTTTGCCCCAAACTTTCAAGGCAATCAGACAACCAGTCTAAGTATAAGGTAAACCAAGGAAAAATGACAGGAATATGAACAAACATATACCTATTTGCCTTCTGCCTTGAGTTTTAAGAAGAGGTGCATATTACATAATCATTTGATACCTCACTAGGTTTGCCACTAAAAAAGAAGTGCATACTATGCTTAAGTATGCATTATACTTCATAGCACTGGAACTTGAAATGGGGCCTAATTACAGTAGGAGGTAAATAAGTTGGAGGATGGTAGTGGGGATGTGATGGGTCTACCGGGCTGGACACAGCCTCAGGCTGCAATGGTATCAGAGAAGGTGTGGTGATTGGAGAACAAGGGCAGTGCAGTAAGACCATGTCCATCAAGTTTTATTAATTGTTTAACAACCTCTCCCAACGACATCTCTCTCTTTTATAAACAAATAATGTTCTCCAGCATGGAGCAAGTGATCTCACAGCATGGTCTTATTTCTTTTTTGGGCGTGGTGGGGACTCCAAAGAAGGCCATTTATCCTGAGTGTGTTCTATAATCAAGTTATAAAGGTACAAAAAGCAGTTCACCTACATTGTCTGAGATGTCTGCTTGCTCCAAAATGGTCACTACGGGTTTACCACCACGTTCACTCTTGATATTCTGCACCATTTGAGCAGCCTGAAAGACACACATAGTCTAATAAAATATGTGATAAAAATAATATGATTACCATAAGACCATATAACACTTTACAGCTCACCTGAGTGCCATAGACAACTAGCAATAGTGAGCAAGAAATATCAGCAAGGTTTAAACAGTCCAAAATAATTGAAATATATCTACCTAAGTAAAATTTAGGGAAATTAATTGTCACACATGATTTTTTTCCTGATCAAAGTTCTTTGAACAATTTCTGCCAGAGGGCCATCCAAGGAACATGTATACCAAATATTAGCTAGAGGGCCATCCAAGGAACATGTATACTAAATATTATGCCAGAGGGCCATCCAAGGAGCATGTTTACCAAATATCATGCCAGAGGGCCATCCAAGGAACATGCATACCAAATATCACGCCAAAGGCTTAAGCTCTTAAAGACACCGACAACAAGATCTTCAAATTTAAATTAATAAGGTCCAATATGAAAAATGGCAGTGCTCATGGCAGCCGTGTATTCTGGCAAATCAAAATTTAAAAAAAAAAATCTTGAAAGAGGGCCAACCAAGGAACATACAAAATATCAAGGCTCCAGCTCACATTGTGTCTCAAAAGTTTGACTACAAGCCAACTGGACCTGGTAGCACAATCGGTAGAGGGTCATCTCCAGGTACGGGGAGGCACCAGGTTCGATCTCAGGCAATGACATACCAAAGTCGTTAAAAATGGTAGTGGCATAGCTCCCTTGCTAACACTCCAGCAAATATAAGAGTAGTTCCATGACTGGTTGGGACGGTGTCAGGATAATGTTACTGTGTGTGGTATCATACCTGGTGCTATACACAGTGAAGGCAGCACTATATCTGTTTCAAGTGGACGCCATCTCCAGATAACTGAAATACTGTTGGTGGGACGATAAACCCAATAAACTATAAGCCATGTATAGAAAATGCTCCTGGTGGCTATGTTTTTGACAGATCAAAGTTCTTCAAATAATAATGATACAGGGCTGCCTAAGATAAATATCATGTCTCTAGCTAATGTAGTTTCTGACAAGAAGATTTTCAAAGTTTTCCTATATAGCTATACAGGTATATGGAAAATGGTCATGCCTGGCAGCTGTGCTTTTTTGATCAAAATTCTTTTAATGACCTTGATACAGGGCCAATCTAGGAACATGTATACCAACTATCAAGGACAACTATTGTAGTTTCTGACAAGGGATTTTCAAAGTTTTCCTACATAGCCATATATGAAAAATGGCCACGCCCTACATCCATATTTTTTCACGGATCAAAATTATTTTTGTTGAATTTTAGCAGTGTCAAGACATTTGATGGATGGGTGCTTGCAACACTAGATGGTGGAGATTCACAATAGATCAGATGAGCTAAAAATAGTAAAACTTGGAGATTAGTACCACAGTCAAAGCATCATCACCAGGACCAGTAATGGTTATAAATTAGAATATTGTATCTTTAGGTGTTTATGTAGCACACTCAGGGCTGGTAATGTAAAAGAATGGCTGAATTTCTCATATTTTCTTAGTGAAAGAAAGGGAGCTATAACATTACCTTTTTAATCAATTAATTTTTAAAGAGGAATTTAAGTTTGAAATATAAGTCTCTAAAGACCAACTCTTCACTTACAGCGAACTTCTCTGCCCTGACACAATTCTGTCCATTCCATTGGATTAGTTCCAAGCCCAAATCCAGGATATATACATCTCCATCATCCAATTGGTCTCTGTTACGGGCCACCTATGAAATGAGAATGGTTTCTATATATATGTAAGTATAATAGTAAGAAATATATCAGAGTATTTTACACCTTTAGAACAAGATTATACCAGTCCTGAATCGAATAAAAGAAAAAAAAAAAAAGTTATCAGGTTTTTTATTTAACAAAAATGTTACATTTGGAAGTAAAGTTGAATCCCCTACAGACGAAGGTTTGTCAGATGTTGTAAAGTAATTGTTCCAGCTTATAATTCTTAACATGGAGTCTATAAATGTCAGACCTTACCCTACTGTATCTCCATCATTACTGCAGTTGAAAAGGAGAAATTTCCAGAAAAATATTAATTTATCTGTGGGTACGAAATAGGGTTATTTTTTAACATTGTCCCATGTATTGTGTTACATCATACAATAAATTCGAAAAATGATTATACACAATATCATATACTCATACATCTTCATTAGTTATATAACATTTAAGAACATCCCAAGAAAATCTCTTCACTATTCAGAAAACTTAACACATTTAGACAATTTTTGACATGAATATATTTTGAACATCCACAGCAAGCAGACTAAGCACTATCTAAATATTTGTAACATATTCAGAAGGACCACTATGGTTGAATCAACAATCAAATACCAAGGTAGACTTAATAACACACTGTGGGCCAGTTGAAGGACTGCCTTAAATGAAGATTTTTATTTAGACTGTTATTTTAACACTACCAAGATAGATCCACGGACATAATGTGGGCCAGTTGAAGGACCGCCTTAAATGAAGATTTTTTTTTAGATTGTGATTTTAACAGTACCAAGGTAGATTCACTGAAACACTGTGTACCAGTTGAAGGACCGCCTTAAATGAAGATTTTTATTTTGACTGATTTTAACACTACCAAGGTAGATTCACTTAAAAACACTGTGCACCAGTTGAAGGACTGCCTTAAATGAAGATTTTTATTTTGACTGTGATTTTAACACTACCAAGATAGATCCACAGACATACTGTGGGCCAGTTGTAGGACGGCCTTAAATGAAGATTTTTATTTAGACTGTGATTTTAACACTACCAAGGTAGATCCAGTGACATACTGTGGGCCAGTTGTAGGACCGCCTTAAATGAAGATTTTTATTTAAACTGTGATTTTAACACTACCAAGGTAGATCCACTGATATACTGTGGGCCAGTTGTAGGACCGCCTTAAATAAAGATTTTTATTTAAACTGTGATTTTAACACTACCAAGGTAGATCCACTGATATACTGTGGGCCAGTTGTAGGACCGCCTTAAATGAAGATTTTTATTTAAACTGTGACTTTAACACTACCAAGGTAGATCCACTGACACACTGTGGGCCAGTTGTAGGACCGCCTTAAATGAAGATTATTATTTAGACTGTGATTTTAACACTACCAAGGTATATTCACTGAAACACTGTGCACCAGTTGAAGGACCGCCTTAAATGAAGATTCCTTATTTAGACTGTGACTTTAACACTACCAAGGTAGATCCACTGACATACTGTGGGCCAGTTGTAGGACCGCCTTAAATGAAGATTATTATTTAGACTGTGATTTTAACACTACCAAGGTATATTTACTGAAACACTGTGCACCAGTTAAAGGACCGCCTTAAATGAAGATTATTATTTAGACTGTGATTTTAACACTACCAAGGTATATTAACTAAAACACTGTGCACCAGTTGAAGGACCGCCTTAAATGAAGATGATTTTAACACCTGTGGTGGGGTTGTGTGGCTAAGTCTTAGTAGTTACAAACTGCAGACTCTATTCATTATTCACAGGAAGTGGCAAGGCTGAAAAAATATAAAAAAGGTGAGTTGAACTGTTTGAACCACAGGCACTTCAAAATAGTGTGAACAATGATACTGTGTATCATACATCAGTCATTTGTGTCCTTGACCCTTCCTTCCTGAACTTCATCAGCCTGGGGTTGTATTCCTGGGGTGTTACACGGTTGAATCCGGTTTCAGCTCCACCCTTCAGGTAACTATAACAAAGAACAACAAAAGGTTACATGTAATGTTTGATAACTTTTAAGGAGAAAATGCCATAACTAAACAGAAAAATGTCATTATACAGGTAAACAGGTAAAAGCGAGTATGGTAATGTCATTATTTAACAGGTGAAATGTCATAACCAAACAGGCAAATGTCATAAAAAAAGTATATGTCATTTAACAAGCAAACAGGCAAATGTTGTAAACAAGAGGGCCATGATGGCCCTTAATGAGCCTTTTTAATAAGAACATTTAACACTCTTATCTAACAGGTAATTGTCATTGAGAAACAGGCTTATATTAAATTTCTTAAACATAAATATCATTATTTAATTAAACATGCTTATTTCATTTTCAAATAGGTAAAGAACGTTGTTAAAAAAATGCCATTATTTAAAGAAAAATGTTATTTCACATGTAAATGCCATTATTAAACAGAAAAACATTCTATTATCATTCCTGTAAAAGGCTCTTTTTCAGATACCTGGTAAAAATAACAGCTATTACCTGTTTGTGCTTAGTTTCAAATATGTTTGCATAAATTGTATTAATAAGATATTTTAATTTCACAGTATAAAGATATCATTTAAAAAAGTTCATTGCTTTGTGTCGTTGTCTTGACTTGGTCATTAGTACTTTTTTGTAAAAAATGTAAAAAAATTTAACGTTTGAAATTTATGACAGAAAAAATCAATATTTAGACAAAGAACACATGGTAATTTAAGATACATTTTTATTATAATTTATATTTTTTTCAAATATGAAATAAATACAACCAAATCATTGAGTTTAGGCAACCAGATCTGAAACTAAGCAAAAAAAAAAGTGATGGCTGTTATACTTTTTTTATCAAACAGATAATAATCATTTTTTAAATAGATAAGGGAGCCCATGTCTAAGTGGTTTGTATTACTGACTTAGAACTCCTTAGTCCTTTAACATGTAGGGTCGAGTCCCAGGTGGGAGAAGAACTTTCATGGGTGGAGGTTTTCCAGCTTATCTGTGATGTGCCAGTGCTGCTACCCAAACATAAGTCTGGAATCTTCCTCTGCCAATAATTGCTTAGATGTTGCCAATATGACCATAACTGTGTCAGTGTGATGTAACAAAATAAAAGTTAAATAGGTAAATGCCAATTTGTCATGTAAAAACCCCACAATCTTTACCACGAGTGAATCATAAAATTGAAGACAAAAATTACGTTAGGTTCTTAAAGTAACTCTTGAATGCCTGTGACTCATGTCCTTGAACCTCTCGATGTTGGATTGGCTTGTCATCCAAAAATGTGTCCAGCTCCACAGTCTTGTAGGCAGCAGTGCCATACTCATCCTGTGTAACAAGATAATAATAGATTTGTAAATATGATAAATGAGACGAGAAATATTTTACTATGTAAACATTGTATGCTTAAATACATAATATAATTTTAATAAAGATGGGATGGGATTTGGGATTTGCCTGCATTTTTGACCATACTGTGCAGCAACATTTCTTTCATTACAGCACAGGGGCACTTATAAGGTGCCCAGGGACTGAACCCGGTCGGTCCATTATACTGACACTGACCAGCCAGGAGTAATGCTGTCACCTTTGCCACGAGCGTTAAGAGGGATGCCACTACTACCAACTTTAAAGTCTTTGGTTTGACCCGGCCAGAGTTTGAACCCGCAACCTCCTGATCTGCAAACCGAAATCCACCACTTTAGAAAAAGATAGCTTTTTGTATTGTTTTTGTACCTGGGTGCTGTATTTGCCAATCCAGAAATGGACATCATACTTCAGTTCATCTTCCTCCTTGTATGTCTGTGAATAATAAAAATGTTCAAGAGAGAATGTTCAATTAAAATGATATACACCAAAGTTTACTGCATGTTACTACAAACATGTAGGATGAACAACAATTATAACACTAAAAATGTAGGTAAAAATGGGTTTCTCAATACATTTTAATAACCATCATTTGTAAACCTAATTATTTTTGTACAATATCCAAGAAACTTACATTAAGGATAATGTAGGAATCTCCCTCGAAGAATTTTCCATAATCTTCCTCGGGCCAGCTTTCTACCTTGAATTTCTGCAACAATAAATATTCAAGTGTCATAAAACCATGAATTTCTGAATATTTGCAAATACTCCTAAGTACAAGGACTATACCTTATTCTAATTATAGTGACACAGTGGTTATACATTGGGTTTACCAGTTGAAAGATAGAAAAAGTTACTAGTTACTGACTTGGGAACCATTGCCATAACTATGTAAAATGTCTCACAATAATTCCTAGGTTACTTCAAAGTGTAAACCAGAGTTTGGTAAAAAAAATTGTAAGTTGAAATTTATAAACATCTGGGACAACCCTCATAAATCTTGATAAATGCAATTCCCCATTTCCGAAATGAAAGAAATGTTTTAGTTATATCCCTTGTGGTACATGTATATCCCTTGTGGAAAGATATATTCATATACTGTATATAAGAAATATAATACATTTTATTTTTAATTTGCATTTTTTTTAGAAAAGCGCTCAACCTTTTAATATTTTTTTCGCTCAACCAATAATGCTCCATTTCATGTGAATGCTTCAGTCTTAAGTTTTGTCAAAAGTAAAAAAATAGGAAAAAATCTTAAGTTTTCTGCAGTAACTATATACCAAATACCTACCCACAAAGGAGGCAAAAGTGTAATTTTTTAATTGTTAGAGTAAAGTTCCTTTACATATTAAAAGGGGAAATGGGTGGGTAATGTGTTAGCAATGGCAGTGTATAACAGACTATATTGTCCCACAAAGGTAGACATAGACAGGTAAAAACTGGTTGTCTGCTTCAAAATCCAGAAATAAAACTATTCAATCTAAAATTTAGCTGTTCTTATGCCTTATTTAGTGACAGTTTTACAGTGAATTTATTCAATAGTCTTAGCTTACCTTTTTTCAAAGGGAGTGGGAAACCTTATATGTAGGTACATGTAAGTATGGGCTTAGTGATAGCAATCATAGAGATAGTCTTCAGGACACTGTTTTTATAATAAAAAGCATCAACCTTCACGATAAATATAATTACATGCATCATCTGTTGCGTATCACTTTGGCAAATGACTAAAAGGAATTAAGATAGATACTTCAAAATTGCTTTAAACACCCCAGTCAGTCCTTTTGCCAACTGACTGTTCCGAGGCAGGAACTGTTGCTTTCTGCTTCTGTAATGGCACGTCAAGTGTTATTTATTTTAAAACACTTTTACAGTCCTTTTACTTGCATGTGCCAATGTCTTATTCATTTAAAAGTTTAATCTAAATTATATGATTATGCAAAAATTTTAATGTTTATTTTAAAAGTTTGTTTGTTTATTGGGTTTATTGTCCCACCAACAGTATTTCAGTTATCTGGAGATGGTTTTAAAAGTTTCTACCTTTATCTCTTTCTAGGTAAAGCAATTATGTGGTTCCTTTTGTTTAATCATGTGGTGTACCCTGTTCCGCAGACCATATTGTTTATTGGGTTTATCATCCTACCAATAGTTATTTAGTTATTTGGAGATTGTGTCCACTTGAAACAGATATAGTGCTGCCTTCACTGTGTATAGCATGTCGTGAACACCTGGCATGATACCATAACCAGTCACATTATCGTGACACCAGGCTAACAAGTAGTGGAACAACCCTTATACTTGCTTGAGCATTAGCATGGGAGCTATACCACTACTATTTTTTATGACATTGGTACCTGGTCTGGGTTCAAACATAGGGCCTACGTACCTAGAGCTGATGCTCTACCAATTGTGCTACCAGCTCCAGTGCAGGCTATAAGACACAATATCTATAACACCCCAAGTGAGCACCTACCACAATTCTCCAGATCTTTACCCCCACTGTCTGACCACACCCTTGCCACGCTGGCTCAGACTCAGCTGACTCCTCTGTAACACAGAATAATGACACTTTGTCAAGAAAAGTAAAAATAACAATAAGACATACAGTGAAGAACACATTCATTCCATCCTGGCCCAGGCTGCTCTTCGCAACACAATAATGACACCATGAACTCAAGAACTGAATGTAGTAAGGTCTTCCAGCTGACCTCTGTGGATCTACCCATACAATAATCTAGGGTCTTCTTGGGCCAATAAAATCAGACGTGGGCATAATGACTACTATTGTTTGGTGCGGTGTATTTTAAAATCAAATAAATAACACAAATATCTGCATGTACTTACTCTTGACTTTCTTCTCTGTGTCAGAGCCAAACAAGGCCATGTTGGAGTCCTTCCAGTCATACTTCTTGGCCTTCCTGAGTCCAGCTGGAAAAGGTTCATTTCATAATTAATTTTAATTATAATCTGAGATTTTAGTCACAAATTGGTAAAACAAGGGGAATAGTGTAGATCTGGACAAGACATTACATGTTGTGAGCTGTCTGATCAGGATTTGCAATATTTGTGGCCGAATCTTTAGCAATATGTATTGTAAACAAATAAAGGAGGACTGAAAACAAACTTAAAAGTATACTAATCTTTCTTTAAGAGTAAAATTGGTATATTTTTATCTTTCCATGTGAGTATATTCTATTTTAAAATTGTATTAAAACACATGTAATGATTGTATAAAGTTAATACTAATTATTTATGTTACTTTAAGAAATAATTGTTTATAAATAAACAAAACTGGTAAAAAAAAACTTACACATTGTAGCTGTGGGGTTTCAGGTGAGGAGGAAAGAAATTCAATGACAGAACGTCTTCCTGAAAAGAGAGAAAACTAAACATTAGTCCTTTTGTATTTTAACCACATATTACAGTAGTGAGTTGGTTCATATACATTGAAATTCCACTAAACAACCACGCCACTTAAGCAACCACGTCTCTATTAAGGCCAATTTTATTATGTACTATTTGGCTTCATTATTCAATGAGAAACCTGACCACAAAAATGGCTATAATGCTAATCTGGCATAACAAAACAGTTATACTAGAACATATTGTGTATTTCTTATGTAAACACTGACCTCAATTGCGACCATCTTGACCGGAACAACAAGTCACCCATTTGCACCTGCTTATTGGTAAAATAATGCCCTTCAGTGTGTTAGCAATTTACAATCTAGGAATCCGGATCACATGAGGTCATGATCTTAGTCAATTGTGTGCTAATTAAGAACTAGCATCAGTGTGTTAATTATACCAAATTTATGAATATGAAAGATGTTTATCTAGAACATAAATGTGCATGTCATTAATGCCAATTAGAAATGAAATTAGAAAGTCAAAGATGTTTGGATCTTCATAAATTGTCTTGATTAAATCTTGGATTTTATTGAGTAAAAATGATTATGCACAAGACAAACTGCAATTGAAACAAATGCATCTCATCAGGCTCATTTTTGCTTCTGTATTCTTACCAGAAACATAACTCTATCATTTAATGATTATCATCAGTAACTTTCATTGAGTCAATGATTTATACATGGTAAAATATTTTCATTACATAAATGACATAACATAATTTTGTAAAAACCATTTTGAAAAAGATGTGTGTTTGTTTTTTGTTTTATGCCCCCTTTTCAATGGTCAAAGACACATGATTTGGATACTTTGATACATACACAGTGGTGGTTTCTTGCGCTTATCCAGAACTACTCACTATTAGGATCATTTTGTGTCAGAATGGAAGGTGGTCTTAATAGAGGGATTTGACTTTATGTATTTTTTTAAAGACCTAACAAATATTTTAGGAAACATTTATAAATAAGTGGTCTAAATATATAGGCCTTACAAAGTCTGTGGTTATGTGTTAACTTAAACAAAATCTTTTGATGTAAACACTTCAATAAACAACTTCTATGTTATATCTCTTTTTTTAATAGTACTTTTTCAATAAAAAGCTAAAAAGAATCTTACACAAAATTTTCCTACACACTTGAATGATCTGCATATTTTTGCCATTCACGACGAGCACATTTTGCAACACACCCAACACAGCCATAGAAAAAAATGTATGTATATACTGTAAATTTAAACTTAGGTAGTGGGGTAATTTGTATAATACCTGTGGGCAGTAGGCAGTGGGTGGTATTAGAAAAATATTTACCTGGCACTTATAAAATATTTATGGGTCAAAGTGTATTGTGGTGGGAACATTTCTGATCAAGAATGCTACTTTTTATTAGCAAAGTATGGTAATTTTGTAATTGCTAATTATATACTGCCTACGTAAATTGTAATTCTATACAGTGTACTAGTCAGAAAACTGCATGCCTAAATACAAAATGTGTTAGATTTTTCATTCCTTATATCTATGCTATGTTTAAAATAAGTCTTGTTTTAAAGGTGGTGTCAGACAGTTTGGACCAGATTTTTGTCTCTCGAAGAACCAAATAAATTATTGTTGCCTAAAAGATCTTGCAAATGCTGATTATTAAAGTCCTACATCTATGTGAAAAGTGAATTATAACACGTCACTTGTCATTAAAAAAAGGTATTTCCTATCTAAGCCATGCTGCAGAGTTAGGTATTTTTAAACTAAGAAAACCATGTAACCCGCAACTTAATATAATCATTCTGGTAATCCGCTCTGACATTGACGTCTATTTTTAGCAGAAATCACAATCATGCTTATTTACAATTTTTGAAAGAATGGGCAGGTAGAGTTATTAATTTCACAATTTCTACTGTCTTACACTTTAGACAGTGTTCAAAATCGTCTTTTGTTAGACTTAGTTTGACATTTTGCAGAAATTATGCCCCATTTCCCAAAATCCAGGTTTTCATGTACTTGATCAAGACAAACTGTCAGATGCCTCCTTTAATGCATTTAAATATTTGTA
This sequence comes from Sinonovacula constricta, assembly GCA_007844125.1. Taxonomy (NCBI): domain Eukaryota; kingdom Metazoa; phylum Mollusca; class Bivalvia; order Cardiida; family Solecurtidae; genus Sinonovacula; species Sinonovacula constricta. Next base: position 57,759,895 of record CM017561.1, read on the forward strand.
CTTGTTCTTGAATCTATAAAACAGTTCAATAAAAAGACCTACATATCATGAATCTATAAACACTTAACATATGATAAAAAGTTGGTTATTCATCCCTTAGAGAAAATTAATTTGAGCTTTTGATTTCCTACTTTGGAAAATTGTGTATCCAGTATAACCATCAGTTTAAAGGTGGTATCCAACAGTTCACTTCTTTAAAAAAATGTGAAAATATCTAACCACTATTTGGGGATATAAGCATTATTTCCACTTTTACTTGTACTTTTGTTCAAATGAACACAAAAAATTCAACACTACCTCAGTGTATAAAATATTAAATAAACAAAATTTAGAATGTGTCTAAAGCCTTCTGATTCTCCAACCATCCTTAACAAACAAATTTAAGATTGAAAGAATGTAACTGTATACAAACTTCATAATTTTGCATCAACTCCTTTAGATATGTGCCCATAGATCTAGTCTCAATCTCTAGTTACAAAAACTATTGTTTACAAGATAAAATTATTAAATATAAATATAAATATATAAAGTTTACAGAGAATATTATTAATCAAATATGCATTAAATAAAATCATCCTTTAAAATCTTAATACAACCTAAACCAATCAAACTGAAGAGTAAACATATGATATGACTTTGCATTTTTCATTATTTACATTTTTTAATTCATCACATTCTATATCTGGTTTATTTACCACTAAAATTACAGTAACAAAACTTCCATAGAACTTCTAAACGAAACATTTGCACAGAATATAATATAAGCAAAGTGATACAACCCAGAATATCTTTCTGCATCCTTAACAAACCCACTTGCAAAGTTCAGTAAACATTATAAATTTTATCTGATCAAAATCCTACCTGGCAGGTATGTGTATCTGGCTATCCTGTATCAAGGCTAGAGTAAAAGTGACAACTATATACTGACAACTTCTACCACACCTTGTCAACATACCAACATACTTCAGCTAGATAGGACCTTTCTCTCCTTCTATACCAATGACTGAAGAGTATTACAAGTCCTGTTAGTCATGCTAAAAGAATTACCATCTTTACACATCAGTGAACATACAGTGTGAGATACTGTATATCTTGATACTGTTTGTTATATATGTAAATATACATAATGTGTAGTGTTGTGTATGGTATGCCAGTTTCAGCTAAGGTCATATAGAATTGAATTTCTCAAACATTTATCATCTTTACACATCAGATGGTGAAAGTGACCTCAAGTTGTTCTGTATAATTTTTGTTCCATATCACTGACACAATTATGTTCATGTTGACGATGTCCGGTTAATTATTGGGATGGGTTGGGATTTGCCGGCATTTTTGCCGATACTGTGCAGCGACATTTCTATCATTATAGCACAGGGGCACTTATGAGGTGCCCAGGGACTGAACCTGGCCGGTCCATTATACTGACACCGACAAGTCAGGCGTAATGCTGTCCCCTTAGCCCCGAGCGTTAGGAGGGAAGCTACTACTACCAACTTTAGAGTCTTTGGTTTGACCCGGCCGGGGTTCGAACCTGCGACATCCCATCCGCAAGCTGACACTCTACCTACTGAGCAGGTGGTTAATTATTGGTGGAGAAAGATCCTGAACAAATGGTCAGCTGGTAGACCTTTCAGGAACGGAAAAGTCCAGTGGAAGAACACATGGGGTCCGTGGTTCAAACCGCCGGTCAGGTCGATGCAAATTTCAGTGAAGAAGAAACTTACCTCATATTGTTCCCCTCCACTCAGGGGTATAAATGGGTACCTGCAGGATTATTCGGGTCAGTAATAGGACTTCCTAGTGCGATGTGTCAGCTGTCAGAGAATGAGATTGACGAATACACCCAACAACCAGGGTTTGAACTATAAGGCAGCTAATTAAGCAGTAGCTTGAAAGCAGACTATAACTTGGTATTACCTATTACCTCCCCACAATAAAGTAAAATTCAGACTCAAACCCATGCATTGCTGAGGATTCCAAGTTGCCAACTCTAATCACTAGGCCACAGGTGCCCTCTTATGTTTTTATATAGTTTGTTATTTTGATGTTAAAGACTTTAAGTGCTTATAAAGTTTAATTATGATAAAACAAAAATTAACAAAAAAGTAAATACTGTGTGAGCATATTACTACCGACACAGTCGTTTCTTAGTGTGTGTAAAATGTTTAATCAGAAAGTGGGCAATTAAACTTGTTGGTAAGGTTGTAACAACTGAACTATGGATTTTGCACATCATTGTATTTTTTAATTATATTTGTGTTTTGTTTAAGTAGTGCTTCACAGCAACCCATTGGTCACATTGCTGACAGGTAATGTTTTGGGAAGGAGTACCTTAAGTAGAACCACTAGCTTACCACAAGTCAGATGTCCTCATAGGAAAGTTGCTGGTGTGACCAGATTAAAAAACTGCATTGTACAAATACACAATTTACCATTTATTGTTATTGAAGTGCTTTTTTTGAGTATATAACAGAAATGCCACCCACTATGAATATTTGTTTTGCTTTTTGAAATACATTGCAGAAACAAATTATATGGTCAAAATAACTTTGTCAGTCTATTGTGGTAGAGGTAGACCCCAAACAAACGTCTTGGTAGAACCACTGGTACACCGCAAGTCAGCTGGAAGACTTTCCCACATTAAGCCCTTCACTCTAATCATACTGGAGCTCACGGGGTAAGAGGCTAAGCAGTCTGAGGAGTTACAAGTCTTTGACTCTACCACGTTTCCCAGCATGTGAATATTATCTCACCATAAATGAGAAAAGCTTACTAACAATGAGTAAACCTGTTTATCTTTATTTTTTCATATAAGATCACTGACTGTGAGATGGGATGGGATTAGCCAGCATTTTTGCTGATACTGTGCATCAACATTTTTATCATTATAGCACAGGGGCACTTATGAGGTGCCCAGGGACTGAACCCGGCCGGTCCATTATACTGACACCGACGAGTCAGGCATAATGCTGTCCCCTTAGCCCAGAGCGTTACAAGGGAAGCCACAACTACCAACTTAAAATTCTTTCTTTTATCAGCCGGGATTCAAACCCGCGACCTCCCGACGCTCTACCACCTGAGCTATTGCGACCGGTCCTCACTGACTGTGGTCAAGGGGCTTTTGTGTAACACAAAAAAACAAATCATAGTACTTCTTCCCATCTAGCCTGACCATGATGAATTAGGGAGACATGATTGATCACCTCTCATCAATCCATTTGGTCATGCCATCCAATCACAACATGTTTTTCCGATGTTTCAGCAGATGTGTCCCAGTCATTCATGGTCAAATAAGTTATTATGGCACTATAAAGTAGCTGTTGTTGCTATGGTTATTATTGCCTTTTGACCAGGTTCATCAAGGTTAATGTATGATAAATAAGTGTAAGTAAGGAAAACTGCACCAGCAAACTGTTTTGTTTACGTTCGGTTTGATAAAGGCAGTGACAAGTGGACCTTCGACAAAAAAGAATAAAACATTAAAAAGTAACATGTTATCAAAGGGCTAATTATTTTAAAATATCATTCTTTTTGTATCTTTACTGGGGACATAATTAACAACATGTATAATCAAGATCTCTTTCATTCCATTTGTTATTTTTGAAATTTCATACGATACTTATATAAGGCAACTCAGATTAATTTGATTGTTGGAAAAATATAATGGGTCCAAATTGTGGGATACCACCTTTAAAGGTTTGGACCAACATTTTTTCATTAAACATCATATTAAACAATCGTTACCTGAACAGATCTCACAAAATGTTGTTTATTGATGTCCTACACTTGTCTGAAAAGTGAACCATAACTTCACAATTGTCATTTCAAGAATTTATTTCCTATCTGAGCCACGCTGCACAGTTAGCTATTTTTAAACTAAGAAAACCTTGTGACAACTTATGTTTTAGCTCATCCATGTCATCCGTGGTGATGTCGATGTCTATTTTTTGCAGGAATTCCACTTGTTCTTTTTTATAGATTTAAAAGAATGAACATTTAAGTGTTAATTAACAAGATTTACTGCCCTACAACTGAGATACAGTTGAAAATTATCAAAGCTTAGACTAAAGTATGATTTTTTTCTGCAAAAATTATGTACAAATACCCAGACAGAGGATAGATATTGTTACATATATTAGATATAGGTAAATTGTTGGACACAACCTTTAACAAACAAAAACATCTTGGCAGGATATGAATGTGACAAGACCCAAAGACACTTATATATCTGAACACTAATATGCAAATTCTCTAAGTGTCAAATAAATCATTCTAGCTAGTGAAAAGATTTTTACCAAGTTACATTCCTATAGCTGTAACCTTAACCTTTCAGACAGCAGTAAAAGCATGTTTTTCCCATCATCATTGTTTGTCTTTAAACACATTTTATGTTTTGTTCAACAAAAAACCTTCAGGTCACCCCTATGTGGGGTTGCACCTGAACAATCATGTGAGAATGTCTTCCAGCTGACATGCTTTGTTGGTACGAGCCAAACAAAAATCTCCATCATCAGTAGCAGCTGGAAGTTACCATAAGAAAATTATTTTGTTATACAAAAACAAGAAAAGTATTGATACAAAGCTTCCAATATATGTTTAAAAAAGTTAATATATGTTATCTGATGAGAAACAAAACCCAATATCTGATGAGTTCTTCGTCTTAAAGTGAGTTGAAAATATGATAAAAAAAATGGCCTTCACATGGACATAATATATGCTGCACTATTTGTATTGCTTCTTGTCTAAATGCATCAAACAATTATTTAATTAAACAACTTATCTTTAAAGTAACTTATTTAAGAAATATTGAAAAATATTAAATGAATAACAATCTTAAAACCCTTGTACAGCACTACTAACAGATGAGAGTAAAACCTGCTTAACCCAAGTTGCCAATATCATTGTTATAAGCGTGGAAAGAAGAACACCTAATAACCACTTGCAACACCTCGGCCAATTTACCGACACACACTTGTCTTCATATTGCCTGGGAGTTACGAATGCCATGATAACTACAACAACGCATTCTATAAAGGACACCGCACTTTAGTGCAGACACCAAAAATGCATTGATTGCCACGTAAAATACATGTGCACCATCGGTCAGCAGGAAGACCTCTTTTAATTAATGTTTTACCAGGACAATGACTTTGGTGCAGTGAGGGTCTTGATGGATACCAGTCGGCAACACTAACCTCTCACCACTGGTGCACCCTAAACCTTTACTCATGCCTATTAAATATGGGGAGACAACTCAGGTCAAAACTGCAATAAGTCGAGGTAATAAATCATTCCTGAGGCAGTTGGGAAAATCTCTGTTGACATATTTGTGAGCCATGTTACCTGTCCAGTAAGGATGGCTCACAACTGATTTTTAATGGTGACCTCACTTAACAGGGCTTTGCTCTTTGCCTGCTAAACAAGAACTAATCAGACTTAGGTAAACAATATAGACCCAGATCAGTCAGTTCCCTGCTAAGACATGTTTGATCAGGATTTACTTTACCAATATTTGCTGCTTAGTGTAGATCAATATGTTTTGTTATAAATACATTTTGTTATTTTGAAAAATAAGTAGAATTTTTGTTTGTTGTGTTATTGTCCTACCAACAGTACCGATATTTCAGTTATTTGGAGATGGTGAAACTACCCTTTTATTTGCTTGAATAATAGCAACTATCATTGGTAACAACTTAGGTATGTCGTGGCTCGGGATCGAACCTGGGGCCTCCCCTACCTGAAGATAATGCACTGCTGATGGTGGTACCAGGTAATTAATAAACACATGCAGCAGGCCAAGGGTTGGCAATTTAGCATTCTATCAGGCGTATTATATGCATAATTATATATAAATACATGTTGGTGTCTTAATTTCATCCTATAATCCAGGGCTTTTTTTCACCATTTTGGGAATATGACCCAAACCACTGGATTTGGGAATTTTTGCGTCGTTTTGCCAGAAATTGGGAATTTTTAAACACCTTTGGGGAATAAAAAGTTGTACTGTTATACGTTGTTGTTATCATGTTTGCCACATATATTTAATATTATCAAAATCAATAAGCGTTTCGGAAACAGACATCCTTTAACGATTCAACGAATAAAAAAAAAAATTGTTTCCGAATGAATTATAATTTAATTTTTGTACTTAAAAAGTTTGTAACTACCTCGGATTGCGTTATTTTTCGTCCGATTTTTTTTTTCTTTTTCGATTGGGAAAAAAGTATATGTTTTGCCATTGGGAACATGACCGAATACTGGCTATAAAATCGGCCGAAAAAAAGCCTTGTAATCTTCCTTAAGTTGCCCAGATATTAAAACCATTTCTGATAGCAAAAGACCTGGATATAAAAAGATTTTTAACTTTGCTGAAAATATATTCAACAGTTATGCATATTTCCAACAATGTATATGTTTAGTAGCAGTGACCTTTCCCTTGGCATGATTTATCCTGAGTCTACCTAGATTTCCTGTTCCCATGAACAACTCACATACCAAATTTGGTGATATCTCATTCCTTAATATTCGAAAAGATACTAAACGGAACAAATGTCGATTTTTGTAGCCATGACTTTGACTAGCACTAAAACTTCCCTTTCCTGTAAGGTATTACTGAATTAGGGAAAAATATCTAAATCCAAAAACTTTATGACTTATAGCACACTGACAAAGATAAGGTCCTACCGGTGACAACCAGCTGTTATAATTTGGGGATCCAACAACCAGCTGTTATTGTTTGGAGATCCAACAACTATCGGTTATTGTTTGGGGATCCAACAACCAGCTGTTATAGTTTGGGGATCCAACAACCATCTGTTATTGTTTGGGGATCCAACAACCAGCTGTTATAGTTTGGGGATCCAACAACAATCTGTTATTGTTTGGGGATCCAACAACCATCTGTTATTGTTTGGGGATCCAACAACCATCTGTTATTGTTTGGGGATTCAACAACCAGCTGTTATAGTTTGGGGATCCAACAACCAGCTGTTATAGTTTGAGGATCTAAAAACCATCTGTTATTGTTTGGGGATCCAACAACCAGCTGTTTTTGTTTGGGGATCCAACAACCAGCTGTTATTGTTTGGGGATCCAAAACAAACAGTTGTTATTGTTTGGGGATCTAAAAACCATCTGTTATTGTTTGGGGATCTAACAACCAGCTGTTATAGTTTGGGGATCTAAAAACCATCTGTTATTGTTGCGGGATCCAACAACCAGCTGCTATTGTTTGAGGATCCAACAACCATCTGTTATTGTTTGGGGATCCAAAACAAACTGTTGTTATAGTTTGGGGATCTAAAAACCATCTGTTATTGTTTGGGGATCCAACAACCAGCTGTTATAGTTTAGGGATCTAAAAACCATCTGTTATTGTTTGGGGATCCAACAACCAGCTGTTATGGTTTGGGGATCCAACAACCAGCTGTTATTGTTTGGGGATTAAAAACAACCAGTTGTTATTGTTTGGGGATCCAACAACCAGCTGTTATTGTTTGGGGATCCTGACCATCTGGGTAGAACCACCAGCACAGTGCAGTAGGTCATTAGGAAGATCTATTTCAGGCCAAACATGACAGAAACCCAAGCAATACTTAGGACTTAGGAAAACAAGGATGTGACTAATGACCCAGCCATACTAGTTATTTCTACCACTGTATGGACTGCGCTATCTTTTATAATATTAATTACTTAAAACAGTTTCTTATAGCCTTAAAAGTACCATTTTCGACATAATTATACATCAATTCACCACACTAAAAATACTAATTGTTCAATATAATAATATTTCACCCATTTTAATCCAACCTCAGATATTTTATTCTTTATAAATATTTACATATGAGGAACTACTCAGAAGAACAGGAATGGATGTTTTGTCACATGCCACATGACTCCCTGCCAAGGATAGCCCTGCGATGGACCCCACAAGGGAAGAGGAACCGCGGGTGACCAAAAAAGACCTAGCGAAGGACTGTCGAAAAAGAGGTGAAAAGCAAGGGGATTGAAACTCGAAACAGCTACCAGGACAGCAGCGGACAGAGCCAAATGGAGATCCCTTGCCCGTGTCTCAAGCCTCAGACGGTGCATAGAGGACTGAGTGAGTGAGTTAATTTAAATAGTATTAAGAAACATTAATTCATTGCAACTCAATGAACACCCTGTTCAGATTGACATGACCAAAACACAAAAACATGGACAGGTAAAGTTTAAAAAAATATACAGATTACAAATAATGTCTCACCATTTGCATTTTATAAAAAATATAAGGTTGATTTTGGCCTCAAAATAGCTGCTGGAGATGATAATCTTATTTACAAAGCCAGCGCTCTACTGATCTAACAATTAAAGAGCAGCGTGACAAGGTAGCAGGTTTGGTTTGTTCATATGAAATCCCTATGATATTCTTATACCTTATCTAACCTGTTATCTAAAGCTAGAATTTTTGTTTGATTGTTCCTTAAATTTATTGTCCCACCAACAGTATATCAGTTATTTGGAGATGGTGGAACTACCCTTATATTTGCTTAAGCGATAGCAAGAGTGCCATACCACTATCATTGGTTACGACTTTGGTATGTAATGGCTAGGGATCGAACCCTGGGCCTCCCATACCTGAAGATGATGCACTACCAGGTAATGGGGTACATTGGTGAAATGGGAATTGTCTCCCTTGATATATAATATCCGAGGTATTCCTAACAGTAGGTAGGTCCTTTTAGTTGAAATTCTTTGACTTTATCGCCTGTTCTTTTGTAGACATTGCAATAACAAAAAGTGAAATTTCTTACTTTTGCATGAATATAAGCTTAAAATGCATTTGCATACTTATAGATATTTGTTATTTAAAACAGAAAATGGAAGTGTTTGTTGATGATTGGTAACCTGCGTATCACAAGAAAGGCAGACAAGTCAACATACACTCCAAATAGCACAAGCATAAAAACCGAATAAAACAAATGAAAGGACCTACTAGGAGTGAGGGATTATTCAGGGGAGACTATTCACTAATTTCTCTCATTAATAAATACATGTAGCAGGCCAAGGGTAGACATCAATAAACAGCATTCTGCCGGACCTTTGCAGGATACAATTTGATTACCAGCGAAAAAAAGAAATGCAAATGTTTATAAAGACAATATGGAATACATTATCTTTATTATCCGCCAACAGTGATGAAAAAAATGTTAACATAAAAAACCAAACTTTTGAGGTCGATTATAATAGAAAATCTATTCAGAATTTATCATAACAAAGTACCAGAATTTAAAACTTTGGTCATTAGTGAAGAAAAATCATAGCTGCTGATGTATATTAGTGGATTTGATGTTTCTTACTGTGCAGTTGGCAGAGACATATACATATCATCAATTGGTTTATAGTCATATATACATAACACATCATCATTTTGAGAAATGAACAAGTAAATGCAGGCCATGAGATAATAGAAAAGCTTTTTTTAAGTAATCAGATCATTTCAGAATTCAATAAGATCCATTTAAGATCTATTTTGACTGGACAGTGCAGATTTTTGAAATTTTGTCAATATTGTAGTTGTTATTGAAATTATATTAATAGCTTTGTTCAGGCAGCCATAATTATATGTCATAACTTATATATGTTTGTCCTTATACTGTCCTTTTCATATATTACTTTAAAATCTTGAGTTCATCATCATCATCATCATCATAATAATCACCAACAGAAAGAAGAAAAAAAGTTCAACTTCAGAAGTTGAAAGTTGAGAGGACATGTTTCCCACTTGTGTATGTTCAAATAACAATGAAAATCAACGCAAAAAGTTGACCCCCAAATAACATGCTTAAGTAATCACTTAACAAAACAACTTCTTAGTTGACAAAAGATTGATAGTTGGACGGTTTTCCGACGACTTGACAAAACATTTACATACCACTTGACTAGAATGTAACCTTCTGATGGTCATTACATTTTATTATATTGTATCAATGTTACTGCTCATCAAGTCTCTCAATAATCCAATTATGACTACCTACCCCTGCGAAAAATTCTTAGGAATTCCTAGGATTTCCTGGGAATTCCAACTTTTTTCCAAGTTCTGATGGAAGACGGAATCCAAGAAAATCCAACTTAAGTCGGATTCCCACATACTCGGATTATCTTGGATCTGGCGGTATTTGGACGCTGGCTCATTCTAGGAAAAACTTAGATAAACTTGGAATCCAAGAAAGTCTAACAAAAATCCGACAATTCAAATTCTGAGGAAGTCTAACATAATCCAACATTTTAGCAAAACTCGGAAAAAACTTAGATTAACTAGGAATCAGACATTTTTCAAAAACTTACTTTAAAGGTAGGGATGGCTCGTTTGAAAACCTTAGATTCCGATGTCTGCCATTTATCTATCAAATATATTTGCACATTGAAATGATCACAGTGAGTTTTAAATGACATTATCTAACCGCCTACTCAGAATTTGAAATCACATTGCCATTAGCATTAGGATTAGCTTCTTTAGAGACCCTACCTTTAGAGCATAAACAATCAGAACAGAAAAACAACTATTCAATCACTTTTGATATAGTTTTTTATATAAATTTTTTCTACAATTCTAAAAAACACTTTTGGTACTGGCTCCACACTGGTTCTGAGCTTATTCGGTGTCATCATCAGCGTCTCCTGAAATTATAAGAGAATTAATTGCTGTAGACAATAGTAAAGTTTAAAATTAACCATTAAAATACAACTTGAATGTTTAGGTTAAGAAAGCAAAATAACCCATGGACCACGTTCGAGTCCTGGTCAGGGCGAGAACTTTCATTTGGGGAGGTTTTCCTCCACCAATAATTACTTGGACGTCACCAATATGGCCATAAATGTGTCAGCGCAATGTAACTATAAACAAACAAAATCAAAACAACATGATTTCCCAACAATGACAACTTCATTTACCAACAGCTGTGCCATGCAATTAATGATTAACACTGTAAATGCTAAAAGGTAGCAAATACATTAATACAATAACTGGTACAAATGGTCAAAATGCTGCAGTTATCTTTGTACCTTTTGTCTGTCATCCATGCGTTGCTCTTCACTGACTTCCTCATTGACATCAGTCTGCAATGCCGATTCTTTTTTTGTTCACTTGCATCTGGCTGTTGTTACAGAAAATAAAATACTTTACATGAGTGGCAATACCATACAAGCAAAGACAGTTTATGATGTGCTCAACCATCATGTACAAGTTATCTTGGATATCTATTACCGGTGACCTAAATTTATTTTTTAACACTTGATATTACCGTTTATCGGGTCACTCTAAAATAAAAAATATTACAAAAATGTCTTAAGTTCGAACTTGTCAGAACCATATCAACTTTAACTGAAGCATAAATTAAATATACAGTAGATAACAAATGTTTATAGAAAAGTCAACGGTTTCAGAAAACGTTTGTGATAAGAAAAAACAAAGGTGAAATGTCGGAACTGAAAAAAATGGCGAAAATACTTGAAAGTTAATTTTGCATTCTAAACCGTTGGGTACAGGAATAGTCGTACCATTGATAATTAACATTTGATTAGATGGTTGTCACTTTACCGTCACTTCTCACTTGAAATTCATCAGAATATTCAATTTTTCTTCGTGAAAGATATATAAACGAATTGTAAATCACATCTGATTAGTTTAAACAAAATAAAAAACGAAAAAATACAGCATTGAATGAATAAATGATTACATTTATTGAGGTTTTTGATATAATTACATGGCAAAATCCTCATTAATGGATTAAATCTAATTGCCAAAACTCATCATAATTCATTAAGGGCTAATCGTCAGATACCAAAAACTGAGTGGACAGTAAAATCAAACAAATGGTCATCAAATTAAATATCATTTTTAATACTCACATACAAAAATATCACATGTTTACAATATTGAGTGCGTAAAATAAAAAAAAAAATAACAAAAAAAATCAACAGCGTCGGTCTAAACAACTACAATATTACAAAAAAGTATCACTTTCCATCAATACATGTTTAAAAAATTAAGTGCAGATAAAATCCTTTAAGTTGTTACATACAATCTCCATACTAAACATTTACGCATATATCTTATATGTGGTACGACTATTCCCAATTCGGTACGAAATTGTAACGGTACGAGATTGTAGTGGTACGAATATTCCCGGAGCCTAAACCGTTAATGTACTAAACTTACTACGTTCAGAAAACCTGATTTAAAATGTGCTGCTTCTTATACTTGTTGAAGTAGATCAATGTCTCACCTCTGCTTAGTAGTCCAGTAACGGAGAGTCAACTTTTTCATCTTTTTCATCACATGTTTTGAAAATTGTCGCGGCCGGAAGTGTAGACTGCGCATGTGCTATTGTAAATCGGGACCCCCGGCGATTTCTTCGGTTATTTTCCGAAAGTTACGATTGACTTTTACTGAAACACCGTAAAAGCGACTTTCAAACTTTTATTATTAAATGGTGTTATTCACATTCCCAATAAAGTTAGAGTGATTTTAACACGATGCCCTACTGTCTGTTCTGTAATTTTGTTGTCATATTAGATATTAGACTGTAGATCTACTTGACCAGGTTTTCGAAAGACAACAACAAAAAAGTTATAAAAAAAACCCTGACTTCTTTGGAATTGGATCATTTTTTTTACTGAGCTATTATTACCAAATGTTTTGTAGCTGTCTTAAATGATAACATAGTTAAATATTGCTTTTGTGATCAGTCAGTCACTGTAACTCAAAATAGCAGTTTGCTTTCCATGTCTAGTCAGGATTTAGATATTGATATCAGATGTAGATATTGATATCAAATTTGGTAGTTAGCTTGTTTATGGGATACCCAAGTTTGGAATTGTTTTTGTTGTCCATTAGTTTGATGGACTGAGTCACTGTTACTAAATACATTTTATTTTGTTCCTGTTCATTATCTTCTTTTTTGAGGATTGATCAAGTTAAGTAGGTAACTAGCTATCTCATGGGAAGAATATGTTTAGAATTGTTTTAGGGATCAATTGTCGTCAAGACATGTTATAAAATATATTTTTGGATTTTCTATAAGGAACTCAAGACAGGAGTAAAGTATTGTTACCAAATTACTTTCTAGGGAGAGTAAGTCTGGGACTGTTTTGTATATGGTTGTACGTGTGATCTCTGTTTAATAATAAATAATGACAAAATAAAGTTAAAAAAAATTGGCAGTTAGTATTTGGAGCTATTTTATGTCACATTCAGGCGAGCTTTTCTCATAACCAACTGTCCATCTAGCTGCATCAACATTTTGCTCGTAAACACTTTAAAGGCTACCGTTTTGATCCAATCTTAACCTGGACGCTGGTCAGAATGTCATAAAATGTTTGTCTGTATAAAATCAAGCGAGCGTGCTCGCATCCCCAACCATAATATTTAAGAAATGCAATCTTATTAAGATTGCGGCAAGCTTGCGCAAACTTGTCGCAAACTTGTGACGAGCTTGTCGCAAGCGAGCGTTTTGGTGTGGGGTGAAATAAAGATTTTATTGCAAGTATACATGGAAGACCATCTTGTCCATATCTATAACCTACGAGATCTCACCAGCTGTGGGTTTTCCTTAATAAGTAGAACCTTGTATTACTGTGCTAGTTATTTATTTTTGGGGGGGGGGGGGGGGGGGGGGGGCGTGCGTGATTAATGACACAGACAAAATAAGATGGAAAAGTTCAGGTTTGCAAAATTCATTAGTCAATATTTTTGTTAAGCTTTGTTTCGACACTTTCTGCCTCTGTATTTTTGCATCAAATGAAAATATTTTCTGAGAATAAATTGCATTACTCAAACTTGAAGTCTTTTAGTGATTATTTCTGTGATGCTTTGTTTTTATTCTTTATCACCTTCAGGATTTTACATGCGGAATATGATGTAAAGTTTGCAGTTCAATCATGTTGTGAGTGGTTGTCCTTATTTTCAGACATCTAGCTCAGCTGTCACAGATATTAAAAAGTGAGATCCCTGACACTGATATGATAGACAAGATACTGATCACGGATAAATAAAGCCACATTTTGCCTGTGTTGAATCAGCACAGTGCAATTAATTGCATCTATCGAATAAGAGTTGGCTTGATTATTAGTGCAGAATAATTTAGATATCACTGTTGTGTTCGATATAATCGTCAATGTTTTCACGAAGTGGCAAATCACAAATATTCATATTTAAAGTGATCAAAGTAAAAAAAATACCTGCTTAATATGAATTGGGAATAAATTCATCTTATCATGTCCGGAACAAAACACATGGCAAAACAAAATAAACGGAAGGTCACGAGTCTGGAGCTCCTGTAAAAATATATGTTTAAAAAAAACAAACACTTAGGTGACAAATGAGCCCTAGGGTAAAGTCCAGGTTGTTCCCAGTATTTCCGAGTTGAGTGCCAAAAGTCTGAGTTTTTCAGAAGTTGGAATTTCTTGGACTTTAACAATATGAAAATCAATTTTCAGCTCAAGCCTAAAGTCTAAGATTTTCCCAATTTTTCCTAGTTTAGTTTTAAAAGTCCGAGTTTTTCTTAGTTTTTCCAACTTATAGTTTATGGAGCCAACCTAAAAGTCCGAGTAAATCCAACCTTTTCCAACTTCGACTAGAAGTCCGAGAAAATCCATGATATTCTGAATACTGGCTATCTCGGAATAACTTGGATTTATTTGGAATTTGATTCAATAGTTGAAGTCCGAGATATTCCAAGTTTGTCTAAGTAAGTAAACATGGATTAACTTGGAATCCATGATTTTACGAGCTTTTCCAACTTAACTCGGATTCTATTTCGCAGGGGTAATCCACTTAAGTTATCTTAACATCACTGACTGTTTTTGCTTCATAGTTATTTTTCAGAAGCAGTTTCTTGACACAGATATAACCATCTTCATAACCACTTGGTTGAATCTTGATGTGTCCATATGCATTTACCGGTACTTAACTCTTTACAGTTTGGAAACATCATTTATCTCAATAACAGAAAACAAACTCCATCCCAAAAGAGTTTCCAGCAAGTAATGGGTTAAGAGAAATATTACGATGATACTCATCAAAATTCTTTTATTCATCTAGGATGTAGCAATTTATGGAAGCTTTCTTGTTTGTTTGTTTTTGAGAAACATCACAGCCACCAATTATGATCATTATAGCATCGTTCAGTTGTTTTTGTGGAGGAAGGCCCAAGACAAATGTCTGGGTATTGCCACTGGCATACTTCCTGTCAGATGGAAGACCTTCCCATATTAATTCCTTCCCCCAGAACAAGACTCAAACTCACATAATTGGAGGCAAAGAAGTCAGAGGAGTTACAAATCGCTGACTCTACCACAATGCCATGACCGGCCCGAAGCTTTGTTGAATGGTTCATGAATAACTTTATACTTGTATCAAGTATGTACTTATAATAGGGGCTAATTAACTGCACAAACGATATCAGTGAACGCAATCAAAACTTGCCAAATGCTGTGTCTTTAATGGAAGCAGGCAGCTGAGTAATTCTCCCCTTTTTCAATTTTTTTTAAAAATTTGGGTCACATTCTCAATGGGAAAAACTTTTTTTTTTAAATTTACTGAAAAAAAAATCCCAACTGAGACAAAAGTAACAAATCTTAATCTCATATTTAAAATTGTTTATACAAACTGTAACCTAGTTATTCACTGGCAACAATTGGACAACCATTTTTTTTTACCATAGGGCCATGCATGGAAAATGGCCATGCCCCGGGCGGCCATATTTTGGATGGTTCAAAATTATTTTAGCATTCTGGATACAGGTCCACCCAAGGAAAAGGTATAACAAAATATCAAGGCATCTAGCCTTTGCAGTTTCTGATTATAAGATTTTCTTATATAGCCAATTATGAAAAGTGACCATGTTCCTGGCAGACATTTTTTAAAGATCAAATGTTTTAGAACAACTTTTTGTTTCCCCTGCCTGCTTAACCTTGTAAGAAAGTTTGACTGAATTGGGCCCAGTAAGTTTAGAGGCGATGTTGTTTGAAAATGTTAAAGGGCATTGGAAGCCTGATGCCAGATAGTGAGCATTCATAATAGCTCACCCTGAGCATAAGCTTTGGTGAGCTAAAAATACTTAAAATGAATCTCATGTAAAATCTACAAAATATTCTCAAATTACTGGTATGATGTACATATTAGGCAATACATGATGTGCAATTTTTTTAATAAATGATGCACACATTTTGCAATACATGATGCACACAATTTGCAAAATACGATGTTCACATTTTGCAAAAGAACATTTTTTTAACAATCTTGTGATACATGAGTAAAATGTATACCAAATATCAAATCTCAAGCTCTTGCAAGAATATTTTAAAAGTTTTTTATATAATGCCATGTACACCCCTGGCATCCATGTATTTTAACGGGTTAATATTCTTTCAACAATTTTTTATTCACCATGCCTGCTGAAGTCTCGGAGGATGCTTGGTTGAATTTAGGCCAACCGTTTCAGAGGAAATTGAAGAATCTTGAGGGACAAATGATGCCAGACCAGAGAACTAAATGGTGGGCAATCACAATAGTTCACCCTGAGAATTAGCAGTGGTGAGCTTATAAAGGGCAACAACTCATTAAACAGTTATGCAATATGTGGAAAATGCAAACAAAATTACACAAACCAACTCGAGTTTCCCTTTCATGTTTTTGTTGCTATGGTTATGTTTCAAATACAATATACTGTTACGTGCAACTTCACATGAAAATAATTCAAGGAAAACTGATCAACCAGTTAACTTCCTTGATGTCACCAGCTTTAACTTTCGAAACAAAACAACCTGTGGGACAAAACTGCAGTCAAACAAGGAAAACTTTTGCTTAGATCTTGGCATGATGAAACGCTGTTTAAATTTAAATCTGAGATGCATTCAAGCAAATAGAATGCATAGTCATGATGAAGTGGTTAAAATGACAAAGAAAACATTATACAGTCAATAACCTGACAATTGCACCATTTTCTGTGAATCATGATCAAACAAATTTATAAATAAAAAAATTAATATAACAAAAGAAACAACAAAAGCAACAACAACATTAATTTTTTTCTAAAAGTTAAGGAGATTTAAAAAAACACAACTTAATCTAGAATGAACGAAAGTTAAAACACAAGAATCTGAAGAAAAACAACAATAAAAAAAATAAATAAAAAATACCAAAGAAACTTGCAAAAACCATTTATATAACAGATAAACAACAATATCAATGACAAAATCTGTAAACATGTTCAGCTTTTTCCCCTTGAGAATAAAAAACAACAACAAAAGAACAAAAAACAAGAAAAAAACACAAGAAAAGAAGTGATACAAACAAAGCCTTACCTGTCAAAAGTAAACAGTGAATGAATTGACTTGTGTAGGTTGTGGCTGGGACCACATTTATCAATACGGGGGTGGGTAGACAGGCCAAAGCTTAGTAGTAGATTCGGAGGCTACATCAATGATTCATAGGGTTAACTTAACCACAACAATTTTGCAAGCTACACTGCTGCTATATATGGGCAAAATCCGCCCCTCTATTGAGTGAATGAACAGTGTGTTACTGTTATGTTGATGTATTCTGTAGTGTAATGTAGGATCCTATCATTCTTTTTAAATTGTTTGTTTGGTTTTATTATCTGGCCAACAATTATGAAATTGTTTGTTATCTGAGTTCACTTGAAGAAGATACCGGTAGTGCTGCCTTTATTGTAATAGCATGCCTCAAACTCCCAGTATGATACCACACCCAGTCATTGTCCAAAAACTGTGTCAACCTCATTTTTGTTTTATTGTATTGCTGTGTTGTGTTAAAGGGGGTATCCAACAGTTTACCTACCGATAAATCAAATTCATATAACAATACCTTACCACTGCTTTGGGGAATTAGGGCATAATTTCGGCATAAACTCATACTTTGGTATCAGTAAAGACAGGTTTGAACACTGCCAGCATTGTTAGAAAGTATAAATAGCGATAAAAACACTCTTAAAGTTCAATCATTCCAAATCTATAAATAAGCACTATAGTAATCTCTGCTAAAAATAGATGCCGACATCAGAGCAGATTACCCGGATGAAGATATAATGTAATCTCTAAATTGAGCTGTCACATGGTTTTCATAGTTAATAAAAGATATCTCTGCAGGGCGGCTCAGATAGGAAATGCCTGTTTGCTATAAGGAATGGAGATTTTTGTTTCATTGTTTACACTGATCTAGGGCATCAATGAGCAGCATTTTGCAAGATCTTTTCATGTGACAATAACTTATTTGGTTAGTCGAGAAAAAATATTTTGGTCTAAACTGTTGGATACCACCTTTAACATCATGGTGCTATAACATGATGGCAAAATGGCAGATACATATACATATAACCTAAACTCCTCTGAGGGCACCAGTAGCTTGTGTACTTGAAGTGGTCATCCTGTTTCTCCTGTAACTCCTCTGTCCTTCAAGGATTCGAGTTTCAAGTGGGACAAAAACCTATAGATAGTTTCCATGTGATTTCATAGGCACTGATAAGACAGTTTAAGGCAGCCATCTTTGAAGGCAGAAATCTGGAAATATGTGCTGTATTAAACTCACCACTGTGTTTTTTTATTTTTCAGTCTATTTTACTGAATTTTATATCAAATTTAACAGCTTTCATGAAGTATTTTAGATATCAAAACTATTTTTTGATAGTTTAAAAAAAGTACAACCAAAAAAGATACACTGTTGATTTTGTTTAAGGATGAGCCAATAATTTTATTTATTTCTGTGTATTAATTCTTTTATGCATTTATCAATGGTGTACAGCTTTTAATTTTTGGACCACACATGAAGAAATTACAAGAAAATAAAATTAACGCTTCTATACAATTCATCTGAAAATCCTATGAAGTTGCCATCAAAGATGGCTGCCAAGATTAGGGATCTTCACCGATGTGGAAACTATCTATAAATGAGAAGGTCTTCTAGCTGACCTGTGGTGTGACAGTACGGTAGTTTTACCCTGACATCAGTCTGGGCTCCACAAAAAACAGCTGAAAGCTACTATACTGACTCTAATTATGTTGATGACATTAAAAACCAAACAGAAGTATGTTCAAATAGTTTTCATGTAATGAAATGTGTTTTTCCATAAACAATTTGTATACCTGTATAATTCACAATCAAAAACTTTTGTTCCATCATTGCACAACATAATTAGACATGTAATTTATTAATAACATTTAAGATTGTATCCAAATATGCGAGTACAAAGTAGCACAGGAATGAAGGTGATGTAAACTAGCAACACGGACAACATGTACAAACGGGGGAGTTTTTTTACAGCCCACGCAAAACAACTTGGCTGAAGGTAAACACAATTTCTTCCTTGTAACATCCTCATGTACATATTAAACCGTTAGGATTTATGGCCCATTTTGACTTTTTTCAGCTTTTGATAAACATTGCTGAGCCACAATTATTATCATTATAGTGACATCCAGCTATAATTTGTAGAGGAAGACCCTAAGACAAAGGGGCCTGGGTAGAACCACAGGCGCATGGCAGATCAGCTGGATGACTTCCCCATATATCAGTTTTTACCCAACATTTAAATCCATGCAGGTAGGAGTCACCGAGTCTGAGCAGATACAAATTGGCGACTTATTAAATTATTACATATCACTTTACATAGAGAGACAATTTGAACGGGGCTGGTAGTTTCCTCCCAAAATGGAAAGTACGACATCAATGAGAACGTCATGACAATAATTATAAAAGGAGCTACATAAAGTTCTGTGAAACCGCCACATTATGATAAACCCATATTGCATATACGTGACGATTAGTTTCAAGTAGATGGCGCTACAATAAGATCATATGTTCAAGACAAATCATTAAAACTATCCACAGACGAAACAATAGCTAGAAGCAACTATTGATTGATGCATCACCTGACATTAGATACAGGTAAGGTGATTGTTAACCGGGCAAAACAAGATCTTGTCTGGAAACAATAATACTATTTTAATCAGAGGAGACAGACTATGGTCTGCAATACAATAAAACTTAGATAAACCTGACACGACTGGATCCTGATTGGATATAAAGATGTGATTGTTATAATAACCATAAGAATAAACAGTCAAACTTGCTCATGCTTTATTTATTCATGTGCAACACACAAACTCAGTTTTTTGTAAACAACTAAACACAAAAATTACAAGACAAAATCAAGCAGGAGGACTGGATCTACACTATTTGCCTAAACCTTTATTAATTGTTGCCCTGCAGGCTGAGAGTAAAGAACACTCACATGGATAATTGATAAAAAAATGATGACTTATTCACACAGTATAGTGTGGGGTTTATGTTAAATATAAAACAACTTTTCTTTCTGGACCATTTCATGTATATAACTCCTCCCTGCTCTTTCAAAATTTTGACAGTTTTTATTTATTGGCTAATTGCTGGAGCGTAACGTCTACATATGAAATGCTCACTGAAATTTGCACATGGGGGAAAGTCTATTTAGCAGACTTCCTAACACTGGTGAATTAAATATGATATATCTTGGATGGCAACTTCAAGGTATTTTCAGATGAATTGTATAGAACCATAAGTTTAATTTTCTTGTAATTTCTTTATTTGTGGTCCAAAAATTAAAAGCTATACACCATAGGAAAGCTCTTAAAATTCATATTTTTAGAATACATTATTTTTAAAAATTGATAAATGCACAAAGCTTTACTACACAGACATAAAAATAATTATTGACTCATATTTAAACAAAATTAACAGTGTATCTTTTTTTGTTGTATTTTTTTACCTTTTAAACTATCAAAATATAGATTTGATATTTAAAATACTTTATAAAAGCTGTTAAATTTGATATGGAATTCAGTAAAATAGACTGAAAAATAAAAACACAGTGGTGAGTTTAATACAGCACATATTTCCAGATTTCAGCCTGCATTAGCTTCGGCCTTCAAAGATGGCTGCCTTAAACTGTCTTATCAGTGCCTATGACATTAAATGGAAAATATCTATTTGAGCAATTTACACAGACTTTACTGACAGTCAAGGAACAGTCTTTTATTTATTTCCTTGAAACACCAAGCAACATTAAACATGCCCCAAGTTATGGTACAATTATTATAACATCATCAGCAGTAGCAGCATAATGTGGGTGTAAACACTGATCCTCATTAAAAAATGATGACAATAATGATCATTATTATTGTGTCCCTCAGTGACCATTATGAATTAATTCAGCAATCATGCATTAAAGTTGTTGATAATTTGATAATGGAGTTGAAGCTGATGCTGTTGTTGAAGATGATGGTGTTGATGATTATGATGGCAATTCCATTTAGGATAAGGGAAGGAGATGTATTGTATTATTATGATGATAGAGTAAAATGGCGATGATTTCTTGTTGTGGTTAACAATAATGATAATCCTTGTAATGATGATGATGGTGATAATAAAGGGGGGAAGATGATAATAATAATGGTGGTGATGTAGAGGATGATTAGAATGATGATAATGATGCTGATTATGATGAGGGGGATGAGGCTGAAGAGGGGCTGGAGGGGGGGGGGGCAGGAGGAGATGGGGAAGGAGGGGATTGGGGAAGAGAAGAACGCTTGGGTTAAATGTGACAATAATACCAACTTTAAGTAACATAAATTTAAGTATCAGACCATAAACTGTTTAGAAAACTAAAATTAGGCAGACCCCCCTTAACAGATGGTTAAGCTTTATAATGAGGCTGGTGATGACATTGATGATGATGATGATGATGATGATGATGATGATGATGATGATGATGATGATGATGATGGCAATGATGATAAGTGATAATGAGAGTTTTTTATCATGCAGATACAGCTATTTATGGTGAGTAAAGATTTGACAGAAAGGATGATGTAAGTGGTGAAGATGATGCTGATGATGACAATGATGAAAAAATAAGGATGAAGTTGCTAGAGCTATTGATGATGGGTATGGATTTGACGGAAAAGATTATGCTAGTGGTGAGCTATTGATGATGAGGAAAGATTTGACAGAAAAGGTAATACAATTGTTGATGATGACGATTGAGAGATATATCTCATCACCAATGTCCGCAGCTTGACTACCATTTCCTGTAATAATTATCATCACATTAACGGGATCTACTTCATGTAAAGAGAAATAAGAAGGAAGCAGGTGAGTCACCCGACAAAAATGGCTGCACAGCTGTCAGCTGTGGCCTAACTTAATCAATCCTACCAGCTTTAAGTGAGTATAATTCTGCACTTACACCTTTAAGCTTATAATAGTGTAACTATAAAGTTACATGTATGATTCCATATATAAATGCTTAATTCAGATAACAGAAAAAGTTGCATGCATTTTTTTTAAACTGATACTAAAATATTTGTATAAGGCGCATTGTTATATTTAAAGGAAATAATGCTAAATTTGGAAGGAAAAGGCAAAAAAAACCCCCACCATCAACATGCTTTTGCTTTTAACTTTTTGACAATGTAACCTGGGGAACTACCTACTTCTCAAACCAACTAGTCCCCCACATTTAAGGCAACTCTCTGAGCACATTTACACAAACCATCTTCTGGAAACAGGAAGCAAACTCGATTCAACTATTTACAAAGGGTGAATATTATAAAATATTGCCAGCCCAGACATTTTGGGCAAAATTACAATCTCTCACTGTGAAGAAGGAAGTGGGGTGCAACCTAACAACTACTTGAGGTTTTGTATTGTCATGTGTATAGGTATAAAGGATAAAGCAGACGCTTGCCACATTTGTCAACTGGTAATTGCAGTTTGTTATACTTAAAGGTGGTATCCAACACTTTGGACCAAATCATTTTCCCCAAATAACCAAAGAAGACAGTGTTATCTGTTTAAAGGTCCTGCAAAATGCTGTTCATTGATGCCCTAGATTTGTGTTTACAGTGAAACATAAATCCCCAACAGGTATTTTCACATTGCAGAGAAAGTTTTTTAAACTTAGAGAACCACTTGATATCTGACCGGCATATTGTCATCTGGGTAATCCGCTGTTATATCAATATCTTATTTTAGCAGAGCTCACAGTTGCACTTTGTGTGATTTCTATTAGCCATTTGTACAGTCTAACAATATAGGATGCATTCAAAATCGTCTTTCCTTGGACTAAAGTATGAGTTTATACAAACATTATGCCAAGATTCTCTTAAGTAGTGGTAAGACAGTGCAGCATGTATAATATAGGCAAACTGGCAGATACCACCTTTAAGAGTAGAACAGTGCATCACAAAATGCGAAAAAATTTAAGTGAATTAGTCATTGTGGTCGACAGAGGCTGGCTTTTTGGAAGAAAAATGTGAAAAATCTAATTTGACAGTGTTCATCTCCAATTAATGTTAAATGTGTATTGATGCAAAACCTTTGACATATTCATACATATCTACCTACATATAGTTTAGTCAGTGATGCATTGCAATTCATATACACAGTTTTTATGTTTCAAAAGTTAGGCAAGTTTATATGGTGGTATGAAATTGCATAATGCATGTACAACATATTTTGTGAATCAAGTGTGTTCATTAAAACATTTTATAACACACTGCAAAAAAAGTGTATCAATTCAATTATAGATTTGTACATCATTTATTCCAATGCAATCAATTGATAGCAAAAGGCACTCTTAGTAGATTCTGTTTAAATAAACAAGAGTACCTTACATGAAGTTTTTGATGATGTAGCATGAAGCTAGTTAAGGTGATGCTGAACTCAGTGCATATCTCCTCTAAAATTCCAAAATCATAGTAAAATATATTTATGTGCTATGTATATTCACTTTTATTAGCAAGTCAAATATGTCGTTTCAATTTTGCTAAAATATATTTATGTGCTATGTATATTCACTTTTATTAGCAAGTCAAATATGTCGTTTCAATTTTGGCCCAGATACAAACCACTATGCACCTGCTACTTTTCAGAAATCAAAGACTGCCTATAAACAGCCTTTATCTACACCTAAGTATAAGTTCATTCAGGAATTATGCATGAATTCCACAGAACTGGGGTAAGAAGTTGTTACATATGTATGATATAAGCAAACATTGAATGTAAAATTTTAGATCTGCCCATGATTGCACTTTCCTCATTTCCTGTTTAAGAAAAGTCAATGTACCAGGATCGGGGGCGGGGCGGAGGGGATGCCAGGTAAATGAGTAGAGTTGTAGAAAGCACATACATATGTAATCTTAAAAAAATACTAAGCTTTTAAGGTAAATTGTGTCTTTTTTGGCGAAGTCAGGGTCCTTGACTGTGTGTATATATATCTAGTATTTACTGTGATAAAGTTGAATGGATATTGATTCATACCCCCACCCACACCCCACCAAAAATTATCTGAATCCGCCCCTGCAATGTACTACTGCGACGTACATATAAGAAAATAAACATCTGAACATACTAAAACGACACGGTATCAACTTAGTTTTGACGGGGTAAACAAGACCTATATTCAAAGCGCATAAGTGAATTTCATCATCCACGGAATGTAAAGAATGTAGACAAAATAGGCATAATACCTTATGGGCATACACAGTATCGCGGCAAGTCTAGCCTTGGAGACACACAGTTACATTTTCAACTGAATCTATAAAATCTGCTGCCTACAACAAAACTCGTCTCACACGCCGACAAAACAACCAACATCTGAGCATACGAAATATAGCCGTAAGAAAATGACACATTTGTTTTAAGTTTGTAAGTGAAATTATGAAAAAAATAGAATCTACTCACGTCTGATTAGGTGATGTTTTCAGGTCGGAATTCGTCTGAATTGTGCAAAATAAACGAGCCATGTGGGCGTGGTCACGACACAGCGACAGAACCCGTATGAGGATGCAGACGATATCGATGTACGCCTACTATACATGGGCACAGGTATTAGTGGCGGAAAATTTAATAAAATAAATGCTGAGTCATGATATTTTTTATAGTGTTCAGTATTAATGTAATAAGTTTTAATTCATAAATTGATTTTATTGACTCAAGTATATATTAATTATCGCCCCAGCTAGCCCAAAGATAGAAGTTTTATATACTATAATTCCTCAGAAATGGGCTTTGACCGCATTATTGATTAACCTAGTAAGTAAAACACTTGTCCCCCCCCCCCCCCCCCCCCTCCTGCCGTCAATATAAATATTATATTGATTTACATCTATTTACGCCGGCAAAACCCATACACAGTAGAGTCGGCGTTACCTTGTTGATGAGCTTAAACGGCTAAACATTTTTGAAAAGCGTCCCGATGATTTTGATTCGTCCAAAACAACGACAACACAATCTTTTGAACGACAGCATGCTCATGTATAATTAAGTGATCAGAGGTAGATTTTGATATTTTTACATTACTGTGTCTGGTCCAATAAAATTTCTTTTTACCCTTTTTGAACAAAAAACAAAACGAATACATATATTACTAACAATCACTGTGACTCAGACTCTTTTAATATGTGTAGATAGAATTCTCTAGTTTTTGCGAGGATTGTCCAGTTTACTACTTTGCTAAGTGCTCCATATGAGTTGTTAATTCTTATGCCTTGATTTCACTATTTATTTAAACATTTTTATGTTATATAGATCTGTCATACACTGTCGCTTAAAAAACTTTAAAGTATGTTTTCTATTTAGCCGAACTAAAATATATCACAATCTAAATTATAGACCGTTCAATTGAGCAGATATTCATTTGCAAAATAGACGATAGTTGTTATCAGGTCATCGTCGGATACCCACGCTCGACTGTACCGTTTTACTACATTTGTCGATGAATGGAGAGTAACGGAATGGATCGGTCGTAGGTGTCCGTCGTTATCAGGACTACATGCTTCTAAATTTCGCAGTGTTGAAAGTTTGAATTTATGTTCAGCAACGTGCGATGTCGCTGGAACGCAGATATTCCTTATTTTCGAAATGAACGTATTTTGTTAGTTCTCTCCCTTGTGAGTAGGTATATAAATGTACTTTATATGAACTATTTTTTTTTACTTTGCTTATATTTAAAGTGTCACTCAAGCACTTTAACTCATTGTTATCTTAATCATTAAGTGGCAATTTCATGAGCATGTTGTTGTCATAAGTGTTTCAAATGGTTACCAAAAGGGAGGTAAGAGGGTATATTTAAATAGTTTGAGTTATATTTCTTTACTAACGAAAAGAGGGAATACTGCCTTAATAATCGATCAATATGCAAATAATAACGCCTTGTCATTGGTATGAGAGACTTTTCAACATTAAACACACTCTATGACATTAAATGCGCAATGTCTCTAGGAAATTCAATGCCATATTTGCACTTAAGACTGCCAATCATTATGTGTCACTCAATCAAAATAATGCTGACATTTGTAGCAGTTAAGCTGTAACATAAGATAACGATATACTGACTCGCGTTGCTACAAACGCATATTTTCAGTTAGTTATTGCAAAAAAAGCAAACATTTTCCTCATAGATAAGAATGACAAGTCATGTAGATGCATTTATGTCCGCTTTTGCGTAGTTATTTCCCATAACATATATGTAAACAAACTGTAATTCTAAATAGATTAAAGTTTAATTATTTCAGGAAAATAATACAGATTACCACATGCACCAGGTAAATGCTAATTGGCAAAACATCAACAACAACAACCCCCCCCCCCCCCCCCCCCTATTGATTAAATTGTTATTTAATGCACGTAAAAGTTTGTCGATAATTAAGAACATCATTTTATATATATATATGATTGTGTGTGTATGTGTGTGTATGTGTTCTTTTTTTTTCTTTAAAAAGTCTTGACTGCCGTGAAATCTGCGTATTACATAACATGGTTACACTGGTGGTCTACCTAAACACTATTATTCTTAAGAATGTGCCTAATTAGTTTTTTTTTTTTTTTACTTCGGCAAATGAAATGAGGGAGCAACAACTGACCAATTCACAGGTCAATTTTATTGAGCAGTTGAATACAACGACAGTAATTGAGTAGATGACAGGTGTACAATATGCAATTAAGCATCATTTTGTGAGTACACAAATAATTACCTTGCTGATCGATTGGTAAGTAGTTTATTTTTTAAACAAACAAAAATGCAGATACACTAATTAAAAGCAAGAATAAGCAATTACATTATCGCTGTGATGTGACATTCATGCAACGGGGATTTCCGCGACACAGGATTTGAATTATAGAAGCAAACAAAGAATATATCGTACTTAAGTCTCGGCGGCGAATTTATTTTATAGCACTTAAAGCATTCATGTCGGATAATGTGATTGGATTATATTGCAAGATTTTCATTTACCTAGTCTGACTCGGACATTTAAGAAAATGACTGAACATGTAATTACTGAACTTAAATTAAAAAAAATGCCCGTTTGAACTTAATTTTGACTTCAAATGAAGGAAAATGCAAGCCCAAATCGAGAGCAAAAGATAAATTTTACTTAAGAGTTTAGACGTTATTTTAACCATCTTAGGACGTTTCCTTGTCTTTTTTGTCAAAGCTTTTTGATATATGAAATCAGATATTGATTTATGCTTTCAATGCAATAAACGTATATAAAATAGTTGTTGGCCAAATCCGGTTGGGTTGTTTTAAACATTGTGTTTGCTGTTTACCGTCTCACCAACAATTTGTAAGATTTCCGAAGAAGGTGTCTACATGAAGCAGAAAAAGGTAATATTATTACTGAGAATAGCATGCCGCGAACACCTTGCATGATATCACACCCAGTCACATTATCCTGACACCGGGCCAACCAGTCGTGAAACCACATGTTTGCTTGAGCTTTAGCCAGGGAGCTACAGCACCACAATAACCATTTTAACGACGTCGGTTTTTCGTGGCCCGGGTTTAAACCCGGTACCGCTCTTACCTGGCGCCGAAGCTTTAACGATCGAGCTTTAAAGAAGACACTTCCAGGAAACATACAAATTAAACATGGTATCCGATAGTTTGCCTATATCAAACTCATGCAACAATATCTGACCCCAGTTTCGGGATTTTGCATACCTTCTGTAAATAACTCATGTGAACTTCAGCAAAAGCAAAGACTATTTTGAACACTATCTTAACTGTAAGACTATACAAATCGTTGCAAATTAACTATAACTTCATTCTTTGTAAATTGATAAAAACACATTTGGAATTTCTGCTAAAAATAGTCATCGACGTCAGAGCGGACTACCCGGATGATGATATGACGTGATCTCAAAACTAAAAGATCACGTGTTTTGTTTTGTTAATTCAAAAATAACTGTGCATCGTGGCTCAGATAGCAAAACATGTCTTTAATTACAATCGGGATGCTATGCTTAATTCTCAAATAGCCTAGTTGAAAGACATCAATAAATAACATTTTGCGGATCTGTTCATGTAACCATAACTTATTTGGTTGTTTGAGGAAAATTCGTTTGGTCAAAGCTTGCAGATACTTCCTTGAAAGACATACATACATATTGTAACATATTACGTTGGAGGTACACCGCATTTATATAAAAATGCCGCTTTAATGAAGCGGTTTACATTTTCAAACCCGTTGGTAGGCCTACAATCAACGATTTTGATGTTTAAGCAGTAACAATTTAGAAATTATGAATTTTTAAAAAATGCAAACGACCCTTAATTAGCTACGAATCAATTACATTTTGCTCATGGTATAGTCATTTTAATAGTGCATAACTTTAATGTTTTGTTGTGCATTTTGATTTTTTGGTGTGTTTTTTTAAGACACCGGGCTTAATTATACAACAAAGAGACTACGGAACCGTATATACATATAGAACATAGATTAATTTGTAAAAATACCTCTATTGTGTAGAATACATATACAAGGCTACAATGGTTGGAAAAATACAATCTTACTGAGTTTTCTGCTGTGTTTTACAGTAATTTCTTACAGAGGTTTATGTCTTTATTTTTAACATGGATGATTAAATCATGCAATGTTGCATTGCACCATATAACATTAACGAGATTCTCCTAGGAAATATCGTCAATACTTAAATCTTGCACTTAGGAAATAGGATCAATAGTGGAATCTTGCACTTAGGAAATATCGTCAATTCTTAAATCCTGCACTTACAAAATATCGTCAATACTTTAATCTTGCACTTAGAAAATATCGTCAATAGTTACATCCTGCACTTACAAAATATCGCCAATACTTTAATCTTGCACTTAGAAAATATCGTCTATAGTTACATCTTGCACTCAGGAAATATCGTCAATATTTTCGACATCTGCATAGAATCGTCAATATTTACCACAGTTACCTGGAATATTTTGTCAATATTTACATCTTTCACTTAAGAAATAGCGCCAATATTTACGACAATCACATGGGAAACATCGTCAATATCAACCACGACTGCGAAAAATTACTGTTAACGAAATGTACTTTCCACCGACACTATTATTATGAGTATGGAGACCTCTGGGGTTTATTGGTGGTGACAGACCCTATACAATATAAATGGATGGGAAGAGCTACTAGCGCACCACAGACAAGCTGGAAAACCTCCCATGACGAAGTCTTCGCCACGACAGGGACTCAAACCCTGGCGGTGAGCGGCTAAAGTGTTAACGGAAGGCCACGATATGCGCTAGGTCGCCGCCCTGTCCATATCCTAGAATTTCGAAATTCATTTCAAGCTTGAATAACGAATATAACTTTCATGACATATCCGGTCTTTCTGCTGGCCTTGAACGCGGCAGTAGTTCTCTTTAACGATCATATTTTTGTCGGCTTGATGAAAAAAGACACGTTAAACAACAAAAATAGGAAAAAACGACAAACAAAAAGCGAAAAACATAAATGGCGAGAATATCAAGAACTAGAAACACAACAAAAATAACAAAAATAGTATAGTCGTTATTAAAACTGCTAAAAATAACATACATGTAAGCTTAAAAAATACCAAGCCTTTAAACTAAATTTTCGCTGTTGTCAAAGTTAGAGTCCCTTATTGTGTATGTATATCTAATATTTACTGCGATAAAGTTGAATGGATCTTGATTCATACCACACCCCCACCAAAATCTTCTGGATCCGCCCCTGGGAATACCTGTATTTTGTTGTAACCAGTTCGCTTTAAATACATACACATAATGACATACAAGAAAGAGCCAGGAAGTGAGACATCCAAGGCGCCGTGGAGAGCATGTGCTTTAAGCAAGAGGATGGCTATCCTGGGAACTTAACACTCTCTTAAACTGTTGATTTATTACATGCAGAGTAAAGAACCATAACTCTGATGGGAAGTGGGGTATTTTCGCTACATTGTTTTCCTCGTTCTCTGCTACATATATATTTACAAACTGCATTTCTAACATCGGTATACTCGGTTTCTTTTTATGAACAAAACTTCGCCAAAACGGCTTTTTATGCTACTTGCTATACTTGCAATCAACACTTTATTGTTACAAGCCAGCCTGTTAAAAACGGAACACTCGGTTCTTTTCTCTGATAAGTGTTTCACGGAAAACCTACGACATCGTGTAATTAACTGCTACACCATCGTCCCCTTAAAAATGCATTCCTTAAGAGGCACCGCTCTCAAGAGCGGCGCCAATGAGTATTTATAGTTACTTTAGGTATCTAACTATATTCATACGGGTTACTTGATGATAGTTAACATTAGTCAGGGTTATTGGCACAAATAATCAATCTCGAAGATACAATCTCAATGTAAACAACAAAAAATCAACATTTTCAAAATGCAATAAATATAATAGCTACCTCCCTTGTGCATTGGATTTACATAATAATTTGCTTTATTTTTAACCTGCCTATATTTATTATAAGGCTGAAGCACTTTTATTTATTCTTATCTTATTCAACAAGACACAAGATTATGTGCATGCTGCTGGCAAAGGCGTTCTCAATAGTAACAATTTACCAAATGCCTGCCAACAAGGGAGATAATGCAAAGTAAAATGAATATTTCGAATAACGAAAATACAGAAATTCTGATTTAACAGCTAAATAATGAAAACATTCTCCTCGTCATATGCTCTGTGTTTGATTATATCGGGAACATCATTGATAGAGCTGATCCCTGGTGACCCCAGAGCTGGGCTGCCCCCGTAACCACAGGAACCAGACTTTGACTTTTGACCCTCACTGTGAGCACTCGATGACCTATGGCCACCAGTCGGCAACTTATTATTATCTCTCACATCGTCAATGAACACACCTTCATCCACCGGTGATTCCAAGAACGAGTCCCCAAGGCTATCTACGAATGTTTCTTTATTGCTTTTCCCAGGGCTATCTCTAGGGCTCTTCGATTTAGTTACCACCGGTTTAAACGTTTTGTGAGTTGTATTAGCCACATTGGCACTTCCAGAACTATTTCTGTCTTCCGCATAAGTGAACCCAATGACTTCATCATTTAACGGCGAAATAAGATTCGGATCATACCCAACAGACTTGAGCGTGTAACGTGTATCATCGCTTCCTTGTGTTTGCGAATTTGAATGTGTTGAAAAATGCATGGTGCTATCTTCATCGTCACTACTTGTGTTCACAAAATCTTTCGCCGAAAGATAAGTTATATTTTCTTCTTCATCAGGAATTACTCCCCTTGCATTACCGGAAACAATGTGGCCTAAAGCCTCTGATTCTAATCTCCGATCATCCTCAGTATCTTGCGAACCTCGCTTTTCTCTTCGAATCCGACGCGTTGGTTGATTGCGAAGAGGGCTGAATCTAAAAGTTGGCGAAGATTTAGTTCTTGGTCGACAGTCTTGAACACTACTCGTGGGCGCCCTGGACTGAACAGGCGCCGAGCGCGGGGTGCAAATCGCTGGTGAGAGAGACCTTGTGGAATGGAAGTCATCCAGTTGGTCCGCGGACCCTGGTCGATTCCAAGTCCGGCCGAGATCGGCCCACTTCGGATGAGTTTCGGTATTAGGTCCAAGATCTGACCATTGGTGAGTATGGTTCGGTACAGACAGCTGGTTTCCTGTCGCGGGTTGTCTATGCTTCTTTGGTAGGATGTTGAGACTGGTCTGGCTTATATCAGCATACTGTATAGGGTTAAGCTCCAGGGATGACGAGCTGTTGCCGCTGACTGGGGTGACGTCAGTGATGTCAAAAGAAGGATTGTCATATTTTCCGCTTTTGTGGCGTTGTTTACAGATAGTATTTTCAGCATCTTTCGGAATGTGGTATATGTTGTCTTGGCTTTGTCGGATTGGAGCTGCGAATTTAAGAATAATGACATATTGGGCAAATAATTGAACACTCTTGTACAATTTACAGACAATTTTGATCTTTAACATAGACTTTAAATGTATTGTAAAGAAGAATAAATACTATTAATCAGACCAACGGAATGATAGGCATGTATATTTGTCATAAAAATCTGCTTGTATAATTAATGCAATTAAAATGCTTGTATAATTATCATGCACTATTAACGTCATCATAATCAATGCAATTGTATCTTAACCGAGCTGAAACTATTGCCAGGGAAACGGTGAAATTGACGATAACATAATATATATATCATATATTAACTAAATTATGTTTTATTTGAAAAAACAACAACAAACAAACAATTTAAACAGGGTTTGGCCCTCTTGAGTTAAGATACTGTATTAAGTCTGTCCATAATAATACGCAGATTTTGCAAGAAACAAGTCCGTTATGAAGTTGGCTTGGCTTATAGTCAGAAGCCGAAGGTATTTATTTATTTTTAATTAGCTATATTTAAGAAAGAAGCGCCCAAGCTTTTTAATAAATTCTTATCTCGGTCAATAAAGTTTCACTGTATGCGCATGCTTCAGTCCTATGTGTTTTCCAAAAGTTTAAGAAGTGGAAAAATCTTAAGTTTTCTGCAGTAATTATATACAAAATACCTACCCACAAGGGAGGTAAGAATGTAGCTATTTTAATAGTAAGAGTAAAATCCCTTTAAATACGAAACTAACGAATAAGTGAATTGAAACTTTGCAAGAAACAGGTCCGTAATGAAGGCTGAAAGGTGGAATCCAGTTTTGCTTGTATAAAAACGGTTAACAATATCTTGTCCCTGTTTTGGGGCATTAGAGAATAATAAACATTTATTAACTTTATTTTTATTCAAGTCAAAAGTGAAGACGATACTGAATACTTCCTCAACTGCTAGATATAGCCTACTAATCGTGAAACAAATCGCTTTAAATGTTCATTCTTTCCAAATCTATAAATAAGGTGATTTCTGCTAAAGATAGATATGATGGTATAATGCGATACTTACAGTAAGTGGTCACGTGGTTTTCTAACTTTGCCGTGTGGCTCAGATAGTAAGTATATATGTGTCCAGTGGCAGTGGGATGTATGCTTCACTGTTTAGTGTTTACATAGATGTAGGACATTAGAAAACAACATTTCACGGGATCGTTTAAGGTAATAATACGTTTTTGTTGTTTGAGAAAAAAACATTGATCTAAACTATGGGATACTACCTTTAAAAGGCATAGTAATGAGGGAGCCTTCACAAATGGGAAACTACTTTGGGGGCAGTTCTACGAGTAAATACTTTTTAAAGGGGCATGAGATTTGAAATGATTTTGATGGAAAAGGAAAATTTGTTACCTCGCAATAACTAATTTGCGCTGCCAACCAGTACAAGGCATTTAGTGTGTAATCGTAAGAGACATAGCCTATTCTATTACAAATGCTGGCTGAGTAATATATAAGCACATTTAAATTAACATGTGGGGGGGGGCGTGCGTTTTGT
This sequence comes from Sinonovacula constricta, assembly GCA_007844125.1. Taxonomy (NCBI): domain Eukaryota; kingdom Metazoa; phylum Mollusca; class Bivalvia; order Cardiida; family Solecurtidae; genus Sinonovacula; species Sinonovacula constricta. Next base: position 57,793,655 of record CM017561.1, read on the forward strand.
CTAAAAAACGTTTTAATTCGAACCAGGAGTCAGATGCCTTGCGGAGAGGGGCCCTCTGTAGTTCAACAAAATGCCGACTTTCAATGGTGTCTCATATGCTACATAGCTGCATTCAGATGTCATTTATCTTAAAATTGGCATTTTAGTAACGTCACTTTGTCCATTTTTGCGTGTTTTTAAGTGTTTTTCGAAGGTTTTGACCCAAGTTTTGTTGCTCAAGCAACTTAATAAAGTATTGTTATTCGAAAAGATCACGCGAAATGTTGTTTTTTATGCCCTACATCTACGTGAAAAGTGGAGCATAAACCCCACTCATCATTATAAACATTAAGAAGTATTTTCTATCTGAGCCACGCTACACTGTTTACCAACAACAAAAAAACAACAACATCAGCACGTGTTCACTTACTTTCAAATTCACGTTATATGATCATCCGGGTAATTCGCTGTGCCGTCGGATTCCTTTTTTAGCAGTGAAAAGTAAAGCATGACACCACACTCGTCATTGCAAACAATTATTTCTTATCTGAGCCATGCTGCTCAGTTAGCTTTTATAAAATGGAGAAAACAACGTGGCCACTACTTTTAACATCACATCGTTATTTATAGAATTGGAAAGAATAAACATTTAGAGCGATGTATGCACCGGGTTGTATTTCCTTACAACTGAGCTTGAGTTCAAATCGTTTTTACTTAGACAAAATACGAGTTGATAGAGAAAGTATGCCCAAATTTTCCCAAGCAGTAAGCGGCGTATCTGCCCATTGCGAGGAAGATTTGAAACCATCTTATGCTGAAAAATACAATACAAATGAATCATACCCGGGTGAGGCCTTGTATTGTTACCGCATCATTATCTTAAAGCAGTTTTAGGTTTTAAAAATACGCCAGAATCTCATCAGCATCATCAGATTTCTTTGTCGGAACAACAGAACCCCCCCCCCCCCCCCCCCCCCGGTGCGTATTCTTATATATGCCTCATGCACGCCTCTGGCAGTGGTAAGATATTGTTAAAATTTATTTGCTATATAAAAAGTGACGGAATCATCTTTAATACAGCTAGACTATATAAACAATGTACGCGTACGTACCACGCTTCCTATCATGGAATGCCATTTGTTTGGACATCTCGTAGAGCGCATTGGAGCGTCGGAGAAGAAGGCAGATGACGATGATTAGGGCGGCCGCAAGAACTACCGTCAGTGTTCCAGTGATGATAACTACCACTAACAGTGTCCTGCGAACACGGGTAATAGATAAAGCATTTACTATTTAATCAGCAGTGGTAAACTGAATGTCTTAAACTAAATGCTGACTTCTGCAAAGCAGTCGTCATTGTTACCAGATAATCACGAGCGATAACGTCATGCAGAACGATAATCACAATCGACAACGTCCTGCAGAACAATAAACACAATCGATAACGTCCTGCAGAAAAATAAACACAATCGATAACGTCCTGCAGAAAAATAAACACAATCGACAACGTCATGTAGTACGATAATCACAATCGACAACGTCCTGCAGAACGATAAACACAATCGATAACGTCCTGTAGTACGATAATCACAACCGACAACGTCCTGTAGTACGATAATCACAATCGACAACGTCCTGTAGTACGATAATCACAACCGACAACGTCCTGCAGAACGATAATCACAACCGACAACGTCCTGCAGAACAATAAACACAATCTATAACGTCCTGCAGAACGATAATCACAGTCGACAACGTCCTGCAGAAAAATAAACACAACCGACAACGTCCTGCAGAACGATAATCACAACCGACAACGTCCTGCAGAACAATAAACACAATTGATAACGTCCTGCAGAAAAATAAACACAATCGACAACGTCCTGCAGTACGATAAACACAATCGATAACGTCCTGCAGAACGATAATCACAATCGACAACGTCCTGTAGTACGATAATCACAACCGACAACGTCCTGCAGAACGATAATCACAACCGACAACGTCCTGCAGAACGATAATTACAGTCGACAACGTCCTGCAGAACAATAAACACAATCGATAACGTCCTGCAGAAAAATAAACACAATCGATAACGTCCTGCAGAAAAATCAACACAATCGACAACGTCCTGTAGTACGATAATCACAAACAACAACGTCCTGTAGTACGATAATCACAACCGACAACGTCCTGCAAAACGATAATCACAATCGACAACGTCCTGTAGTACGATAAACACAATCGATAACGTCCTGCAGTACGATAATCACAACCAACAACGTCCTGTAGTACGATAATTACAACCGACAACATCCTGCAGAACGATAATCACAACCGACAACGTCCTGCAGAACGATAATCACAATCGACAACGTCATGCAGCACGATAATCACAATCGACAACGTCCTGCAGTACGATAATCACAATCGACAACGTCCTGCAGTGCGATAATCACAATCGACAACGTCCTGCAGAACAATAAACACAATCGACAACGTCCTGCAGAACGATAATCACAACCGACAACGTCCTGCAAAACGATAATCACAATCGATAACGTCCTGTAGTACGATAATTACAACCGACAACATCCTGCAGAACGATAATCACAACTGACAACGTCCTGCAGAACGATAATCACAATCGACAACGTCCTGCAGAAAAATAAACACAATCGATAACGTCCTGCAGAAAAATAAACACAATCGACAACGTCCTGCAGTACGATAAACACAATCGATAACGTCCTGTAGTACGATAATCACAATCGACAACGTCCTGTAGTACGATAAACACAATCGATAACGTCCTGTAGTACGATAATTACAACTGAAAACGTCATGCAGAACGATAATCACAACCGACAACGTCCTGCAGAACGATAATGACAATCGACAACGTCCTGCAAAACAATAAACACAATCGATAACGTCCTGCAGAAAAATAAACATAATCGACAACGTCCTGCAGTACGATAAACACAATCGATAACGTCCTGTAGTACGATTATCACAACCAACAACGTCTTGTAGTACGATAATCACAACCGACAACGTCCTGCAAAACGATAATCACAATCGACAACGTCCTGTAGTACGATAATTACAACCAAACAACATCCTGCAGAACGATAATCACAACCGACAACATCCTGCAGAACGATAATCACAATCGACAACGTCCTGCAGAACAATAAACACAATCGATAACGTCCTGCAGAAAAATAAACACAATCGACAACGTCCTGCAGTGCGATAAACACAATCGATAACGTCCTGTAGTACGATAAACACAATCGATAACGTCCTGCAGTACGATAATCACAACCAACAACGTCTTATAGTACGATAATCACAATCGAAAACGTCCTGCAGAACGATAATCACAATCGACAACGTCCTGCAGAACGATAATCACAGTCGACAACGTCCTGCAGTACGATTATCACAATCGACAACGTCCTGCAGTACTATAATCACAACCGACAACGTCCTGCAGAACGATAATAACAATAGACAACGTCCTGCAAAATAATAAACACAATCGATAACGTCCTGCAGAACAATAAACACAATCGACAACGTCCTGCAGAACGATTCTCACAACCGACAACGTCCTGCAAAACGATAATCACAATCGACAACGTCCTGTAGTACGATAAACACAATCGATAACGTCCTGCAGTACGATAATCACAACCAACAACGTCTTATAGTACGATAATCACAATCGAAAACGTCCTGCAGAACGATAATCACAATCGACAACGTCCTGCAGAACGATAATCACAGTCGACAACGTCCTGCAGTACGATTATCACAATCGACAACGTCCTGCAGTACTATAATCACAATCGAAAACGTCCTGCAGAACGATAATCACAATCGACAACGTCCTGAAGAACAATAAACACAATCGACAACGTCCTGCAGTACGATAATCACAATCGAAAACGTCCTGCAGAACGATAATCACAGTCGACAACGTCCTACAGTACGATAATCACAATCGAAAACGTCCTGCAGAACGATAATCACAATCGACAACGTCCTGCAGAACAATAAACACAATCGAAAACGTCCTGCAGTACGATATTCACAGTCGACAACGTCCTGCAGTACGATAATCACAATCGACAACGTCCTGCAGAACAATAAACACAATCGACAACGTCCTGCAGAACGATAATAACAATCGACAACGTCCTGCAGTACGATAATCACAATCGAAAACGTCCTGCAGAACGATAATCACAATCGACAACGTCCTGCAGAACAATAAACACAATCGACAACGTCCTGCAGTACGATAATCACAGTCGACAACGTCCTACAGTACGATAATCACAATCGAAAACGTCCTGCAGAACGATAATCACAATCGACAACGTCCTGCAGAACAATAAACACAATCGACAACGTCCTGCAGTACGATATTCACAGTCGACAACGTCCTGCAGTACGATAATTACAATCGACAACGTCCTGCAGAACAATAAACACAATCGACAACGTCCTGCAGAACGATAATCACAACCGACGTCGTCCTGATGTACGATAATCACAACCGACAACGTCCTGATGTACGATAATCACAACCGACAACGTCCTGATGTACGATAATCACAACCGACAACGTCATGCAGTACGATAATCACAATCGAAAACGTCCTGCAGAACGATAATCACAATCGACAACGTCATGCAGAACAATAAACAGAATCGACAACGTCCTGCAGAACGATAATCACAATCGACAACGTCCTGCAGAACGATAATCACAATCGATAACGTCCTGCAGAACAATAAAAACAATCGACAACGTCCTGCAGTACGATAATCACAATCGATAACGTCATGCAGAACAATAAAAACAATCGACAACGTCCTGCAGTACGATAATCACAAACGAGTTAAGTCCGACGGATGCTTCCCCGGAAATCTTGTTTTTGAGATACTAGTACATCGCAGCGACCAATTAAGATCACTATAGTGAGGTCCAGCTATTTTGGTGGAGGAAGGCCCACACAAGACACAAATGTCTGGGTAAAACCACCGGCGCACCGCAAGTCAGCTGGAAGGCCTTCCCACTTATCGGCGACTCATCCACTACGCCACGGATGCACCCACCCACCCCCACCCCGAAAATGTGTCTGATTCTAGATCGTATACTATTTATAAAATAAAAAAAATCACTTGTTTTTATGCAGACATATTTTTTATAACCGTGCCTTTAAGCAGAATGTAATGATATGGAAAAAGAGAAAATTGCATTTAAGTAATTCTGAAAAATCTCAACAAACGGTTCATATAGCATAAGCGGAATTGGTAGGAAAGGACGATTTAATCACGCAGATAAAAGACAGCATCGGACAAAGCCAAGTGGACATCCCTTGCTATCAGACGGCGTAAAGAGGAATGAGCGAGTATGTGAGTATGTGGGTGAATATGTGGGTGAGTAAGTACGTGAGTGAGTATGTGTGAGTGACTGAGCATGCTACTAAGTGAGTATGTGAGTTTGTGTTGAGAGAGTTTGTGAATGAGCATGCAACTGAATATACGAGTAAGTACTAGTATATGAATGTGTACTTGAGAGAGTCTGTAAGTAAGTACGTGAGTATGTGAGAGTATGTGAGTGATATGTGAGTGCGTGCGTGTTTGAGTATGCAAGTAAGTGAATGTAAGTATGGGAGTGAGTGTAATGACTGAGTATGTGCGTGAGTATGTGTGTGAGTATATGAGTGAGCGGGTGATAAAGGTCAATAACTTACGTATCAGTGCTGTTTTCCGGTGCTGGTGTAACTGGATCAGGTTTTGCTGGTGTTGACGAGATAATGCCTAAAGAAATACAGACGGACGAACAGGTCGAGTAGCCGTTGCAGTACAACTCATCACCAGACAGGGAAATGGGTTCATGGTTGTTATCGTAGAATACCGGGGATCGAGGCATGTTCAAGCCCTCCTTGGTATAGTTTCCGATCTGAGTCGTGGCACAAAGACAGTAATTAATCAATCTCATCGTTCTGTTTAATGTATATATTACGGCGATTATGTAAAATTTACAGAGAAAATATGTTACTTTGAAATGGTGCAACAAAAAGTGTATACACACTGGATGGCGAAAAGATAAAAAGCTAATGGTATTGTTTTATAAAAACGAAGGACGTGCTTGAATGCAAGCACCCTGTGAATGGAGACTAATTGTTCTACAAACATCGAAAGACTGCATACTAGGAAGAACCTCTATACAGCGCAACATTTGTCGAACGCACTGGAATAATCTTTTGCAGCTGAGAGGTGTTGCTGTATAAAGGTTGAAAAAGCTGCCGAGTTTAATAAATGTGTGTATCTTATTTGTTAAAATGTAAAGTCAACTAGTTAACTTGTACAAATGTAGCAAGTATACGTACACAATTTTCATGTTGTCGAGTAAAATGGGGATTGAGACAAATAAGTTAACACTTACGATTTTATAGGAAACATCAGGAGTTAAATTTGAAACCCGCTGAATATTGAAGATAGTGTAACCAATGTCTCCATTCCCGTCGACGTCAAACAGTTTCTTGTTGCCCACTTTGACATTGTCAATTCCAGCCATGAATTGGCGCAAGGCGTTGCCATTCCGTATATCTTGGGGCGAACAATTAGTATTGCCTTTGTTTTGACAATATGCGCTGAAGGCTTCTATGCCCGCATTGACAGCCAAGATTGTGTGAACTGCCCACTGATCCTTCACCAGCGATTCTATTGTAGCATTATCAAGTGTCGCGGACTTCCTGTCCTCAGTGCAAATGGGCACCGAGTCTGAACTGGCAAACTTCTCAAACGATGACAAGAAGTTACACTTGAAAACATCTTCGAATTTTGTTGGGATCCACCTATTGTTCGCATATGATGACACTGTGAGATTTCTTAAGAAACTGTGGTAGGCGGTCATGTCAACACTAGCTGCACCGGTGTTGAACACGATGGATCCTTTAGTTATTAATCCATTGTTACCGGAAATAAGGTTTTGGTTAGTGCCCCATCCTTCGCTTGCAACAAAATACAAAGGGTTTTCTCTATAGACGCCTGATTTTTCAATAATTTCAACGAGCTTCAAGGCAATGCTATCAATCCCAAAGAAAATCACCATACGGACTCGCAGTTCATTATAAAGCTTATCAAGGACACCTTTTAAGGTATCATCTTGCGACACTTTTATCGGGTTTTCTACGCACAGATGCCTAACTTTGGCATATTGCATAATTTGATAAATACCGGCTTGTCCGTAGTTATCGTCAAGATAAATTGCTCCAACTCGTGTTACATTCAAACTTATTATTAGATCTACGATTCCCTTCGCTTGCAGCGTATCACTTGGAACCGTTCGCCGGAAGTACGGATACCGGTCCCGATTATCAAGTTCCGGTGATGACGCGCTGTAGGATATCATCGGCAGACGGAGACTGGTTGCCATGTCTGCTACTACAATAGTAACTGGGCTAGAAAACGCACCAACGATCATAAACACATCATCGAAATCTATATCATTCTGAGTAAGTGGATCTTTCAAAATCAACTTCTTGCTGAAAAGGTCTCCAAGTAGATTTGTTGTATTCATGCCAAGGTAACAGTCGTCAATGGCGATGCCACCGTATTTGATCCCGGTTGTACTTTGTTTTTGCCTGATGGATTCCATGAATGCAGACACAGTCATTGGGGCGTCGATTTCCCGCCTAATAGCACCACATGAAAATGGCGAGTCTTGGAATGTGTGTAGAGTAAATAGTCCGAGGATTAAAACGTCTCCAGGTAAGTAAGAGTATCGAAGATCAAGATGACGCACGCAATATAAACATTCGTGAGCACATGCGGAGGTAGGCAGTCCTGTAGTGGATGTCTTGTGTATGTATTCTCCGGACTGCGTTACCATGCCAACCTGATAGAGAATACATGCATTAAAGAGTTGAATAAGAATAAGAAGAAAAAACAACTACTATCTGATGCAACTTCGAGAAACTAAAATACGTTAATAACAATTTTAATTGTGAAAACAGAGCCAAAACATACATTGAACACTTTACTCCGCGTTTCTATAATATTGAATATTTGAGACGAAATCAGAGGTGGTTTCTGAGTTAGCCTAAATCAAATACAACTTAAAAAAACGCCTGTTTTGAATTTAAAAAAATAATTTCTGCATTAACTCATGCTCTAGTCTAAATAAGGATTATTTTAATTCAATAATTAGACAGTACAAAAACGTAATTCTTGACAAGGCTATATAGTCAGAAAATATGGATTTCTGCTAAAAAGGGAACCCGACGTCAGAGCGACTTACACGGATGATAATATAACGTGACCTTAAAGTGAGTGATGACGTGGTGCTGTTATTTTTAGTTTAACTGTGCAGCGTGGCTCAGATAGAAAATACTTGTTTGTAATGATGAGTGGGGTTTCTGCTCCTATTTTACATAGATGTAGGACATCAATAAACAGTTTTTCGCATGATATTTACAGATAACAAAAGTTAATATTGTAGTTTGAGAAAAAATATTGTCTAAACTTTCGGATACCACCTTTAATTTTGCGCATTTTACAAATAATTCGGTAAGACAACACACATGATGAGTATACACAGTGGAACTTTAGGAGTGACTGAAAGCAAACACTGCCAGATATTCTAAAATGAGATTGGCAGTATTTACATATCGATAAATAATATAGAGAACAGATATGACATACACTTTGCAAAACCGATGTCGGCCAAATACTTAACTCCGACATTTACCCTATATACAAAACCATACTGGGCCGAAATTGGTCCGTTATAAAAAAAAAAAAAATTGTTCCGATACTGGCCTTGTATGGTCCGATATTAGCGTAATATACAAAACCAAATATGTTCGATATTGGTCCGACGTATACTGATTGCTGGATCATGCAGCCTAAACCCTGCTGGTATTATTATTATTATTTACTTAAATATGCAATATTCAATGACAAAGTAATACATCAAGGAAAAGTATGGAAATGTTTAAAAAACACAAGAAAAATAAGAAAAATAACAAAACAAATCAGTTCAGTGAATAGTGGTGCAAAAATCATAATCAACAACTAGTACCTCGCCAAACAGTTGCGAAATAACCACAGGAGAACTAGTCCAAAGATTGCCCTTCTTTTGTGAGCTTTATTTGAGACAAAACATTTAGCATACAGATTTTGGATTTATTCAAAAGAATTTACCAGTAGCTGTTCTTGTTGCGGCGGATTATTTATTCTTATTTCTAGGTCCATATCCACACGATCGCCGAAATCTGAAAACTTGACACTACGACCAGCATGTCCCAAAGGTCTATATGTTATGTTGATATCCTCACTGCTAAAGCCTGTGATCACATTGTTTGTGTTCAACGAAGTTTTGAAGTCATTGCAGACAGTACCATTGGCAGCAGGGCACCTTGTTGTATACACACTTTTAGCGGCATGTACCAATATTGTAACTGCATCCACGACGTTATCGATCGCCACTGGTGTAAAACGATTTTCAATGCGTGCATTTGTAATGTTTTTCAAAGGCGACTTATCTAAGCTAGAACTCATGTTAAAGGAAGTCAAGTTTGTTGCTTTGTATCCTATTGATACTACACGATCTGATACTACACGATTATTTCGTTGCAAAATGGCGTTCAACACTTCCGGGTTAGTTGCCACGTGACTTGTAAATAACCACGTGATGACTGAATTATGTGGAGCATTTGTGGATTTTAATAAATCGAGTTTAAAAAATTCCAGGGCATCAAAGACAGAGCCAAGAAAGATAACGGTGATGGTTTTTTTGTGCATTTCTCTACTGAGCGTGGAATAAAGGTCTCTAACTGTCTGATCAGTTGGCTTGCCTGTGATATTCACGCATATTTCAGATGCTTTCAGGAAGTTGTTGACTACCTGAGCTGCAGCTTTACCAAATGTATCATCGGAATGAATGATTGCGACAAGCGTCCACTCCATGGCTCGTAGGACGTCTCTAATGGCCTAGAAATGAAAGGATAATTGATGTATAGTGTTAGATGTTCATATTATTTTGCTGATAGTTAAAAGGGAAACCTATCAGCTTATATCATTTGTATCTGTCTTATTCCAGAGCAGAACCAGTGCACATTTATGAATAGTGCAATGTATAGTTAATAGTCTTGCCAAAAAGAAAAAGGACTAACACCTTGAGTTTATTCTGGAGCTTGGACGCAGGAGCTCCGGCAAATTAAACACTTGGACCACGGACATTTATAGTTTAAATAATGTATACTAGGGGAAAAAAGAAACGCACATTTTTAGTCGATACAAATAAAGTTAATTTTGTTTTTAACTGTAAAAACCTCTGCTAAAAGATGAGTCACAATTGCTACGGAATATGATACGCTTAACAGTGTATGAGAAAAGCATGCACAGAGCCACCAGAAACAGAATTTCGAAATGCACGTGCTGCACTTGCAGCGCTACTTATTTCATGATATAATTGAGTATAGATCGGTAGTTGCGTTACTCCCCCCCCCCCCCCCCGCCCCCCCCCCCACCCCCGGGTCTCTTTGAAGTTTGTCAGCGTACGACAATGTTAATTTGGGATGTTAATTATTATTATTTTTTTTTTGATAGATTTTACCGCATCTGGCAACAAACACCTTTAAAACACAACATTAATTAAACTTCTTTTGTATTATACTGACAGTTTCAATAACAACGAATTTCACATAACATAACACATATGACATGTAAAATGCCCTTACATAAGGATAATTTGGCCCCAACTTTTTTTTATAAATAACTGTTTTATCCGTCATGTACTTTTCTTCATTTTGTTATCAAAGTTAAGTTAAATCAGGCACTGTTTTGAAATTTTATTTATAGAAGTGACATGTTCAACCATTTTATCTGTCAGGCTCAGAATATTTTATCTGTAAATTTGCTACAATACGAGAAGAAAAAATGCTATATTAACATGCAGCCAGAGTTTTTGGGTGTATTATTATTGTGCAAATGTTGCTCAGTCGGTACTTGGTACAGCATTCGCCGTATTAAGTGTAGGGTCCTGGGTTCGAAAATTGGGTTCGAGTACTGGACTCGTTGCACACTGCCTTACTATGTTACAAGTATTATGTATTAAACAGCGATGCAGCTGCAGTTGCCGACTTAATTGAGTCGCCGACTGGCAACTCATCTGACTGCTCTGCCTTTCACCGCATGGGTTCGAGTCCCGATCGGGGCGAATTACTTAAATTAGGAAGGTCCCTGATCTGATCTGCGGTGCGCCGGTGGTTCTACTCAGACAGTGGTCTGCGGTCTTCCTGCAGCAAAATAGCTAACCATAAATGACCGCTGCAGTGTATTAAAAACACAGTGCTGAGTTCCTACCCTTGCTTCCTTGTCAAAGGACACGACTGTTTGGAACAAGTTTCGTGCATTAGCCTGGTCAAGGAGAGGGAGATGGCTGTAGTGGCCTAACGATCGGCAGGCCATGCAAGAGACGAGAGGCAACCAGTGTGGATTCGTCTGTCGTCAGGGAAATAGCGCCTGAAATAACAAGAATAATTCTGAAAACTATCAATTCAGACAGCAAGGAGTAAATGCATATTCTTTCCGTGTGTAGAAAACGATACAAAATATGTTTTCTATAATTGTTTAGTTTTGCAAACGGAGTCACTGACAAAATCGACAGATAGGTGCAACAGCAATTGTTTCCGTGTTTATTCTTGCCGTGTTCACCTTAGTTTAGCGGTCTTGTGACGTCACGTCTTACTAATGGCAAGTAAACGTAAAGAAGTCTGGTACTTAGACCTGTCGCCAGAATATGATTTCAGACCTAAAAGACAAACGTTTATGTGCCTGTGACATACCCAATTGAATTCACAATGCAGAGCATTATTTAAATGATAACAATGTAGTCTATGAGGATTATTATGGCTTTAAAAACAATTATGTTCAGCTTTGTTGTTCTTATTGTGACAAAATAAACGTATGTGCAAGGGACGGATTCACGATTTTTTAGGGGACGGGGAAGTTTTAATTACGCGAGCATCAGAGATGCTAGTCCGTGCTGGGGTTGGGGTTGGGGGGTCTGGGAGCATGCTCCCAAAGAAATCTTTTAAATTGTAGCAGTCAGATATGGCCATTTCCTGCATTTCAGAAGCTACTAGAAACCTTTCCCAAACTGTTTGTATTATTGGCGACAAAGATAATTCACCTTTTCTCATGGGATCAGAGGAGAGGTCAAATTGAGCGAGAACCATATTTATGAGTAGGGGGTCTGGGAGGCAAGCTCATACAGGTAAGAGCGTTGACGTCTAAAAGCCAAATAGTGCCATTTACTGCATTTCAGATGCTTGACAGACCTTCCGAGAAGCACGTTTTACACAAATAGTTTGATTTCAATGCGGTTTTCATGGATTCTTTTTACAATTTCAGGAGTGGGGTTCGGACCTCGCCCCAACACCCCAACCAGATCCGACCATGTATGTGTATGTTACTAAATTAGATCATTGTGTGTAGCGAATTTACAAGCAATTTGCAATCGTCTGATTGTCAACCCGAGAAGTTATATACAACCATCTTCAAGTAAACACTTTTATAACAAAAGAGTGTATTGACTTTTCATTCCACCATTTTGATATTTTTCCGACTAAAACGAGAAGAAAAATTTTACAACAATGTTTTGCTTTATCCGATTCGATGATTTTATTAGAAATAAAATATAATCAGACGTACCAATATACACATCAGTAATGTTGCTATAGTCGGTACATTCCATGCTTGCGTCCCTAACGGAATACAGTATATCAGTCGTCCTGGCAACACTGTCGCAAGTGTCGTACAAGTCATAGCCTTAAAAAAGAGAAAAATATTTCAAATAAAATAATTATAGTACAGTAACAAAATTATAAATATATAATTATTAAGGGTGATTATGATGTTAATTGATGATGATGTGTGTTAATGATGTGTTTGATGATGATACTGATAATGATGTTGTTGTTTTTGTTGATGATGATGAATAGGATGAGGCAGACGATGATGACGATGATGATGACTAAAATGATTATTATGATGATGCCTATTTTGCCTTCAAGTGTAATAAACAATTATTATAAAAAGTCAGTTAAACATAAGAGATATGTAACAAATTGCTGGAAAAAAAACAACAACATATTATTCGCAATACTGAAAAGTGGTAAAATGAAAATGATAAAACATAACATTAAAATGGGGTTAATAAGCAAAGAATAAAAATAATTGGTAAATAGTAAATATATTCAACATAATCCCTTAATGTGGAAATAGAGAAAACGTTTATTTTTTTTAAAGACAATATAATAATTACCGGATTATTAACATAAGCACGAAAAACGAACAGTCTTTAGAAGATTTCCTGGAAATAAGACAACAGCGCAATGTGCAAATGTTGTTGTTGTTTTTTTTATTATTTATTTATAGAATTCTAGAGTATAGCTGAGAAGTTATAAATGTAATAAAGCTTTTAAATATATGTATTTGTGTCCGTATTTGTAAGTGATGCGCTAGAATGTCTATCATAAAATGGTAATTTCGAAAAATGTTTATGTGTAAGTGTATTGATCTCAAATAATAACTAAACGTGGCAATCAATGCGTTGTCATTTTGGTATAATACTCACACTGTAAAATATTATTACTTATGTTGACTTCATTGCAAAAACAAAGCGACCAGTTCTATTTGCTAACTGAAAGTTCATCATTATTAGTACATTTGTACGTAAATTATTGATGCATGTCGCATTATTTTAACCGTTGCATCCGTACACAACATTTTGTAGTGAAATCGCCATAAGGAAAAAAAGGGTAAAAAATAATATTATCAAAATTGATATTCATTTAAAAAATGAAAGTTAATTCGAAATAATTTTGTTGTACAATGTAAATTTGCTACCGCCTACACCATTTTTTTCTCGCACCACAATAAAGATTTAGTAAAGTGCTCTCTGTGCTTTTCTTAATAAAGGGAATATATAAATTAGGGGCGCCCGTGACTACTCGCTTATCACCGCGTGTGTTTGAGTCCCGATGGCGGCGAAGGACGTAATGTGGGAAGGTCTTCCAGCAGACCTGCGATAAGACGGAAGGTATTCCTCCACCAATTAAGCTCAATATATCACATTAATAACCATAATTGCGTTGCTGCGATGTATTTCTTAAACAAAATAAAACATATAAAATATATTTTCCACCATTGTCAATTTTTTACCATGGATAAAGCTACAGACTGCGACAAACACATACAATAAACCTGTATCTGAAAATAAGAATGAGTGAAAGTGCTTGTGCTTGTGCACTGCAAAAAAAAAAAGAAGACAAATAAATAAATTTAATAGTATAATAATATTTCTTATATAAAGCACTCAAAATACCTGCCCGCAAAGGAGATATCTAATATATATTTTTCCACTCGAAAATCGGGAAAATGACACAGGTGATTTTTGTTTTTGTTTGTGAAGCTCAGTGTCATACTATAAGCTCATTTTGTGCCCTCTATTCCCACCAACCCACCCTTCTAACGCAAACACACAATCTTTACCTATACTACTGTGTTGGTGAATAAAGAAGCTAGACTTATTAGTAAAAAAGTATACATGTTAAAATGTGGTCGATTCATCGTACGAAAACCTCGGCTACATATAATAATGAAAATAATAATAATAATAAAATTATTATTATTATCATTATTATTATTATTATTATTAGAAGGTAACACTATAAGGTATAGACATACTTAATTACATATATACATCTTTTCTACGAAAGGCCTTCGACAACAATACGAATACATACTATTATGTAAATTATGTAAATTTCTAGACCTGTTACGCCGAGTAGTCTCGAAGGGCGGTAAATGCTAAATAGTGTATAGCGTAAACTTGTATATTCCTTGAAACGTAAAACTGTTAAGATCTGGCAGAAAGTGCTCGAAATAACCGATAACCTCACCACGATCCTTTGCATAATGCTGTAAACGATCTATGGCTATTACCCTCCTGCGCTGAGTTATCGTTCGTTTTTCTCACAAAATGTAACCGTCATAATTAAAGGAGTGCACGTCTGTAAGTACCGTATACCGTCTTGGATGACTGAAGATTGTTGGCGGGTTAATGTCTTCCAGCCCCCCACCCCCTTCCCCCCGGGCTCCAAAAAACACACACATCCCTCAGTTACATGGAAACCCCATAAAAACTTGTTACGTTTCAATTTAATAGCATGTTTATCACGGATGATCAGTGTTAATTATTGCTGTCAGGGTATCAACAACAACGAAAAAATGAGCCAAACGTCAAGGGATAGTCCCTTATTTATAGCTATGAAAATTGTTCATGCGATAATTCTTGGTATGCAACTTCCAACCTGCTAAAGTTCACTTATATAGAACATTTTGTGAAGAAAATAAAAAACCCACACAAAAAACAACAACCACACACACACATAAAAAACCCACACACAAAAAACAACAACGGCAATAACAAACGCGATTTCTAAATATAATATGCGAGCAAGGTCATATGGCCTCTTTCCTTTACCTGTACGAATGTAATTAAATTTACGACGAACCAGTCCAAACTAATGAATTTTCAGTTAAATATTTGCCTATGAATTAATTTTATGACACTTTGTATGAATGACGAATTTATGAGAAACAGGAAGTTTCATTAACGATGATAAGCAATCTCATGAACTGTTGTACCAGTTATTGTGACCTTACAATAAAGGTGGTATTCGACATTATGGCCATTTTTTTTCTCCCATGCAACCAAAAGACATTATTGTTATATCAAAAGATCCCGCAAAATGCTGTTTTAAAAAGAATTTTCTATCCGAGTCATGCTGCAAAGTTAACTATTTTTTAAACTAAGAAAACCACATTACCACTTTCTTTTGAGATCATGTTAGGTCATCATTCGGGCAATTAGCTCTGACGTCAATATCTATTTTTAGCTAAAAACCCCGTCGTGCTTATATATAGATTTGGAAATAATGGACATTTAAAATGATATATTTCACGACTTGTACTGACTAACAGCTAAGGTTACTTTATAAACAACCTTTATTTAAGTGAAGTATAAGTGTATGCAGGAATAATGCGAATTCGCAAAAACTCTGGTAAAATGTGTACGTGTAAACTGCCGGATACCACCGTAAAAGCTCATTGATTTATGTAAAGTTAAGCCGGTGATGACGTGCCAACGGCAAGGGCATGGTACTCGGCAACTCACTGACCAGCCGACTGACAGACCAACCGACGGTCGTGATTCCAATACAACCCACATTCCCATTAGTATTGGAGATATAATCAAGGAAGGATACCATACACTTTTGATGGATAGTGGAATGGGGGTATGAATCAAGATTCATTCAACTCTATCACAGTAAATACTAGATATATAC
This sequence comes from Sinonovacula constricta, assembly GCA_007844125.1. Classification (NCBI taxonomy): domain Eukaryota; kingdom Metazoa; phylum Mollusca; class Bivalvia; order Cardiida; family Solecurtidae; genus Sinonovacula; species Sinonovacula constricta. The sequence goes on from CM017561.1 coordinate 57,810,079, forward strand.
ATAGTAAGGGACACTTACTTCGATCTAAACAGTCAACAGACAAATTTTACTTTAAAAGCTTAGTATTTTAAGCCTACATGTACGAGGGTTGTCCCACTAAATCGTGAACTAAGCGTATTTTTTTTTCGTTTGACGTCTAAAAATACATTCCCCCCCATTCAATTTCAATAAAAGGCGTTCAAGGATGATACAAATAAATGTACAAATTGTGAACTCGTATTTGTTTTCACAACTCTTATCTATAGCTGGTTGGTGGTGGTGGATTCATCCTTGGATATAATATATAGTATCAAGATCACTGTACGCAGATGTAGATGTCCTGTTTTCTTTATCATAAGGTGAAACTTTATACATTGCTATTTAATAAAAGTACCATAAACAGATCACTTTTGAAATACCTGCTACAAATTCAACATAACATTTGTTGAATCAAATTTGGTTAATTAACGACGCAACCAGTGAACCTTTTAACTTTGCACCGCAAGTATCCGGTATTGTGTCGTTAGTGAAGTAAATTTAAACAGGAAAAGTGCCACAAACACGTAAAGTATAGCCAGCCATGCAGGCACTAGCCACAATGTTATTTTAGATTGTACTTTAAAGTCGCAGGGGCATTAGGTAAAGTTTTGATTTTTTAATCTATGCGAAAGGAAAGAAAAATAATAAACCGCGAAAAATATTTGATATATGTTGGTATTTTCGTCGTATTGACCATAAAATCGTTCGAAAACCGTCTCAACGTTTACGAATCTCCCAACAATGCCAAAGATATCGAAATATTTTAAATTATTATTTGTTCTACACAAGTAACAATTGAAGAAATAAACTATTGGTATGAGAAAGTTAAAAACAAGACAAATATAATAATAATCATCATCACTATAATAATCATCATCACAACAATAATAATAATAATAATAATAATAATAATAATAATAATAATAATAATAATAATAATAATAATAATAAAAAATAAATAATAATAATAATAAAAATAATAATAATAATAATAAAAAAATTAAACATAATAATAATATTACCGCATTTATATAACACTCTTTTCATAGATAGTCTTCGTTCAAAAGTGCCTTACTTTGACTTACCTACTTTTTTACGCATCCACAACAAACAAACAAAATATTTTAACTCATAAACAACAAACATAAATATATATTTTAAAGCATACTCAACAAACAAACAAAAATATAACAATTTCAATCTCTATAGAGTCTAAAAGCTTAGTAGCACCAAAAGACTAAAATATAAAATAACATGTTCAGATATAAAACATGAATAATATTAACAATAAAACAATTTAAATGATAAAAAAGCAACAAAACGTAAGGAATTAAATATTGAGCTCAAGAAAACCCACACAAGTTTGTTATATAATTACAACATAAATTATATGAGTATTTTGAGGAAAAGGTTTAAGGTTCGTAGGTTAACTTGAATTTTTTTCAGTAATTTCCTAAAACTTGACAGAGTAGATATAAAAGACTGACTAAAACAGTCGTGATTAAACCCTCATTATGTCAGACTTTAGTCAAAATAAACTGATAATTGCCGGTTGTAACTTTATCAAAATGATAAGATATGTAATGTTAAAATTAGAATGTAAACCATTTGAAGATCCAGACATTAAAGGTGGTACCGACCACTTTGCTACTATCAAATACATGACAATATTTTGCCCTTTGTTCGAGTTAACTGGCCATTATTTCATCAAAAACTCACATTTAGTCTAAGTTATCACGTTTTGGGACACTACCTCAGATGTTAGACCCAACAAATCGTGAAAAAAATCGCGATAAATGCTCGTTCTGTCTATATCTATAAATAGGCACGATGGAGATTTCTTCTAAAAATAGATGTCGACGTCAGAGGATATTAGCCGGATGATGGTCTAACGTGGTAGTGGACATATGGTTTTAGGTTTAAATAGATCTAAATGTGCAGCGAGGATTAGATATCAAACACAATTTTATAATGATTATTGGATTGTTATGCTTCACGTTACACAAAAAATGTAGGACACCAATAAGTTGTATTTCACGGGATAGTTTGAAGTTACAATACATCAGTATATTGTTTGTAAGAAAAAATGTTAAAAAAAACACAACAACACCCCCCAACCTCTCTAAAAACACCATTAAAACAACACACAAACAAAGCAAAACAACAACAATAAAACAACAACAACAATAGACCAACAACACATACAAAACAAACAAAACATTTCTGTGTGCTTTTTATTACATTTTTCTCTTCTTAAGCCACTTAATTTTATTAACTAATTGCATGTAGTAATAACTGTCCGCATTGATAAAATGTTAGCAGCAAATAGTGCGAATCCTGATCAGACATCTTCCAGTACAATGGCAGCTGATCAGTATCGACATTTGCTAAGGCTAATGTTAATATAATATAGATCACCGCCCTGTTTTGGCGTGACGGCATTTCATTTATACCTGAAAATGTGAACCGGTTCTTTTGTTAAACCATTTGTGAATTCGACTCTAGCTGACAACGGATACCGTAATGACACTAATGTATATATTTGGAGTATGCGAGAAATGCACAAGGATACGATTTCATTTTTTTTTTTTCGAGTCGGAAATCTCCGACCCGGATTACGATTTCGTAATACTTTGGAGTTGTAACTGAAAAAAATCGATCGGCATTCTTTCGGAATAGCTTGTCATTTTCCGTATTTTGCCGAAGTTTTACGGATGAATGATTATCCGTGTTGCACTTCACTTATGAATAAATACGAAAGGTAGACTGGCCTTGGATTTGAAAGAAGTGTATTGTAATGTTTTGCACAGGTTTGCTTGAGTCTATTTATAGATTTTTTAACACAGGTCGTAGCTGTTTATTAGTCAACCAATTAAAAATGCCGAGACGATGTTACGTAAAAAGTAAATATGAAGGCCGTCTGAATGAATAATCAAAAAGAAAAAGTATGTTCAACTATGTAGGGTGAATACGACTGTGAAAATAAACAAAAACGTATTTGTGCTAATATAAATTTCTGTGTTTTTCACTGGATACTGTTTACATTTGAATAAGCCAGCTGTTTTCCTCACTTCACTAGTAAATGACATTTGAGATGCATTTTCAAATGTTTGCCTTATTTTTTGAACAATATAAATATTTTTATTGCTTTGAACATAAATGAAGATAGAAAATAAAATAAACAGGGTAAAAAAATGGATTAACTAAAGAGCACTTGCTGTTATTGTGTGCTGTTGATAATATGTATCTAAAGGCAGACATTCACATGAAGGTGTTCATATAAAAAGCCGTACATGAATCTAATTAAAATTAAGTCAAAACGTATTCCGTAAATCTGGTTAAAATTAAATGTGAATATAGTTTACATATACATGTATGTATATATAAAACAACTTACTATTTAGTGTCACTATGAGCAAAGGCACAAACATAGGTATACACAATTTTGTTTGGTTGTATAAAGCGTCTCTCTCTTCTCTCCTCTCTCTCTCTGTCTTCTCCTCTCTCTCTCTCTCTCTCTCTCTTTCTCGCCCTCTCCTCTCTCTAGCTCTCCTCTATCTCTCTGCATATATAAACATGGCAAGGGGTCTTACGTACTGCTTTCAGAATGCTCAAAAGGTCAAAGTCAAACTCATAGGTCAAATGTCAAACTCATAGGTTAATTATTGACTTCATATATGTTTGTCTAGGCTCCAAAATGGCGAGGCAAAAGTGAATTTTCTTAGATACAGTGCACGAAAGAACCGGACAACTAGATCAAAGGTCAAGGTCATATTCGAAGATCAACGGTTTTACTGCCAGAGAGCTGAGTAGTTATTAATCACTATCAGCGATAGTTCTGGTTTAACATGCAGTTAATATTATAGGCGATTAATTTTCACATTATTGATTATGGCGGACGTGATTTTACTTTCAAATGTTAGTTATGCGGAAGACGCGTGTTCTAACAGTATCACCATTATTGGCCTATTTTTCCATCCGTAAATGTCATTTATCATTTAAGACATGAAATTATTCATAATAAATTAAAACTGGTCACGGCGAATGTTAATTTTGTATACTTGTACCAGGATGTGTTTTGTTGTTGTTGTTGTTGTTGAAGACCGGTATTGGGTCGTGTTCCCAACTGCAAAAGTATATTTCTTCAATTTCAAGGAGAAAATTAGAGGGGCGGATCCAGAGGTAACTTTGCCCGTGGGGGGGGGGGACAATCTGTCGGCACTATCGTGAAGATACGAATTTGCCGGGGGTGGGGGCGCACCCCCCACCCCCGATTTATCCGCCCCTGAAAATTCACATTTCAAGGAAGAAAAAAGTTGTAATTTTCACCCCTGGTTAAATAAATGACTTTTCAGTGACACAACAAAAAAGATATTGCTTTGTTAATAATTGAATTATAAAAGAATCTGAGTGACCCAAATATATTGTTTTGTTTTATTTCATATTTATAATAGGGTTTGAGATTTTTCCAATTTGTCGAAAACGATGCGAAAATTAACATTCTGAGGGTCGGGTTATGTTCCCAAGATGGCGAGAGAAAAAAACTCTGCTTGTACACATTTACTACCTGGAGGGTCCCAGGGAGGCATGTTCTTCCGAGAAATGTGGATACCTGGAAAGCTGGTGATGGGATTTGACGTGATGTTACACTAAACCAAACCTTATACAACTTTACCAGCTGTTTTAAATAAAATTAATATAATGTTTATTGTCGCGCGCATGTGAGGGCGTCTATATGTAATCGTTCCTTGAAAAGTCCTATGGATGGCGCCATGTTGTGCCTTAAACAACTAATGTGCGGCGTTTTAATGCGTTTAAATTTCGGTCATTGTTTATGTTTGATCAATATCAAAATAAATTATTAGAGTTTTATTTAGTTTCAAATATAGCTACTTCTTAAGCTGTGACTTCAAATTGTTTAAGTACCATATGCATAGGTTCGAGTTGTTTAAATTGCCTTGTACGACAATGTAATACGTCAAAATAAAAAAGTCTATACTGTTGTTTGTATTCGGGCATTTCTCCTCGCAAAGAAAGTTCGTTAATGCTAGATCAGGTTTTTGCCATTTTTCTTTTGTCGTTTTAAATCATGTTCTAATAATCAACAACTGTCGATGTATTTTTGTAAAAATAAAACATGTGCTACCAGTTCGTTTTAATATATGTTTGGGTGTAGGTAGGTTGGTAGATTAGATAGAATAGACAGACAGACAGTTAGAGATATAAATTGATGGATGGATGGATAGACAGACAGACAGATAGACAGACAGACAGACAGACAGACAGACAGACAGACAGACAGACAGACAGACAGACAGACAGACAGACAGACAGTTAGAGATATAGATTGATGGATGGATGGATAGACAGACAGACAGATAGACAGACAGACAGACAGACAGATGGACAGATAGAGGATGGATCGGAGAACTCTGGAAAAGTAAGAATTATCTGCCCCTTGTTACGCTATTAACTTAGAAAACCTGGGGAAAATTGTCTTTGTTTAGTTAATAGACAATTCCTTCCTCTTTACTGCGCTTTTAATAATTAATCACATTTTGTCGAAGATCTAGTTGACAAACACGATACTCAAACGTGAACTTAACATTTTTTGTAGATTTTTCTTTACTTTTCAAGCAAAGATGTATGCCTTGTTTACTTTTGATGTGTAACAGATATTTATGAGGAAACTTTTGAGGCGCGAAAATTAAACATTTAGTGTGAAATTAATGTAAGTTTCTTAACGTTTTGCAGTTGCTTGTCCTTATTTTCCTTGAACATGTTTTTTCCCTTTATCAGTTGAGGATAGATGGCTAGACGAGGTATAGAAAAGTTGACCCCCTTTATAATGGATACTTTATGTTATGAGTATGCAGAACTAGTATGTTTCCACGAAAAAAAACAACAACTCGTGAACGGGACCTGTTACATAAAAGCAATTCAGACTAGATGTACTGATGAAATTGGCTATAACGACCACGTGGTTAGTTTTGCAAACAAAGTAAAACCAGTTTTATGGCGAAAAAAAAATCAAACTGCCCACACTGTCGGGCGGCATTCTAAATGTGTTATAACAACAAGCTTTTTGCTATTGTTTGAACGAATTGTCATTAGGCATAAATGTTAGTGGGTGACAATTTGGGGTTTTGGGAGGGGGTGGTGGCCACAACAATAGAACAAGCAATGTTATATTCCAAAAGGTTCTCTATATCTCTAGTACATATATGTGGATCTGCCGGGATAAAGTGTCAACACGTGGTATGGAAAGCGTTATTCAAGATAGCGTCCAAGATGGCCGCCAAGTATTGTTAATAAGATTACAATATTGAGATCATTCAAAATATATGCGTGAATAATGTTTTCACTATAAAATAGTTAACAGTCCTGTAAAAAGAACCCATATAAGGGTCAATGTCATTTAAGGTCAATGATTGTTAACTATATTTTAGTGATAACAATATCCAAGCCAATATCATGAAACTTGATAGATATAATATCTGGTTTGGCATCAGTGCTTCCTTGTTGTTAGTCACGGTACATGAATTCGGTCCCCACCCCCATAAATCAACACTATATTGGTTGCCAATCTAGGTATTGCTTGAAGATTTCCTAACGGTTTCTTTGCTTTTTTGTTACAACAGATGTTTTTCAAAGACGTAATTGTGTTTGAGATATATAATATGTGAATAAATTATTTTATTTGAACATTCGAAGTGTTTACACACATTCCTGAACAAATACGCTGGACTAACTACACTTTACTAAATATGATAAATGTGCTGCGCAAAAATGCAGCTAGGAAGTGATTTTGAAATGTTTATGATTATTGGGTGTATCGTCCCATTAACAGTATTTCAGTTATCTGGAGCCGGTGTTCACTTGAAGCAGATATAGTGCTGCCTTCACTGTGTATAACATGCCGTAAACACCAGGCATAATACCACAGTCACATTATCCTGACACCGGGCCAACCAGTCGTGGAACTACCCTTATATCTGCTTGAGCGTTAGCAGTGGAGCTATACCACTACCATTTTTAACGATTTTGGTATGTCGCGGCCCGGGATCGAACCCTACCAGGTCCGGTCTGACCTTGAAATGATAATTGTATAGGATCTGCCTATAAGTCTTCTTTTTGTTTTGTTTTTCACTGAGAAATGGCGTTAACAATTCAAACTCAAAAGTGTTTCGCTATATACATTTTACATTTTCATTGTATTTTAATACAAATTCTGAATTTGCCAGCAAAATAAATCTATATAAAGTTACATACAATCGGGAAAATGAATTAGGCGTTAAATTGCTTTTTAAACATGTGTCTTTATATTAACCAGGCAGTTTATTTTGACTTGTCTGATTTTTTGTGACCAATTTATCGATAAACATCGCAAATACAAGCTATTTGTCTAAAGATAGCATAGCGTGTTTAAGTCGATTTTATTTCTCGTTTTCATATTTAACTTAATGTACCGGCCAACAGTCTGTTCATATGACAAAATGTATACAAATATGTTGGAAAGGACTTCAATGACATGTAAAGTCGGCAACAAAGGCAGTTCAGACGAGTTGCATATATTAATTATTATAATTATTATATATTAAAAATGTCAAGCGTGTTATATATTTAAACACATTTACGTCATTACAAAAATAACACATGATAAATAAAATTAATTGTAAGGGCACTTCTGTTCTTATAGACATCGTTGCTCTTGTCAAATGTTATCGAACTACATTTATAACTCTAACAGCACTAATATAAAGTACGCGACTTTTCTTAAATCGGAATGAACAACATTTCGCCGGACCTTTCCAGGTAACAGTGACTTGTTTGGTTATTTGAGAAAGAAAAAAGAACTTGTCAAAACTGCCGGATACCACTTTAAAAATGCCAGTGCATTCCTATAGGCTAAAAATAAGTGGATATTATTGAACAGCAAACGTCTGACGTCTGTCTCGAGTTAAGCGTTGTTTGGATACAACTATTTTGTTTAGTTTATATTGAATTCAAATCCCCCAAAGGAGAGTTCGTCTTGCCAGTTTCCCAGATGCATAGACGGATCAAGTGGCGATGTATAATAATATAAAACACAGAGGAATGCTTCGAATGTTCACAATGACGAGTGGGGTGTCATTGCTGCACTATTCACATAATATAGAACATTTTGTGGGATCTTTTCAGGAAAAAACGAAAAAATGGTCTAAACTACTGGATACCACCTTTAAACCAGATCAACCAATTGAAGAATCCTTAACACACCTAGAGACACACACTCAGAGAGAGAGAGAGAGGGAGAGAGAGAGAGAGAGAGAGAGAGAGAGAGAGAGAGAGAGAGAGAGAGAGAGAGAGAGAGGAGAGAGAGGAGAGAGAGAGAGAGAGAGAGACAGAGAGACAGAGAGAGAGAGAGAGAGAGAGAGAGAGAGAGAGAGAGAGAGAGAGGAGAGAGAGAGAGAGACCAATGTATATTTGTTTAATAAGCTTTTATAAACAGCTTTTTCCCGGTCAAATGTCAAAAAACTTTTCAGTCGTGCGATTATTAAACCCATGCGTATATTTGTTTTTACAATAAAAAGGTTGTAAAATTAACAGGCCATAAAATCTCTTCTAGTTGACACAAAATTACTAAACAATACAGTTTAAGCAAAATCCTTTCTAAAGGAAAACAGAAGCAAGTCAATATCGATAAGCCACGTAGCTTTATACTATGGCCTTCGGCCCTGGAACCGGCTTCAGCTTCTGGAGGTCCCGGGTTCAAAGCCGGTCCGCGACATAAAAAGGTCGATAAAATGGTGGCAGTATAAATCCCTTCTTTACCCATAAGCAAATTCTTGTGTAAGGCTTACTACACAACTGTTCGGCATGGAGTAAGAATAATGTGAGCGTGTAGGTTCAAGTAAGAGGTTTAAGGCATGTTATCACAGTGAATGCAACACTATATATGCTTCTCAAAATAACCGAAATATTGTATTTTTGGATATCTGAAATACTTTTGCATTACCCAGTCGCGAATTTAACTACTAAAAAAAACATCCCAAGGTGTTAAATGTTACAGACTCAGGCGATTGGTATGAAAGCCTGTCACCTTATGATGGCAGTCGCTTCTAATGGGTGATATTACACGTGTCCTTTAATAACACTTGACACTGTCGTTAAGTAATTAGTTATTATTTCATGCCTTTGGGAGAAAGAGCGGGAAATACGTGTGAAAGAAAACCTTTTTCATTTCACTCTTACCCACAGTGAAATGATGGGAATATCATTTTAACCAGGGGTCCCAGTGGAGTTAATTAGGGACTACTGATTAAATTAAAATTTTAAAGACGAAATACGCATGAGATTAAAAAAAAATCGGTCGATTTCAGTATATGACGGTGTATTTCACGAGTGGTCAAAGAAAAAAATAATTCACGACCGGGTCAGCCAGCATATTTTTCGATGATTTCTCGTGAAATGAAATGCCATCATACACCGAAATCGACAAATATTCTCTTTATGCTTCGTTTATCGTACCTGTTAAACGATTATGTTCCCAAAATATAGGTTCTTCTAGTGCATACATTAAGTAATGATTTTTTTAGTTTAAGAAGAAAAACATAAAAGATATATAAAAGAACACTCATGGAGATATTGATAGGGAACTTAAATAACTCGAAAATGTGTTTCCATAGTCAAATAACTTATAAATTGAGTGCGTATAGTTATTATATGGTAGCCATTATTAAACCTTAAAAATATATATTTTGTAACTTATGTGGTAAAGAAAAAAGGAAGCATCGATAAACTTAGCTTATAAGGTAACAGACAATATCTGCATCGCTGACTTTTTTTAATACGAACGTAAACACAAAACTTTTCATGAAAATGATATTTTTCTCTGAGAACATATTAAGATATATATAATGTTATAAACATAAACATCAATACGATATGCTCTTATAAATAACAAATAATAAAATAACGATACACATGTTTGTGTAAGGAAAACGAGGGAAATGGGGGTGGGGTGATGGGGTTAAAATACGATCAGGAGAGACTGAGAGATCATTTAAGTAAAAGTAAATAAGTGTGCATAGTAAACATTAAAATTTATGTTTCTTGGTTTTATCGTCCCACCAACAATATTTCAGTTATCTGAAGACTTTTGAAGCAGATATAATGCTGCCTTCACTTTTATAGCATGCTGTAAACACCCGGCATACCACACCCAGTTACATTATTCTGACACCGGGCCAACTAGTCATGGAACTACCCTTATATTAACTTACCCTAACAACGTTAGCAAGGGAGCTATGCCACAATCATTTTTAACGACTTTGGTATGTCACAGTCCGGGTTCGAGTCCAAGGCCCCCGATACCTGGAGCCGACACTTTATCGCTTGCGCTACCAGGTCCTGTGTAATTTATGTATTTTATCATTAACTATTTATTAACTTTAAATATATCATACTAAAGATCAATGTCAGGTTCATAATTAATGTTAAACGTGTTTACTTAAAATTTATAAGATAGCAAAAAAGACAACTATCTGACCACTAACCTACGCTTAGTCCAGAGAGGTAAGGATCCTGTCCAGCTTGACCGTTGAGAAGGGACAGTGTCCACTCGATTCCCGCTACCATAGAAACTACAGAATTTGACAAATCGCCACACCACTCTCCCTGTTTTTCGTGCAGCCCGGCCAGCACGAGCAGTTTGACGTCCCCAGGTTTCTCCCATTTCCGGTACCTACAGGCGCCATTTTGAATTCCTAGTAAACCGGAAGTTGACAGCACGTGTAGAAGAAGACTCCAAAACAGGAGAGGGAACAGACACAGGCGCGCCATATTATATAATGAACGAATTCGAAGTTTTCACCTTATGTCAACATACTTGGTAAACATTTGCTTCCTGTGTGCACTGAACAATTAAAACACGAATACTGCTCCTATCCGCAGTTTTCAATTCCATCCCAAGAGATTAACAAACTAAGTTGTTCTTTTAATGACCCTAATACAAACAACTCGAATGTTATCGCCAGTAAGACATTTCTCTCCTTTTTCCACCGTATCACAAACATACATGAGATTTACCTGTGTTTACCTGTAGTATATTACACCTCCTGTATAATACATATACGCAAGTGACAAATGGCAGCGAGCCGATCTTTTAACCATGACATATTTTTAACATTGTTTTCCTCCTTTAGCGTTTCACTTAGGGACACTTTACCACCAGGGATATAAGAACAAAACCATCCTACTCTGTATACAAGTGCAACAAAAATGTCAATGGGAATTCCTCGATGATCACACTGACGAATTAAACCGACCCGATTGTGCATAACTAATACATAGTTTGTCATATAGGTTCCGCTTGAGTAATTCCGACAGCCACAGCTTTACAGGCAATGACATTGGATGAGTATAAATAGGCGTTGTAAATAATAACTATAAAGCATGCCGGATGTTCCCCCGCCAACATGTGCAAAAGCGACTTCTCCGCGGTTTTCTGGCATGTTTATTTACCAAATTTGCGATAATGGTTTGACGCAAATGCCAGTTTCTACGGAGCATAAGATTTTCGTGTTTTTTTTTATGGCGTTAAAATGCAACAGTTGTTGTTGTGGTTATTTAATTACATTGTACATCGCATATATTTTAGCGACCAATTATGATCATTTTAGTGACGTCGAGCTATTTTGGTGGAGGAAGACCCCAAATGTCTGGGTAGGAGTACCGGCGAACCGCACGTCAGCTGGAAAACCTTCCCACATTATGTCTTTCGCCCTGAACGGGACTCGAACCCACGCGGTCAGAGGCTAAGCAGTCCGAGGAATTACAAGACTGTGACTCTTCCATTACGCCACAGCCCCCTCCTCCACAAACACACGCACGCACGCACGCAAGCGCGCACAGACACGCACGCAAGCGTGCGCGCACAACACACGCACTCAACAGGTTGGGAAAACCGTTAAAATTCAGATGTATGAAAAGTCACAGACAGACGGGCAAAAAAATAAGCACGGACAGAATACTCATATCTACATTTGTTAATAATAACGGCGTTGAAAAGTTAGCCTCTATCAGGAATCGAAGCACAGAAGTTCCTAATACTAGCGGGTCGATTTAAAAGTAAGCTATAGGGTCTCTGGGAGTATGAACATTCAGTGCTCAAAATATGCCTTAAAGTGAAAGGCGAGGGTAAACAAAAGCGGATCCTGTGAAACTGTCTCGTCTGGTCTGAGACATAACCAGCATACCACATGTGAATACAACGTATGACGAAAGTTACACTTACTATTTATTCGTGAGCATGCGTGGAAAATAGGTATGCATGATTAAGTTTACAAAAGTTATTTAATGTGACACTTATTGCGATGCACATTTACTTGGTGTAGATTTGGTTATAAATTCTTAACAAATTCACTTGAGATTAACAGATTTCAATTGTTGCTAAAATGGGATACTATTTATCTTGTGTTGCTTGCATGCCAAAACGTACATTAATTTAACGTAATTTATACTGCGTTGCGCAGTTAGCTTAACCAATAAAGCAGGCTCAATATCGAAGAAACGCCTTGTGATGTCAGGCAGGCTACTTTATTCTGTTGTGAAATGCTTTAGCTCTGTAGAGCTTTCAACACTCTGATTTCTTGTTAAAAAATCCAAATACTGGTTCCGTGCCAGGCAATATCTATCGTAAGCTGATTTCAAATTAACTTCTGTGCTTTCTATATTCATATACGATAGTGGAAAGTCACTATTTATGTCGGTAATTGAGGTATATGAAATGTCGTACGCGACTTTGAGGCTTCGCATATACTTTGCGCTATTTTCCATGAAAAGTTCAGTTCCTTTCTCGGTAAGTAAACGACCTCTGGGCTGGTCTGTGGCTGCATCCTGTTCATCTATAATCGCGAGTGTAGACGTGGTTGCCGAATCAATTCACTATACTGCCTTGCGCAGTTCGCTTAACCAATAAAGCAGTAGTAAATTACTGTTGGATGCCATTTTTATTAATAGCTGATATTTCTTTTACTAGAGAGTATTTAACCAAGGGAAGTAACCCCATAATCCCATTAAAGTTAGCTTTTCCAAAATGCTAAATACATGTTACATGACATAATTGATATCTAAAAATATCAGCATGTTAAAATTTATAGTGTGTTTTTTTTTACCATCAATATTTGTATATATTCTGCCAAATTTCTTCGTAAATAAGACTATATCTAAGAAATTTACATTAGAATAAGTCTATAAATCTAAGTATCTGTCTGTCTTTCTGTGTGTCTGTCTCTTCTCTCTCTTGTTACTCCTCTGACCACGTAGCCTCTCAACGCGTGGGTGCGAGTCACGTTCGAGGCGAAGGATGTGGAAAGGTCTTCCCGCTGACCTGCAGTGCGCCGACGTTTCTACCCGGACATTTGTTCGGAGTTTCCTCTACCAAAATAGCTATAATGATCATAATTGGTCGTTGCGATGTATTTAAAAAACAAAACAAATTAATCTCATTCAACTGTCCCCTTCCTGGGTTGAACCAGTACTCAAGCAATAGTGTCATGTGTAGAAAGAAGTATTGTCCAATGTTCAAAGCGACCATTGTTTAAACGGACGCGATTGGTCCAGATATTCGTACGCATAGTATTCTGACTCATGTAAATTTATCTTTGGACAATGTAGACACGGTCGGTCGTTTGAATAAATTAACGCCGTCAGTGGAAACGTGTGCGTAGATATTGTTGAGTGTTAACATAGCAATATGCAAATTGTCTCCTTTTATTAATGAAAACAAAGGCAAATGTGACCACACCCTAAAAAGATCAATAAGAAGGTCACTTACGGTCAGTTTACAAGACTTTGTTCATTTAAACTTTGTCTTGTCCACCAGTTGAACAATTAAACAAAAAATAACAAATAAAACTTCACAAGAAGGCTGATATAACCGACATAAAGAAAGGAAATTTAGTAATTACGAACTATTTTAACATCATGAAACTCGTCTTGATGTGGTTCGGTTTGTATTTTTCACTATCCAAATATTCAACTTTAGCAACGGATTCACGGCAACAAGTAACCTTTGGGACAGTTCTTTAATCTAAAATTATAGTCGTACTGCGATAAAGTTACGGCAGGTTTTTTTTTTATTATTATTAATTATTATTATCGAATTTGGGGCAACTGAAAACAAAATTCCTCATTGAAATGGTAATCATGTATTGATTTTCGGCTATTTGCGGGAATTTTATTCGGAAAATAAGCGAAATTAACTGTATTTATGAATGTCTGTTGTAGGCGTGTTCAGCCCACATATTTGCGCCCTAAGTTTCGATCCACGCTTGCTGCAATCTCTGAATTTTAAATATTTTAGATTTAATAATGCCTTTTTTTTCCAGATTTGTTTTAATCCATTTATTAAACAAAATTAAATATCTATTTGTTAATTGTATAAATGTATAAAGAATGGTTATTGTTAACATTTGGTTATTTTCTAACAACTGGTTAACTTTAACTTCCTTGGTAAGTTAACCAAAGTGGTTATCTATTGGTATAAAGGCAGTTAATTGTTTTGTTACTTTACCAAACTGTTTAATTTTAAGCAATGGTTAAATAAACCAAAGTTACCGACAGTTTAACATTCTAATTGGGTCTGCTAAATGAGCGGCTATTTTTATTTTTGGTTATAACTTTTACAAACCAAAATGTTTGAAATTAGAACCGGTTAAATTAACGAAACATTTATATAATAGCTAAGCAGCAAGTTAACCAAAATGTATTTAATAACCAAACCTAAACTACTGGTTAAAATTTAACCACTGTTTATTTAACTGAGAGTAACTGCTTATCTTACAAAAAAAATTAAAACCTACCACGGCATAGACATAAATAAACCTTATAAAGATGCATCAAATATAAAGATGCATAAAAATTTTGATACAGATTTTTTTCTGGAGCCATAATGTTATAAAGAAATAACATGGGGTAATAAATATACATTTTACGTATAAAACATACTAAAGAAATGTGAAAATAATTAAAGTTGAAATAATAATTGTGCAGCAACCATGTATGCTCACTGCTATTTCTTATGTACGTTCGCACCTATTTCTTAGGTGTGTTTGCACCTAGTTCATATGCATGCCCGCTGTTATTTCTTATGTATGCACGCTGCTTCTTCTGATATATGCTCGCTGCTATTTCATATGTTTGCTCGCTGCTAATTCTTATGGATATGCTCGCTGCTAATTCTTATGTATGCTCGCTGCTATTTCATATGTATGCTCGCTGCTATTTCTTATGTTTATGCTCGCTGCTATTTCATATGTATGATCGCTGCTATTTCTTATGTTTATGCTCGCTGCTATTTCTTATGCATGTTAGCTGCTTCTTCTCATATATGCTCGCTGCTAATTCATATTATGCTCGCTGCTATTTCTTATGTATATGCTCGGACCATAGGTGCTATTTCCTATGGAATGTTCGCTGCCTTTTTATGTATGCTCTCGGCTATTTCTGGCAGCTTATTCTTAAGTACTTTTGCTACTGTTTCTTACGTATGCGCCATGTTATTTATTATGTATGCGCGTTGCTATTACTTATGTATGTCTGCTTCTATTTCTTATATATGCCTGCTACTATTTTTATCTATGCGCGTTGCTATTTCTTATGTATGTCTGCTGCTATTTATTATGTATGCGCGTTGCTATTTCTTATGTAGGTCTGCTCCTATTTCATATGTGTGCGCGCTGCTAAATGTTATGTATGCGTTTCAAACTTATCGTCAGCATACATGACAATGCGGTTTAAATGTACATGCGTGTACTTTTAATAAATACCCCACAACCACAGAAGAGTATCCGAGTATATTGGGATATTGACTGAAATGAAATACAGACAACTGATCCTAGAAGGAACGTCATCAGTACGAACCAATACTCCCCTTACTCAAATGTTCGAACCTTCAGTCTCATTCAAAAAGTAAATCAGTCTACAAAAAGGTCCGTTTAAATGGAGCCTATTGTGTTCAAACAACCCATGAATATTCAGCCTTGTCATAGCTGGGAACTATATTTGTAGTACTTGTCCGCATATGCAGATTTTTTTATCTACATATTGGTGTTGTATAAAAGATTGGTTGTGCATTTTTGGCTGACTTACATTCAATGTACATATTATTTTATGATATGACAAAACGCTCGTAATAATAATTTAAAGTTTAAGCAAATAATAAACTACCGTACAAATAGACGTATGTAAAAATGTGTGTTTAAGATATATATCGTTACATGTACTTGAAACACAAAATTATTCCTCATGGCGACGTATGATATGTGTTACGTGATATATATTAAATTGTAAAATGGTGGTGGTGGGGGTTGGGTGGGGGCGTAGGTGGGGGGTTGGATGGGGTGGGGAGGCAGTTTAACAAATAACGAAACTATCCGACTGAGATTAGCCTGTCCAATCATTGACGAACAGTTACGAAAAAAGTCGAATATTGACGGAGCTGGTTCGGAAAAGACCCCAGTAGATGAAGCAAACTAATGGAAGTCAAACATTGTGTGATTATGACTATAATTCATAGTTTATTGGTCTCAAACACGGTAACATGTCTGACAAACATTTGTTGCAACAAAAAGTAAAGAAACAGCGAGAGAACACACTGATTTACAGAGGCGCGTTAAAGGGGGTATCCAACAATTTGTCTGTATCAAATACATACAACAATATCATGCCACTGCTTTGAGGGAATTTGGGCAATTTTTTATAATTCTTTACACATGTCTTAATAAATACGATCTTGTACACTATCTTAATTGTTAGACAGAACTTTTCGTGAAAAAACAAATCACTCCGAATATAGATTCGTTCCAACTGTATAAGAAGCTCGATAGTGATATCCTCTAAAAACAGATATCGACGTCAGAGATTACCCGGATAACTATAAACCGTGATCTCAAGAGTAAATAGTCACGTGGTTTTCAAAGTTTTAAGACAGCTATCTCTGCAGCTTGGCTCGGATAGGAAATACCTGTTTCCAATGACGAGTGGTGATTTATGCCGGACTATTAATACAATTCCAGGATATTAATGAACAGCATTTTACAGGTCCTTTTCAGGTAACAATGGCTTATTTAAGAAGAGAAATTTTGGCCAGATACCACCTTTAAATGTCCAACACCATATACATGAACATATCATATAAGTGATTTTATACGTGTATCTGTTATATCAACAAACAAGCATAATGCACAATCTTAGGTAACCTCATAATTATACATGACCATTTTTTGGATGGATGGATGGATGGATGGATAGACAGACAGACAGACAGACAGACAGACAGACAGAATAGAATAGAGAGAGAGAGAAAAAGAGAGACAGAGAGACAGGGAGACAGACAAAGAGACAGACAGAGAGACAGACAGAGCTTAACAACTTAATTTCTTTAATGTAGACCAATACGAAGTGCAGTAAATTTATTACAAACTATAAGAAAGTGATATTCTGACTCAACAGCATGCATATTACATAATATACATATTGTTTCTTTCCTTCTAATACGCGTATGTCTTCCAGATTATATTATAAGATGATGGGACGATACAGTTTTTTTCTTTTGGTAGCGATTTTTCATGGCGAAGGCTAGGCCATAAACACGCCATTGAAAAAGGTGCCCTTGACCGATATATTGTCAATAGGTGAAGCGCGGCGTCAAGTTACCCGAGCGGGTGAATGACTGGGTTTGTCGCATATGGGGCAAACTGGAATAATAAACGGTTTGTATACCCCGCAACTAAGGTGAGTAATTAAGGGGATTTTCGAAAAATATCCTTATTTGACTAATTTCGGTTTTCAATCGGTTTTCTCTTTTAAACAACTGACCGAGAATTACCAGCTTACATGTCAAGGTGAAGGTTAGTCATTAATTCATCTTTATAGCGGGCATATCGAATGAAGCCAAAACCGATTTAAATAAAAACAAAGTTAAAATTCGATCTTTTTTGTGTTTTGCGCAGTTGTGCAATAAAATTTGATTAAAGATAACAAGTTTGGCATGCGCAATGTCATAAAATGGCTGACAATTATAATTAAAGCTCACCGAAAGATAAAGTGTGAATAACGTCTTTTCTTTATTCAGGCTTTTAATTTGTGTACATCGAAACAAAGCACAAAGTGCAAAAGAGGAAGTTTTGAAAAGAATCCTATATATAACGGTCTTAAAGAATACCAGGCGTTCGTAACAACTCGGGCGTATCCGGAATACATGCCGAGGTGTTCCGAGGAGACAAACGAACGAGACGGACCATTAGTTATTAGTCATTTCCGTGATTTTCCTTCCAAAGAATGGCCGTTTAACATAGACTGACTTTTTGTATGCATTTACTTGGTATTAATGTTGTAACCAGGCAACATTTACTTTCCCGAATGGAAACAATTGCAAAATGTCTTGCTAGCAAGAATTTCGAATAACCGGAATATATCTCGTCTATGAATAGTTATTAGTAAAAAGGTCTGGTCAGTCTCTAGCGTTTGAGGATAGCACGGAGAACAACAAAGTCCGCACTGCATATTCATTTGAACTTTTGCAAATCCAAAAGAATTTACCGGTATGTTTTCGTATACTAGGCCGTTGAGTTTCAACTGGCTAAAATAGTTAAAAACCGTTGTGACGTTTTTGATTCTCCAAAGAAAATACAATAGGAGTTAACTTCCTTTTAGAACATGGCAGCAACAAAGGTTCTACATAACTACACATTCACAGTGCGTGCCTATCGATCAATTGCCATAGAGTGATAGACATTAATAATCAATAATTCTGAGCATATTAATGTATCGATAACTGTGCTGATTTTAATGCACAACACCAAAGCTGTTATATCCCTTAGATGAAAGAGCCATCTTCAGATAAATAAATTAGGACCCTTAAAGATAAGAAAACGACATATATTAATGCACTCAATTTACGACAGCGATGCATTTCCAAGGAATGCATTAGATAATTACATGTCTGTAGCATGTTTTCATTTTATTAATTTTAACGGAGCTGCAAGCCCTATAATTAAGGTCTCTCTCTCTAAAAGAGAGAGAGAGAGAGAGAGAGAGAGAGAGAGAGAGAGAGAGAGAGAGAGAAGAGAGAGAGAGAGAGACAGACAGACAGAGACAGAGAGAGACAGAGAGAGACAGAGAGAGACACAGAGAGAGACAGAGAGAGAGAGAGACAGAGAGAGAGAGAGAGAGAGGAGAGAGAGAGAGAGAGAGAGAGAGAGAGAGAGATCTTGCTTAAGTAAGAATGGACTATATGCAACGTAATAAGTGAAATATAAATTCTGTATTATTTTTTCTTTTACCTGAATTTAAAGCGAACTTTTATTAGCAGTTAGACCCTTTTTTCAAAACGTGTACAAGGTTATGTTGTTGTTGTTGTTTTTCAATTGGATTTAGAGAGAACTCCTATTTGCAGTTAGACGTTATTTATAATACTTGTACATGATTGTGTGTTTTTTTATTATCATTAACTTTACTATTACCTGAATTTAAGGCAATTTTATTTGCAGTTAGACATTATTTCTTATACTAGTACAGTCTGATTAAAATAATAAATGGATTTTATTTTACTTTATTTAATTTATATTTGCATTATTTTTAACGAGTAAGATAAATTATGATTTTTACTTTTTTAACTTAATCTGACAATGTTGTTTAAAATAATAAATGGATTTTTTTTTACTTAATATAATTTATATTAGTATAAATTTTACGAGTAAGATAAATTATGTTTTTTACTTTTTCAACTTAATCCGGCAATGTTGTTGTAACTTTTATTAAATTAAAACTACAAAATGCATTCTTCATTTTAACTAGTTTATTTGTTCTTAAATGTGATTTCATACATTGCTTAAAATAATGTCTAATATGAAACAAATATTAAAAAATGCAAAAAAAATTAATGAACACACTGAAATAAAAATAACACATTCGGAGACTATCTAAAGGTGCATGAGTATATGCATAAAGTTTATATTTATGTAAAAATCAAATGTCACTAAACACCTGAGAAAAACGTCTGGCCAAAATGTGAGTCAATGTAGACATTGTTAATGACAGAATAAAAGTTCTGGTCTTAGGCACACTGTGGTAACGTTTGCACAGGAACGTCTGCCATGCCGACACACATTGGAACAGTCACGCGGAAAGAACCACGCTCCGTCATGGTCGCCTTGGAAACGTTGGCCAGCGCGCCCTCCGGAAGTGTGTAAGTCCGGTGTATCTCCTGCAGTATACATATTCCGTCCTTTTCCAGATGGCTTTCTCCGTCAATATACAACATACGACCGTCTGTTTTCACTGAAATGTTCTCCGGTTTAAAATCCGAGAGGTCCAGTTCAACCTGAAACACTTTCTTGCCATTTTCTTCAACTAATTTAGTGTTGTTTTCACACGATTTTAGCTCGGTCACATCGGCGTTGATTACCGAGTTCTGTGGTCCTTCGGTGGCGGCATCAGGTTTCGAGGCTTCCGACTCCACTTTCTCCTCTTCAGCATCTGCCGCAAGCGGTGGTTTGCAGCATGGACTGTTTTCAACTGATACATCGCTCGACAACCGGAACTCTGTCCTTGATGCCTCAGTCGGAGTCTCGGTCCTCTCCGTCAACCTCTGTACTTCCTTATCTACGTCAACGCGTTCAACGGATACCTTGTCAGATACCACTGATTTTGTTGTTGTAATCTGCAGGTTTTCCTCATTGTCTTTTGTCTTAGGCTCTTCTGCAGTAGACGCAAATCTCTGCTCGACTGCCTTCTCCGCGGTCGCCTTATCGCCCCCCATCTTCACAGGAATTCTTTTCTTAAGAGGTCGGCTGGCGTTGCAGTCTTTATTATTTTCCTCACATTTCCTTTTGATGGCTGTTTGTTTGTCAGAGTTCCCTGCGAGACCAGTCAAGAACGTAGAAATAAGGTCCGACACAATCCATGGCGTGGAGGCCGTCTGTTGTTTATGCCTGATATCCTTGTTTGCTTGAGTTTCATTTATCTCTTTGACGTAGGGCGCGGTGAAGACCAAGTCTCCGTTTGGACGTAAATTACATCTGACGGCATCTTTGTCCACGCCGTCTGGCACATGGACGAACCGACGCGCTTCCATTACATCATAATCGTCACCCTGCTGAATCTGACGTCTAGCGTGCACCACGACGTTCGCGCCATCCTCCTTTACGTCGATGTCAGAAGGCTCGAACCCAGGCAAGTTGACGACGCTAACCCACGGGGCCATCGTCGGGTTAGTGTAGGTCGTCGAGGACAGACTGTAACATGTCTGGGTTTGTAAGTGTAGCCGGCGGGTCGCAGGTACGAATCCTGCCCGTACCAGGGCATAATGTCTTCAAACATCCCCTCCAATGGATCCGAATGGAGGTAGTGTCTGTTCAGCCGACTGTATGGTACGTACCGGTTAAATGGACGCACGATCACACTCATAGTTTAATCTTATGGCAATATTTCCTTGAGCAAATTCTACTTTGCAACTTCGTAGGTAGGTATGCTCAAGTCGTTATCGAGCGGAGTTTATATAGGCAAGGGACGCAACTAGAACATTCTCCGTGCTCCGTATTATGCCGCCTGTTCGCGAAGATTCTAGTGTGTCTAAAAATAGCTACATGTTATATAACCACAAACAGGGCAGAAATGTTATTTTTAGTCATGTACAATCGTTTTTACATGACAAAGAGCTGTAAAGAACGAGATACATGTAAGATCGTAGAATATTACATGCATAGAATAATATTAAAAATGTGTTTGTTTAGATTTAGTTCAATGTAAAATATATAGATCTACGAAGCTTATGTTGAAACATCTATGAACCCTAGCTGCTGTCATCGGCATAGCTCGCTATAACACAAAATGAACACATCTTACCAATGAGTTACAGAGACTCGGGGAGACGGGGGAGGGGTGCTTGCTTCCTTATAATAATTGTAAATTTTGCTGTTTCCCAATTTGACTGGCATTTGTTCATGGAAAGTATGTGGACACCTGCTTACAGTTCCTTATAAAAGCTTCGGCACTGGGTGTTTATCCAGTCGATTATAAACTATTCCTGCTTTGTTATCTTATCTCATAGAAAGATACATAGTGTAAACGAAAAAACGCACACACCATAAGAACAGGCAGAAAGACAAATAACACATACATCAAATCGACGAAAGAGTTAGCAATAAAAGAAAGTAAATAATAATAAAAAGAAAGACGGAAACATAAAAGGATAGAACAAGCAAGAAAAAGAAAGAAATTTTTTTGTTTTATGGCCGAAAATATTGGAATGCAGAGGTGTAAAAATCAATCTAACTCAATTAAGATCTTACAAAGAGCGGTATTCAGGAAATGATTTTAATCAGCGGAGCAGTTGTCAAGATATGATTTTATTCAGTTTGTGTTAAAATATAGTTATAGTTTACATAAAATTATCCTAATGTGAAGAGGTTTAATACCTGACCCGTAGTACGTGTATTCCAAAACACAGAACAAATTTAGGATTACTATTGCACGGAACAATAGTTTGTACATCAATGTATAGAATAGTATATGTCTGTGGTTTGTATCTTTAATTTCTTTTTTGTGATAGGCTAATTTAAAAGTCATGTCTGCCAAACCGTCGTATGTGAATACACACACAGCAAAAATTAAGCCAAATTAACACCTGTGCATAAAATGCACGATAAAGTTAGTCGGTGAAGGAAAAAAGAAAAAAGGGAAAACAAGAAATGAAAAAATAAACGGGGAAAGAACAAAAACAATTTCGTTCATTTTGCACATGCGAAGAAATCTCTCCAGTAAATTTGCAAAGAACAAAGAAAACCATAATTCATTTGATTCTTGGTTTTGTCTTTTAGGATTTTGTGGCCCCTTAATTTAACCAAAGGGGCCTTATAATGCACTGACATATCCACGTTGTCGACAAATAAAGCAAACATAACAGTTACCTCGGTAACTTTATTTTTACTTAATAAATTTAATCAGAGGTCCCTTTTCTCTGTTTGAACACCTCTCTAAATTTTCGACAGTCTCTCCACAGCACCTTCTCATATACACCCCGAAATATAGAAAAAAAAATACATTTGATGCATAAATATCAATAAAGGATGTAAGGTCATTTTAAGGAATGTGAAAAGAACAGGCGTTTCTTTCTGCTCCATAAATAAATTTCTTGATTTTCTGTTCTGATGTAAGGCAGAATATTAATGGTGACCAGAGTTTCTGTTTAAAATATTATTGCTATACGGCGAAACATTAACTGTATTCTTTAAGGTGGGTTTTCAAGACAAATCTTATTTTTGTTCACTTATTTCACTAACGTTTACATTTAAAGGTCATATAAAACGATTTGGATTTTGGTATTTTTTAAACCTTATGGACATCTTAATACCTAAAAAAATATTTAACAGATTGTACGTCCCTGCATTTTACCATAAATCACGTTTTTATTATGAATACGTTCTGGCTAAGCCAACAAGTGCGTGGTAGTAGCCTCCCCTGTGTGTGTGACGTCATACAGGAACATCCAGTCCGCTGCTTTCATTAAGTTGTAAACAAAGAACACTTTGAAAAATGGATTCTTCAGACGATTCACTCGGTTTTGAAGCGAATACAGTACTGAAAATCACGAAATTGACAATTTTCCCGTTTCCACTCCGTTTCGTTTCCATTTCATTTGGAAGCGTTCGCCGCTCCGTTTCCATTCCGCTTCCGTTGCGTTACCATTTCGTTTTGTTCGCTTCCAGCGCTGCATTTCAAACGCTTCCAGCGTTTCTATCGTTTCTTCCGTTTCTATCGTTTCAATCGTTCCATTTCGCTCCGTTCCGGTTTTGATTAAAAAATTCGTTTAATAAATTTCTAAATGTAAAGTACTTCCAGTGTGTTTGCAAAATGACGAAAGAAGTAAACATTCTAGGGAGAGGTAAAAGTCTTCCATCACATATAAAGGAATCGGCTGTAGATTGTTTGCGACGAGGATATTCAGTGTCAGCCACCCGGAGGGAAATTGCAGACAAAAAAAAATACCCTAAACAAACTAGCACCTGCAAATAATCCTCAAAATTCAAAGTCAGTATTGAGAAGATGCCTACCTACTTTTCTTCGCCAGACGTCATATCCCGGAATGAACAAACAAGAAATAACTTTCAAATATGGTACACACACACCCAGTATCCTAGAAAGTAACTTCTCTGTGACGTGTTAATCCGCAATGGTGATCCGATCTTAAAATCGGGCACTCAATTTTTTTTCGGTTTGCATATATTAGCGCCAATTAACGGCTGTTAACAACATTGTTCACGCACTTATAACATGGAGTCGCTAATTACATCACTGTGATTTTAATTTCTCAAAGGTTGTAACAAATAAATGCGGTGAGTAAATAAATCATTAGATGCGGTGTAATTTCTTTCTGAAGAGGAGGGCTCTCTGGCTAACCCTGCAACATCAAAGAATATTCTGGGAATCAATCGCCGGTCACTATCATTTGAAGTCGCCGAAACGATTTTTTTTGTTTCAAATTGACCGACCTATTATTTCTCTGTGCAACATGACATCGATCGATAATTGTCTTTAGAAGATACAGAGGGTGTGAACGTTGGGTACTGTTGAGGGATTAAAAATGATAAGCACGCGTGAACGGCGTGTGCTTTGAAAAAATATGCAACGTTATTGACGATTTACCTTCGCGGTATAAATATAAGTTCTAAAGGAATGAGAGTGGAGGGGGAAACTGTATTATGTAGTATTATGTAGTAATATTTCAGACTGCGCATGTTTTTACGGGGTCCGGACAATTCTCAGTCCGGACATTTCTCAGTTAGTGAAATTTGCAGGGTCGGACAATTCTCAGTTGGTTGATTTGCAGGGCCGGACATTTCTCAGTTACTTGTTTTGCAGGGTCGGACAATTCTCAGTCCGGACATTTGTCCATTGGTTGATTTGTAGGGCGGGACAATTGTTATAGATCCATTTTTGACGTTGATTAAACCAAAGAGTTATAAAACAAGACTGTAATTAAATACTGAAAGACAATCATCAAAAACGATAATTTTCTTTGCTGTCAATCATCAATAAACCTGTGAACCAAACAAACTATTTATCCTTACAAATTGCATCAATAATTATTTCTATACCCCTTGATTTTTATAACAAACGCTTTGATCAAAGCCCCGAAAATTCTTTAATTGGCCAACCCACTTAAGTGTTATAAAACAACACTGTAATTAAATACTGAAAGACAATCATCAAAAACCAGATAATTTTCTTTGCCTGTGAACCAAATTGCATCAATAATTATTTCTATACCCCTTGATTTTCATAACAAACGCTTGGACCAAAGCCGCGAAAATCCTTTAATTGGCCAACCCACTGTTCTTTAATAATGACATGCTTTACTTTAATTTCAAACTGAGATGCTTGTTAGAATATAAGTCTCAGCGCAGCCTACGATCATTATTCCAAAAATGGAAATTCTAACAAGTAAGACAGGCTCCAAGAAAATACTCCATGAGGGGTACGTCTACGTAAAGAACCGGACGAACAAAACAACCATCATATGGGTGTGCTCTAAAAGAGCCTCAAAATCCTCCAACGGCGCCCTCGTCACCGATATAGATGTACGTTTTAATTGAAAAAATATTTGCCAATGGCAAATATACCCAAACCAAAACACCAAATTATAAAAAGCTGTTAATCTTAATAATCAATCATTTTCATATCGTTTATGATCACAATCCTTACAAACTTTCTTAAACCTTTAGATACCTTTATATAGATTTTTTAAACATTTAATTGGTACCAGTCTTGAATTTTGTTCTTCAATAACGCAAAGAGCGATTGATGCGTTTACATCAAATACAATATCTGTGAAATACATGACGTGTTCATATCAAATACAATATCTGCATCATTTTTTAATTATTTCACTATAACGTCAAAATGGATTTATACAACAATTTTATCACAAATATTGCTATACTTTGAAATATATTAACGGAGAAATGTCCGGACTGAGAAATGTCCGGCCCTGCAAATCAACCAACTGAGAATTGTCCGACCCTGCAAATTTCACTAACTGAGAAATGTCCGGACTGAGAATTGTCCGGCATTCTGTTTTTACTTATATTAATGTCCTTACAAACTTCTTTAGTCAATTGAATGATCATAAACATTTTTATAAAGGTATTATTTATATTTAAGGTATGGATTAACTACAAAAGAATAGGCGAGCTATTGAAATAATACATTTGCAATATACACGAGATGAAAATATACGTAGACTGTGTTCCTTGATGTGTCTTCTCTTGATAACATTATTTACAAATTAAACAAGTAATGTAGTATTTACTATAAGAAATCCCCTATACGAAAAAATAGGGGGATGGAGAAAGGGTGCACCATTGTGAGTACTACTAAATATAGCGTTAGGTCCTTTTATGAGCCAAAAAAGATATTGCAGACCTTAGTGTTTTGTCCTTTTTGTTGTCCTTGCGTAAGTCAATGCATATTGCTCTTTAAAAGGTGAAGGTCATAAACCTCAATGTCCACGAATTTCTTGCCAGTATTAACTTTCCAAGCTGCACACTTTTACGATATGAGTGAGCAATACAGTACATCACATGATGTACAAAACTACGATTTGTTTGAACTCAATTTTTGTCTTTATTGTTTGTTTTCATGCTTTCCGTAACGTGTCCATCTCAATTCGTTCTGTTGTTTGCATTTTTCTAGTTTTTTTTACACTTTACATTTGTTAAAGACTCGCATCGATGCGACGTTCTGACTGTCATACTACATAAATTTGTATGACCACTGGCTAAATTTAATCGAACACATTTGCTGCTCTACCATAATTGATAATTACTTTTAGCTGCATATGCTTTACTACTACTTTAGCAATTTGTTATTTCATTCTCTCTTTATTTTTTGCATGTACACTCTGGAGTGAATCAGCAAAACACATATTTTAATCAAATGCTATCGTTTTTCACACTACTGTTTTCTATTATTTTCCTTCTTTACACCTTTCTTTCTTTCTCTACTCATGTTGGTTGGTCACGAAAATGTTATGCATCTATAATTAACGGGACAACGGCAGCACGTGCTTTTCTTGCAGCTGTATGTTTACTACCCAATGGGTAACGATGTAGTTAGTTGGCGTGCGGCCGTTGGCCTGTTTTACTGTCGTACACACAAGACCTTGAAGCACTCTTCATGGGAATTTGATATGTTTGGTTTACTGCAGCAACTAGCATACTCATTCATTTCTTCAATATCGTCACGAACAAGAATTGTCTGTTTTTTAATGATCTGCTTTTCTGTGAACATTCACTTTGTTCACATTTTGACAATTATTATTTTGTTGTCGGGTGATATTGAAGAAAATCCGGGTCCCGAATTTAATAGTAACACATTTGGCATCTTAAGCATACTGCACTTAAATATTAGAAGTATACGCAACAAATTAAGTTACATATTTGATTATCTTTCAGATCATGATATTTTATGTTTCACGGAAACCCACCTAGATAACCAAGTACCCGATTCACTCTTATTATCAAAATGCTCAGATTTGATTTTATATAGGAGAGATTATTCGGCAAGCTCAGGGGGGATAATTGTATATGTGCCTAACTCTATTCATTCACGTCGTCGTTTTGACCTAGAATTACCGTCAGTTCATTCAATATGGATAGAATTATTTCTTAGATCGACATCTTTATTACTAAATGTCACTTATAGACCGCCCAATACACGGGTATCCTTCTGGGATGATTTTAATGTTAATATTGAAAAAGCACTTGATATTAATGAAAATATAATAATATTGGGTGATTTAAATGAAAATCTGCTCGATGACAGATACACACATCTATACAATATTATTTTACTTAACAATTTGGTCAACGTAATACACGAACCAACTAGAATTACCCCACAATCGGCAACACTTATTGATCCTATACTTACTACACCGTCTATAAAGGTTATCAAGGCTGGTTGTTTAGACATTGAAAGCGCCATAAGCGACCACAAAGCTACTTGCCTCTTTATGCAACTTAACCACAAGAAGTCGAAATGTAGTACTAGAAAAGTTTGGATATACAAATCTGCAGATTATGTTAAATTAAACCATTTTATTTCTACGTACGATTGGAATTTTATAAACACCACGTCCTTAGATGAAGCTTGCAACCAATTTACGAACAGTTTGCTTAATTTAATGTCGCAATGCATACCTTCTAAAACAGTTACAGTACGACCTAATGATAAACCCTGGTACGACTCCGAGATAAGACGATACTCCAAATATCGAGACCGCCAAAGACACATCTTTTTAAAGAATCCAAACAACTTTAATTGGGTCAAATACAAACATCTTCGAAATAAAGTAAACAATCTCAAATCATTTGCCAAACGCCACTACTTTCTAAATTTTGAAAACTTGGTAGAAGTCAACCGAACCCACAATGTACATAATTTCTGGAATTGCGTGAAAAATATAATGAACAACTTTAAAAGCTCCGAGTCTATACCAATTCTAAAAAATACAAATGATGGAGTAGAACAGCTATATTTTACAGATTTTGAAAAAGCCAATTGCTTAAACGAGTACTTTTGTTCTGTTTCGAATATCGATAAATCGACTAAGTCTCTACCTCAATTCCAGTCCAAATGCAATAACAAACTTTTAGATATTACAATTGTAAGAACAGAGATAGAGGATATTATTGGAACATTAGATGCTAATAAAGCTGTCGGTCAAGATACAATATCCAACAAAATCTTAAAACACACAAAAACAACAATTTCGCTACCTCTGTGTATGCTTTTTAACAAATCTCTCCAATCTGAACACTTTCCAAGCAAGTGGAAATCTGCTCTTGTTCTACCGCTTTTCAAGAAAGGTGACAAAAACTGTGTCGAAAATTACCGTCCTATATCTTTACTTAGCTGTCTAAGTAAATTAATGGAAAGATGTGTATATAAGTACATTTATAACCACTTGGTGAGTAATAATTTAATATACGAAAAACAGTCGGGTTTTTTATC
Organism: Sinonovacula constricta; assembly: GCA_007844125.1. NCBI lineage: Eukaryota > Metazoa > Mollusca > Bivalvia > Cardiida > Solecurtidae > Sinonovacula > Sinonovacula constricta. Next base: position 57,839,158 of record CM017561.1, read on the forward strand.
TGGTCATTCAACTGTTTACCAACTAATTGACTTATACCACCAGGCTGTACGATCACTTGACTCTAGAAATCATACCTGTTTAGTATTCTGTGATATATCAAAAGCATTTGATCGTGTATGGCATACAGGTTTACTTTTTAAACTTCGTCAATATGGAGTTGAAGGTAAAGTGCTTTCCTGGCTTTCGAATTATTTATGTGACAGGGAACAACAGGTTATTGTTGGACAATCTCATTCTGCCTCTAGAAGCGTATCTGCAGGAGTACCCCAAGGATCTGTCCTTGGACCCCTTTTGTTTTTAGTATACGTTAACGACATAACTGAAAATCTTTTAAGTGTAGTAAGACTGTTTGCTGATGATACATCTTTAGCATCAACATCATCATCTCTCAATGAGTTACAATATACTCTTAACCACGACTTATACGAAATAGAGAAATGGTCAGATCAGTGGTTAGTTACATTTAATCCCGAAAAAACAGAAGTTCTTTATATAGGCAATTCAAACCCACCAGCTCTTACATTTAATAACACTGTTCTCAATGTGTCTACTTCACATAAACATCTAGGAGTCACATTGTCTAACGATTGTAAATGGCATACTCATATAAATAATATAATAACAACAACAGCAAAATCTTTAGGAATATTAAGGATGCTAAAGTTCAAAGTCAACCGAAAAACACTTAACCAGCTGTATATTTCACTAATTAGGCCAAACTTAGACTATGCATCTGTGGTCTGGGACAACTGTACACAATATGAAAAAGACAAACTTGAAAAAATGCAAATTGAAGCAGGCAGAATAGTTACAGGTATAACCCGTTCAGTAAGTTTACAAAAGCTTTATAACGAACTTGGCTGGCTAAAGCTGAGTGACAGAAGGGAATATCAAAAACTATTACTTATGTTTAAAGTAAAACACAATATGGTACCACCTTACCTCAACGCTCTTTTTCCCCGATCCGCAGATCTTTTAATGCCATATAGTCTAAGAAATCGTAATGAGTTCGTCAATACAAACAGACGCACCTCGCTATATGCAAATTCGTTTGTACCTTCTGCAATTGACCTGTGGAATTCTTTACCATCGGCAATAAGGGACACTCCAACAATAAGTTATTTCAAACGTTCTGTCTTGCAGTCGAGATATATGTCCGCCTCAGTTCCTCCGCACTACTACCACGGCCCCCGATTTCTTTCCATTATGCATACCCGGCTACGTAATAATTGTAGCGACTTAAAACATGATTTGTATATGAACCACATTTTAGATAATAACCTTTGCGCACATTGTCATATTCCCGAAACAACAGAACACTACTTTTTTCACTGCGTACTCTACACACAGCAACGCATTCAACTATTCAGAGACACTCGTAAATTTCATCCATTAAACTCCGACCTTCTTCTTACCGGCAATATATCTCTATCATACGAAGACAATATTACCATTTTCAATGCTGTCCAAACATTCATAAAACGGTCAAAACGCTTCAAAAGTCATGTTCCCGAACATTCTGACCAACCAACATGATATTCTATCTCATGTCTGTCTTTCTGTATATCTGTCTTTCTTCGCCGCTTCTTCTATCTTTCTACATCCATATACTTCTTTTACATCTTCCTCTTACCGTTTAAATATATTGTAATATCTCACACATGTACATCTTTGTCAAGGATCAACTTTTGATATGATTATTTACTAACATCCTTTTAATGTCATGAACCAATTTTTTATATTAACCCTGTTTGATTGCCTACAAAAACCACCCATCTTTACATTATATCCTGCCATGATTTTTACCTGCAATTTATTGTACCGTACGGGGAGAGATGTCTCTAAGTTATTGAACTTGTATCTCAACCCGTTTGCCTATATTTAGTTGTAACTCATACCATGGTTTGTAAAAACATGTATATACTTGGCAATAAAATAAGTTTAAACTAAAAAAAAAATAAACCACACGACTGCCATATGGTGACATTTTCAAACACAGCTGCATAGAGGATGCATGTGTTCTTGCGAAGTGGAAAAGACGCCAAAACACGGTCACACTTCCTGTCCACTAGACAAACAAGGTGTCATAAAACTGCCAATTAGCTTAATTAGTTGGGATGTCCGCTCATGTCTTAAAATTAGGGATTCAATTAGAGAAGAACTTTATGATGGTATGAACCCTACCCACGCGCATGGAGAAACATAATATCAATTTACAAAACGATATATTTTAAATTAATACATTTCTATCTTTAAATGGGTACAAAAATTAAGTACCCGGTAGGGCCCACATTTTGGCATAGAACATTCAAGCCATAAATGGGAAAATAAGCCGTAGCCAGGCGACCCTCATTGAAATAGTTGCAAGTCAAGTAAAGTCAAAAGTTGTATGCAGATTCTTAATCGCGGTCCACGAATTCCGATTAATCACATATATGTAACAGCGCATTATGGGAACTATGCATTTGGAAATAGGAATTTTGACACCATTGTCCAAATTTACAACATTGTTCATTATAAGATACATATATAACAATTAAGATTAGAAGCAGAAGAAACTTTGCTTGACAAAGAGGCAAGATAAAATAAAGTACATATCCATACCCCTGTAACTAAAGTAATGATGATGCAAATGACGGTGATGGTGCTGCTGCTGCTTCTGCTGATAATGATGACGGTGATACCGATGCTGTTTATGATTATAATGTAAATAGTTATAACGGTTACGGTGATGCTGATGCTCATGAAGATTATGATGTAAATCGTGATGCCGGTGATGATGATGATGATGATTAGTGGTGATTATACAAGTAATATGGGATCATGGTGATGATCATGTGTGATCAGGTGAATTTAATGGCGGAAATGATTGTTATGTCTTTAATATTAATCATGTAAATGGACGTGATAGAAGTTCGTTTTTATTACGGTTGTTTCATTTAACTGTCAATCGATGATTGTATACGTGCACAATTTGGCAATCTATGGTTATTCAGACGTTGAACTTTAGGATCATAGTCATTGGCTCTGAGTGCCGTGGAGGATGTTATTGGTTCTTGATTGGGTCACACCTTGCAATAATGCATAGCATTGTTTGTTTGTTTTATGTTTAGTTGTTTTATGTTTTTGTGTTATATGAGATGTGTTACCTTCTTTTGGTTGACGTTTAATTTCATTAAGTAGCTTTATTTTGTACCACGCAATGCATTCTTTGTAAAAAAAAATACTTCAAGCAAGTGTGTTCACACAAAAATGATAGGCGTAGTTGATCCGGGAACGGACCATGAAGCTACAAAGTAATAAGTAATTAGCGAAAATTCAAACTCGGGTAATGCTGCGACATTGCGCGCGCATACGTGTAATGACAGCTGTGTACACACTATCTTCATATGCCAAACAATGAAGACTAAGAATGTCGATCCAAGGCGGATGTTAAGCTATTCATTGGAATTAAATAAAACATCAGTTTCGACAGAAACGCAATTTTAAAGTTAAATTGTGTGTTTTATCGTGCGGAGTGACTTGGACAACTTGTGCGGTTTCGGAACTGTAATGTAAGAGTTTGATAAATACGATTTTTTGATAATTATAATAAAGCTTTATTTGTTATTTCTTTCTGCAGAGTACATATATAAGTGCGTTTATGTTAATAATTAAAGCCAGTTATTGTGTTCGTTTAATTTTATTTCGTACAAAGAAACGGTTGGAATGTTACTATAAATAATCGAGTGACCTAGAAACGCTTGAAGCGGTAGTGAAAATAACTCTACCGTTACGAGCATTCCGATTTTTGCGTTTCTACCGTTTCTGGCGTTCCAAGCGCTCCGGTTATAGCGTTTATACCGTTTACACCGTTTCAAGCGTTTCTAGCGCTCCGTTGCATTTCCATTTCGATAGCATTCCGTTTCCGTTTCAACAGGAAACGAAAAACGTTCCATTTCCACTCCGTTCCGTTTGTCATTTTCATGATTTTCAGTACTGTAATGATGTAATTAAACCCTACCACTATGAGCCAGTGTTAGACGATAACGATGAGGATAAATGTACGGATGATTCCTCTACAGATTCGTGCTCCGAATCTGACAACTCCGAGATTGTCACCGTGGACGATGTTCAAAACTGGTAGGTGCGAAAATCAAAATGAACTGAAATTGAACATACCGACAGTAAAGAATACAATTTATGAATTTAAAACCTATTTATTCAGTCGTTATCGCGGATGTAACTAGTTCTAGAATCTATTTTATACATAAAATAAATTGTGCGGATGTCAAGTCAAACTGGTTGAACTTACAGGTCAAACCGTCTCCAATCCATATCGATCTCGTCTGGGCAGTTCAACAAAATACTGTAATTCTGTTGTGGCATTCATTTTAATAAAACACTTTATGTTAAAAAGATACACATGGGAAGATTTATCAGACTATTGAAACTTACTAAATTGATAGCCATTATTTGAACAGAATGCAGTGTGAATTTATTGCTTAAAAACAATTATGTTTACCATGATTCGTGCCGTCAAAATCATGATTATAGACAAAATAAATACAATTTAGCACACGATAACAGAAAAATCAACAACAAATAAAATCCAACGCAAATATAAACAATGAATAAACATGGCGGAGTATATTTCTTTGTTCCTGTCTGACGTCACGCGCACCTGTAGACAAGGGCAAGTAAGAAACGGAGTTTAAAGGGATAACTCTTTTCATTTTATGGAAATCGTGTTAAAAACACATTTTATAACTAAAAACAACACAAAAGAGGTAGTTTATTGTGAAATGTAGGTTAATTCATAACTACATTTGAAATTTTTACCAAATTTCCAGATTTGATTTTATTTGACCTTTAAAAGTTTATCTCAGGTTACAGGTGCTGTTTAACCATGGACATAGTTACTATATGTGTATGGTTTAACTTACACAGCGACAAAAGTATCAATAGCGCTTGGTTGTATCTTTCTAGATATTACCATACAGTGGAACAGTCTCGAACAAGTGAGGTAAACAAGCAGACGATTATCGGGCGAACGTTCTAGTTGTCCCGCTTGGCTGTATATAAAGCGGCACACAGGCGAGATATAGCCAAACACGATCCACTACTAGACTACAAGGAGGGTTAGCTTCAACCAGAAAAGAGGAGAAACTTAAACTACAATGAGCATATTTATGTTCCCATCTCGCCAATTCGTGCCCTACGGTCGGGTGCACAGACACTATGTTCACTCGGATCCGTTCGACGAGATATTTGATGACTTGATGCCGTGGTACGACCAGTGTTCGTACTTGCGACCCGCCGACTACGTGAATCATCCCCTACACGGTACAGTATGTCCCAGACGACCAAAACCACTCCGAGAGACGACCCCATGGGTTCATGTTGTCGCCTTGCCTGGGTTCGAGCCTTCTGACATCAACATAACGGTGGAAGGAGAGAAAGTCGCGGTGCACGCTAGACGTAAGATTCAGCAGGGGGACGATAATTATGACGTGATAGAATCAAGGCGTTCCGTCCGTGTTCCAGAAGGAGTAGACAAAATCAAGGTCCGAAGTTTTCTGCGTCAAAATGGAGACTTGGTTCTCACTGCACCGTACGCTAACGTGAATGAAGAGGAGAAAGAAAAGAAATCTCGCTCAACTAATGAACCACAGCCGCACAAGCAGGAAAAGGTGTTAAATCCAATGAGTTTATCCGATCTTATTGCGACCATCCTATTGGGCAAGAACGAAACCTCTACCCAGCAAGAAAACCAGCAAGCAAACACAGAAAGACAAAATGTAACCACAGTGGCAAAACCAGTGGTGGCAAAACCAGTGACCAACAAGCCTGGCAGGCAAGATTCTGATGTCACACGACCCGCCAGAAAGCAGATTCCCGTGCAGATTATAGCCGAAAGACAAGATAGCGTAAAGACGGAAACACCGGCGGAAGGAAAGCTAGAGGAAACCAAGCAAACAGAATCCGAATTGACAGCAGAATCTGTGATTGCTGATGTCAAGCCGGATGGCCTGGTAGTTGACCAGAACGATGTCACGGAAGCTTTGCTCAGACCGTTTGGGATGATGGAACAGGGGACCAATAACCCTGATGAACATGAAGTGACAGAGGACCGAATGGCAGCTGAGGACTCAAGCCTAGGACCCGAAAACGAAGATGGCAAAACGGAACCGGAAGCTTCAAAACCTGATTCGGCCATTGAGGGACCGCGTAAAACGGAAGTCAACACTAATGCGGCCGAGCTCGTATCTTCCGATGACAATGCCAAATTGGTTAAAGATGACAGTTAAGTGTTTGAGTTGAAATAGACCTCTCAGATTTCAAGTCGTTGAGTATTTCGGTTAAGTTAGATGGTCATTTGTTGTATATTATAGAGAAAGCCAAGTGAAGAAGGACGGAGTGTGTATATTGCAGGAGATAAACAGAGCATACACATTTCTGGAGGGCGCTTTAGCCAACAATGCCAAGGCAACCATAAATGCGCGCGGTTCTCTCCACGTGACTGTTCCATTGTGTGCCGGCGTTACCGAAGTGTGCTTAAGTGAAGCTCATTAATAACATTAACTGTAATTTCATGATGTACTGTGATTTCGTGATGTACAGATTTCGTGATTTATTTTGTATGAATTTCATGAGTGTCGAAGAGTTTTTGACAGACATGTCTAAAATATTGAACTTTTTTTTTTATTATCTATGATACTTTTTCATTCTCCCCAATTTTAATGCACCATTAAAGAAAAGTGTTAATTATTTTCAACTGTACATTGTCAAGAAATTTATGTCATTTTACTTCAGTGCAATGCGCATTTATACATACATTTTTGTATAACTTTTCAATCCCCTGAGAAGAATAACGTAAAATATTGCATTTCTATAATTATGCTGTACGATAATGTTTAAATAAATAAATTAAAAATGTACACAAACTAATATTCGTTATATTTATAGTGTTTTTAAGGAATTGTTTTGAAATCCTACATGTTTTGAAATCCTACTTACTTATACTGTTTGTGTTTCTGAATCTTATCTTCCCTTGTCAGTGTTCCTGTGTAAGTGTCTGTCGATCGTCTGTCGATCGGTCAAAACGTATCGTCCTCTTTTTGTTTCTTGTATCCATTTTAAACTTGTCTTTCCTTCATTCTTTCTATTACTGCCTGCGCCAGTCACCTCTGTCCCAATGTTATCACTGTTGGGGCGCATCTCTCTACTATTAACTAACTCACACACAAATGTGTATTTCATTCTATCAAAAATCAAAATGTTTGTTTTGTTGGGTTTATCGTCCCACCAACAGTATTTCAGTTATCTTGAGATGGTGTACACTTGAAGCAGATATAGTACTGCCTTCACTGTGTATAGCATGCCGTGAACACCTGGCATTATACCACACCCAGTCACATTATCCTGACACCGGGACAACCAGTGTAACTACCCTTATATTTGCTTGAGCGTTAGCAAGGGAGCTATATCACTACCATTTTTAACGACTTTGGCATGTCGCGGCCTTGGATCGAACACGGGACCTTGCATACCTGGAGCCGACGCTCTACCGATTGCGCTCCGCCCTAAACCCACACACAATATCTTATGCCAGCTTTAGAAATAAAATTACTAAAATACTACTAAAGTATAGATTTACAATAGAATCTGAATTACTTAAATTTATCTGAAGTAAAAGTAACAAAGTCGAAAAACTGACTCAAACAAATAAGAAGGAAAGAATATTGCTTAATATGTTTATTACAAATGTCTACATAAGAAATATAGGATTAAAAAAACACTTTTATACAAAAAAACTTCATACTGTTGCAATACACACACTTTTTTCAATCACCCTTTCATAAATGAACAAAATTAACAACACTTTTTCTTACAAAAATCAAAAGTGAAGACTCAAAAGCGAAGACGTAGTAAGTCTAAATGTACATGTATTTATACGAAATTGGCTCTATGTATGTACTCGTATGTACGCAGAACTGCTCCAATTATATAATTCTTTATAATCGGAACATCTCGGTTTTACTTTTATTTTTAGAAACAAGCGCTTACAGAAAAGTTTGAGAAGCTTATTAGTACATTGTATCGCTACTGTTTAACACAATAAACGTAAGAACATTTGAAGTAAATCACAAGCATTTAATATGTTATATTTGTGTAAACAGAATAATGCTTTTTGTTTTGGTTTGGTCAGTTGACTCTTTTAGCCAACCCTTTATATATTGGTACTATCTACAATTATTTTCCTATAATAACAACATGTAATGACATTGCTTTAAGGCACATGTAATTCTGTAGATTTTAACTTCAGATTTGTAAAAATTTGGAAATATAAAATTGATATTAAATTGCAACAAAACGTGTGCATAAAATACTCCATTTTGTTGCTGCTGTTATTTTATATATTCTATCTTAACTCTTGTAAGATCCTACTACATCATGGTAAGCAGAACGAATCCAAACGTTATAAGGAGGGAGGACACAATGCTAGCGGCTCCCCCATTTCCGCCACCACCATCTTGGGTCTGTGCCACTTTGCCTGCATCCCCCGTATTGTTAGTGGGTGGGGCTGGTTTGTTCACAGCTGAAACAAAGAGTGGTAGAATATAATATAACGTAGCCATAAAATTAAAAGTAATGAAATCAAAAATACAACAATGGGGATGTTTATAATAAAACATTATAAATTAAAATATACAAAAATGAATTAAATTATCATAACGGAAAAGTTTTACAAAACTTAAGACGTTGGAAATATAATAATTAAAACAAAGCTACGTGAAGTGTTAAAACTTCATGTAATATGAAAAGAATGGATGATAGAGAGAACATTTTAAAATATTTAACAAGAAAGGTTTGATGCAAAGCATCAAAGGTCGTCGTCGACTTTCTGTTCAACAATGAACAATTTTTGCCAAACAACAAACTGGCCAAGAAACAGCAAAACCTTGTTGTTATTAAAAGAGTAACAATGCGGTCAAATGTTCATGTCTTAAAATTATAAAATTATAAAATTATGTTGTCTTTGGACGCACGTTAAAAGGTCCCGATACAAACAGCAGAACAAAGCATAACATTTGACTTGTACACAGTACATTGTCGTTATAAATGCGCTTTAAATTATACAAATCATACATACATATATGCAGCATTACAATTTCAAGTGACCGGTAATGATGTAACAACATTTTTAACAATAATCTTACTTAATTCGGATATTTACCAAAATTAGATAATAACCGAAATTCAATACATGAAAGCGCCGCACTTCACTTGTTTATAGAACAACATGGCGCCATCCATGTGATAGAGAACTTTTCCAGAAAGGATTATATACAGATACACAAGAAAAAGTTTATATATATATATATATATATATATATATATATATATATATATATATATATATATATATATATATATATATATATGAGCCTTGACAATCTTTTACCTCGGACCAACATTTACATTATTAATTAACAGAAGACAGAAGAACTCATTTAGTATATATACAGGTCCAAGTATGTACTTCAGGGCGCATATAAGTCGTTATCACTGGTCATTAAATGTAGACATATGTTAAACCATATAAAATGTATATCTCTGTTATTCCTAGCAGATCAATTTCAGTCGGAAATAAATTGAACTAGGTATCTATCTGTAAATTCATATTCATATTTGGCACATTTTACATTAGCACCGTTGGACCGCAGTTCCGAGCGCGTGTGACCGAGGTCACATGAGTGTCTGGAAATTCAAAACGGATGGAAAAGACTCTTCTACTGTACAACATGCGTGGAAATTAGCTTGTATACCAATCGCTTATTGTCGGACTAATTCTGTACAAGAAAAGCATTGATGCAAAGCATCAACGGGCGACGCAACAATGAAAATAATATTTATTAGAAATTTAGAGATAACTGATTTAACTTATTAAGTAAACATTAAAATCACTGGAATAATTTAATTATGCTATATAAGGCTACTTTTATGTATAATCCTTAAAAGGGACAAACATGTCTTCATTATCAAGTATAACCGTGAGATGTAAATTTACCGAAATAGGACCTGTACGTTGGGAATGTGTAAATCGCGAAACTTCCGGAATTCGGAACGCCTTGTCCATTTTCCCTCGATCATTCTCTAGCTAGAACGAGAATGTCTGAAGACATCCGCTCGCGTGTGCACAATTTTTCAGCATTCCATATATAGGCGGCGCGCTCTAGCGCGTCGCCAATAAAGTTCGCAGGCAAAGAATGCATAGTAACAATAGAAAGTACAACAAAACAAATTTAATCCTTGAATGACGACGAAATTTTATGCATGTATCTATTAAAATGTTTCTGTATAAGTCTGTGATAGTAAGTGCAGTATGTCTTTGAATACGAATTAGCGCAGTCATGTAATATAAAAATAAGAATAACAACAATTGATATAAGTAAGATTTTATTTGTAATTTTGTCAGAGTTCTTGCGTTTATTGTGTTTAAATTAAGTGGTTGTTGTTTTTAGAAACAAAACAAACCAAACTCCATAATAGATATATAAAATATGGTTATTTTACTGCTGAAATGGCATAAACATAACCGTTAAAAAATAATATCGCGTCTCAAAGCTGTGAAGTCACCACATAAACATTTCATTTCCAAAACCAATTATATAAATACAGATGCGCATGCGCGCTGCAACAACGAAAGGGAGAGACAACAAATGTCACTGACCGTCAAGATGCAATGACTTAAATATGACATTGACTTTGAGGGTCACACTTGTAAATGGGATGCGCGACACACCGTCAAGATGCAATGACTTAAATATGACATTGACTTTGAGGGTCACACTTGTAAATGGGATGCGCGACACACCGTCAAGATGCAATGACTTAAATATGACATTGACTTTAAGGGTCACACTTGTAAATGGGATGCGCGACACACCGTCAAGATGCAATGACTTAAATATGACATTGACTTTAAGGGTCACACTTGTAAATGGGATGCGCGACACACCGTCAAGATGCAATGACTTAAATATGACATTGACTTTGAGGGTCACACTTGTAAATGGGATGCGCGACACACCGTCAAGATGCAATGACTTAAATATGACATTGACTTTAAGGGTCACACTTGTAAATGGGATGCGCGACACACCGTCAAGATGCAATGACTTAAATATGACATTGACTTTGAGGGTCACACTTGTAAATGGGATGCGCGACACACCGTCAAGATGCAATGACTTAAATATGACATTGACTTTAAGGGTCACACTTGTAAATGGGATGCGCGACACACCGTCAAGATGCAATGACTTAAATATGACATTGACTTTGAGGGTCACACTTGTATATGGAATGCGCGACACACCGTCAAGATGCAATGACTTAAATATGACATTGACTTTGAGGGTCACACTTGTATATGGAATGCGCGACACACCGTCAAGATGCAATGACTTAAATATGACATTGACTTTGAGGGTCACACTTGTATATGGAATGCGCGACACACCGTCAAGATGCAATGACTTGAATATGACATTGACTTTGAGGGTCACACTTGTATATGGAATGCGCGACACACCGTCAAGTATATGTTCTATATACATGGTAAAACTTTGATTGAAATACAGTAAATGATAGAGAAGTTGGCTGAGACACGACAACCGGATAAAAATAAAGTTTTCAAGCAAATAAAACATCACAATACTCCAAAATTCTTTTAAATGCTATATCTGACATTATGAACTAAATTTTCTTATCTTATAATTCAAAAAAAAATATTGTTACATGAAAAGACAAGTGAAATATAGGCTAACACTCCAATCGTGATTAAAAACATGTACTTCCGAGCTATGCTGTACAGTTAGCTCTATATCAATTAAGAAAACCACGGTATCACTTACTAGATAATTGTTAGAGGGTAAGTACTGCTTCGTTGATTTTACGTTTAAGCCAACCCAAACGCCTAATAGATAACTGTTAAATGTCCATAAAAACTTAATATAATCAATGTTTCATTAAATTTCGTTGCAAAAAGTCACGGTCTTGTCACCTCAAACATTAATTTAAAAAAAAAAACTAAAAAAAAAAAGAAAAGAAAAGAAACGCGGTAAATGTTTTATATGATTTCTGTACGTAGGTCTCTGATGACAGCAAATTTGCTATAAACTATCGACACGGCGTTAACCCACAACCGATGATATGTGCATATATTTTAAATAAATATATGTAATATTTGAAAACAATAGGAAGTAGATTGTTTTTCTTCATCAAATAAGATTAAAGTGTGCTCTTTTAATAAGTCGATCTTAGTTACGCCATTTATACATACCATTGACGCTGCCGACGTTTTCTGAGCGAACACTGCCGTCTCCTTGCCTAACGCACGTGGCTAATTTGCTTGACGGCGGACACGCCTTTCTCTTCAACGGCACACCGTCCTCTGTGGATAAATAATAACAATAATAGAAAAGCGACAACACTGCTAGAACAATAAGAGAAAAGAGACGCATTTTGTGCGAAATTATGCAAAACTTACAAACACGCCACTGTATGGTGGTGGAGGCGGGGGGGGGGATGCCTCCCCACCCTCCGCCCCACCTCTAGATCCATCCATGACTCCATAATTTTATTATTTTATCTAAAAAATTAATATCGACTTCAGAGCTGATTAACCAAATAATGATGTAACATGATCTCAAAGATAACTGATTACCTGATCAAAAACTAGCTAACTGTGCAGCTTGGCTTGGATAGGAAAATCATTTTTAGAATGACAAGTTGAGTGTTATGCATTACAGTACATAATGAATGTGGCCCAAACTGTCGGATAACACCTTTAAACTTGACCCTTTGACTTGAAAACAGATTCGATGTTGTTGTTTTTTGTACAAGGAAAAAGCCTATTTAATTAGATCATACTAGTCATTCCTTCAAAATGTTATTTGACGAAAACGAAATATCTACTTTTTAACGTGACCTTGCCCTTCTTGCAAAATCCCAGCAATGTGCTCTGACGCATTTAGCGACAAAAAATTATGTGGATGTTTTTATCTTCCGTTATGAAGAGCGTAGGAGTTGCACTCGAAAGAGTAGAAGTTAGACATCCGCCCACCCTCTGATAATAAAAAAAATTACGGAGAACGGAAAAAGGGTTTTTTATTCACTTCACTCTTTGAAGTGATAAACAACATCCTTACGTAATGTTTAAACCTAATCCTGATCTGTAAGAACAAAGAAATTATCACAACTAAAATACAAGTTTAATATTTTTCAGTTTTTTAAAAAAAAAAAAAACAACAAAAATTCTGCCAACTTACCGTGCGGATAAGTGACCTTAAGATCACATATGTTTAGAAATGACATGATTTCTGAGGCGGGGTATGCGGGGCTGTTCTGCTCGTAATGGCCGCTGGCGGTCCGGTTGACGTACTCATCCAAGAATAAAACATACTGCTTGCCTACCTCCAGTTCCATAGCCTCGCATCGGCCTGGTATAAACCCTGCAAGGAGAAAATGTTACATTTTACAAAACATATTACATATTTTCATAAAATGGACAGACGGGTTAAAATGGAAAATGGTCACTAATAAGAGATTGATATATGGCACGTGGATTGATACATACAGTGTACCTACAAGTATGAATTTATAGAAGGACGGGCAGACAAATGGACAGACAGACTGACCAACAGAGACGGGCGAGTTTAAGCCGTAAATGACTTATTATTAAAGGTAGATTATGGGCATATGAACATAGACAGAAACGTATAAAGAAGGTCGGACAGACAAATGGGAAAAAAGAAAGACAAGACTGACAGAAGCACGCAGAGTATCAAAACTTACTGTAAGTTCCAGTCACATAGAACCTCACGATCCCTACCTGATCTATATTTCAATTAGTTTATATAAATAGCCTACGTGTATCACTGCATGCGACATATACTAGGTTGCTGAGCTAAAATGGCTCAAATAGTTAAAAAAAAAGTCGCGACATTATTGATTTCCTTTTCCGAAAGCATGCATGTTTAAAGTTTAAAAAAAAAACAACTAGAGACATGTATAGTGCATGCATAGGCTAAAAGTATATCATAAATATAGGTATTGCAGTGACCTTTCGGACACCTGAATTCCTACAGGGTCATCCATCTAGACTGACAGCTACTTACGAGGAAAAATATGCCTTGGTATTTAGGGTTAGTTATAGGTTACAAGTCACTGCCATATTCTTCACTGCATACGCGACCGCTATACGTTCTATGCGTTTGCATTTTAACAACAAGTCGACGCGTGAAATGTTGAAAGGTTTTGTATTTATATGGTTAAAAAGTATTTCTTGGCTGGAAGATAGAAACGTTGACAAAAAGAGTATTAAACAACAAACAACATGAAAGCTGAAAATAATAACTGCATGATGGCTGCGTCGCTTTGAAAATTCAAAATATCTGGAAAAGACCTATACGTCTGAAGTTCAGAAAGCAACTTAGCTGGTGACGCATGAAATATTAAATCGGTTATCTTTTTAATAGACCGCTGTATGTTCATTTAATTTTCGTGGTAAACAATAGACGTATGTGTCTTATTAAAAGCAAATAATTCTTAAAATACGTTACTTCCTCTTAGTGCATTATTTGATACGTTCCTCCACGATATATTCTAAGCAATTGTAACAATTATAAGCAACCTGTCCATCATTCTAACTATACTGCGTTTTCGAGCAGTGAACACAACTTTATTTTCTACATCTGTTTAACGGGTTTACAGTTGATAAGCTACTTTATGTTGTTGTTGTTGTTTTTTTTTTTTTTTTTTTTTTTTTTTTTTTTTTTGTAAACTACATATGACCACATTTCTTAACGCCTGAGCAGCAAAATCGTGTTCTGTTCTGGGTTTTAAGCATTCGATCATACGTGGTCAAAGTCAATTCAACCCCTCTACGTCTGAACACTTCCGTTAACAGGTTAATAACTCAATAAATGTCAAAAAACAAAACAAAAAACAAATCGTTTTCTTTTATAATAGAATTTGAAATAATATCTAACCGATGATAACAATCATTGGTGTATGTAGTATGGTACTTAAGATAAATATAAAAATACTCTTAAGATGGTAATTTTTAATGCCGTTGACACACATTTTAAACAATGTTTGGGGATTAATATATAGCTTTTATGCTTTTGTACAGAAAGTAAACGACGAAATTTCCACATCTAGTAAATAATAAGGGTGCATGAATTATACGGTGCCGTCTTCTGCAACACCAGATAGAGAGCGATAAAGCGAAGTTTATACAAGCGATGAAAAAATGCAAACACTTTTAGCCACTTAGGCTTTCGGGACGTGTTACATTTTTGCCATTCATCTCTGTACCTCACCGTCGCGTGATTTTGACGGAAGCTGTAGTTAAGTTTGACATTTTTCTATGGCGGCAAAAACTAAGTTAATTTACGCTGCAACATCTAAACTTGAGTCAACCATGGTGGTGGATTCTGACAAAAGGTCAACGTGTAATAGCCTAGGCGCGTGGTAATGGATGACAGGTTTATAAATCAACTTAAGTGTGTCCGCTTTACGGAAATCGACGGAAAGGGCCGATGTGCTCAGCTGTCACGAGGGTTAGCTCGTGTTACGATGTTACGAGTACTGCATCAGCGAAGACAAAAGGTTTGAGACCAGCCTTAATCTAGAACCTCCAGTCATTTAATAATGTATGGTTCTTCAGTTTTCTTAAAGGACGTATCACACAACTTAGCTTGAAAAAAATATGTACAACTTTAAGGACGCGAATGGATGCAACTTGCGACCGAAACATACGCAATATTCAATTGAATACTTGAGAAATGCTAACAATCCGTAAAACTATTTTCGGGCAGCTTGAAGCAGCCCCGACTGGTAGACACTGATAAGCATCTGTGCATGCTACTTAGTGGGCAGTGATTTTTTGGTACGCAACTTGGACAGAGTTTGTCAGAATTTCATTTTTTAAATGTTTATTTTCGAAAAAGCCACACGCAAAAATGTTAAACAACAATTATTGATGAATGAAAAGATAATCTTTGATTCTTAGCTTATATGTGAACCTTCAAATAATTGTGTTGCCTTTATGAATTAAAAGCTTCGAAATGGTTTTCAATTTATCCAAACTTTAACCATACAAAGTTCGACACCCTAGAACAGCTCCGAGCCACACAAGGATAATAAATTATATAGGTGTTTTTTTTTAAAGGTGGTATCCGATAATTTAGACCAAATTCTTTTTATCTCTAATAACCAAGTAAGTCATTGTTACCTGAAAAGATCCTGCAAAATGCTGTTCATTGATGCCCTAGATATGTGTAAACAGTGAAGCATAAATCCACACACATTATTGCAAACAGGTATTTCCTCTCTGAGCCATGCTGCAGAGATAGCTATTCTTAAACTAAGAAAACCACGTGCCCACTTACTATGGAGATCATGTTATATGATTATTCGAATAATCAGCTTTGACGTAGATATCTATTTTCGATGAAATTCCCATGGTTTTTAGTTATTTGCAATGATGGATATTTAAAACTACATATTTTACTACTTGTCTACTATCTAACAATTGAGGTATTGTTTTAAACAGTCTTTACTTAAAGTAAAGTAGAAGTTGATGCAACAACTTTGCACAAATTTCCCCCAGAACAGGAGTAAGATGTTGTTACCTGTGTTAGAAATAGGAAAACTGTCGGATACCACCTTTAAAGAATATATCTATTTTTAAAGAATAAGTTTAACATACGTTGTGTGTTTTTTCCAGCTGCAAATTGTATACAAATGTTTTTTGTTTTGTTTGTTGGGTTTATAGTCACACCAACAATATTTCAGTTATCTGTAGGCGGTGTCCACTTGAAACAGATATAGTGCTGCCTTCACTGTGTATAGCATGCCATGAACACCTGGCATGATATCACACTCAGTCACATTATCCTGACACTGGGCCAGCCAGTCGTGGAACTACTCTTATATTTACTTGAGCGTTAGCAAAGGAGCTATACCACTACCATTTTAACGACATTGGTGTGTCGCGACCCGGGATCGAACCCGTCGCCTCCCGTACCTGGAGCCGACGCTCTACCGATTGCGCTACCAAGTCTGGTGCAAATGTATTGTAAATTGTATTTTAAATGGCTTGATAGTAACGCTAACAACGACATATGCTACCAAAGATACGAAAGTGCAAAGTCCGTCATTTAAAGAGAGTTTCAGTAAGTTGTAAACTCATCAATAGAAAATAATGTCTGACATGTAAGTGCTCATATTAGTATAAAATAATAACGCCAACAAGGCTAGCTCACTTATTTTCTTCAGGGATAGAAATTCTAACATGCCACATGGCAATATTCTGATGTGGCTGTGTTGAAATGGTAGAGGCCGATGAGGCCCATAGGGTAATGTCTGTAAACACCACATGTACTCTCCGCCTGTTAAGCATGTATTCTAAGAGCATGGGGAGGTGGGGATGTTGTGTTCAGATAATGCCAGAGTTAATGTGGTTTTGAGTCATAATACTTGGAGTGCTTTAGACAAAAAGTGTTTTAACTAGAGAACAGCAATCCAATTAATGGCGTTTGTATTCATTTTTATCAAGAATTGACTAAAAAAATAATTATGGTAATGACGGTGGTGATAATGAGTGCTATTATTACTACTTTATTACTTTTATTACATACGTTGTTGTTCTTCTTCTTATAATTTTCTTTTCCTTCTTCTTCTTAATATTAGTACAGTTGAAGTAGTAGTAGTAGTAGTACCCTTATGAGCATTACTATTATTATTACCAGTGTTGTAATTTTGTTTCAACCTAGTCTGTACACTTAAAGCATTTGAAAAAGCAATGTAATCAACAAGGAGAATATTAAAAATCATTAATTTACATTACCTTGATTTTAGACCACTTGGCGCTGTTTTATAAGCATTTTCTCAATAAGAATGTCTCTGTGTTAACTCGGAAAGCACCGGTTTTTGGATATCACCGGTAATCGGGTCAACAAGTATATTAATAGAACCACCACCCCACATACACACAAAACAAACACACACACACAACAACAACAGAACAACAACTCCCCATCAAAAAGCTACCACCCTGACCCACCCCACCTCTCCCTCCTCACCCTATATTTTGATAGTGTAAAGGGTAAAAAATACAACCAAAAAGATACACTGTTTGTCTTGTTTAAGGATGAGTCAATAATTTTATATATTTCTGCGTATTAATTCTTTGTTCATTCATCAATTTTAGAAATACTGTATTCTAAAAAATTGAAATTTTAAGTGCTTTCCAGTGGTGCATAGCTTTTAATTTTTAGACCACAAATGAAGAAATAACAAGAAAATAAAATTTACGCTTCTATACAATTCATCTGAAAATCCCTTGAAGATGCCATCAAAGATGGCTGCTAAGATGAGGGATCTTCACTGATGTGGGAACTATCTATTGTACTTACCTGCCCCGCCTATGAGAATTGTCCCAGGAAGGGGTCCGCCTTTGTAACTGCACTGTACGGTCACGCTTACGCCGTACGTAGAGCCGTACATATTACCAAACGCTGGATCTACGTCGGTTCGTGAAGTCACTTCTCCCACCACGACATGTTTTGCAAAATGAACGAGCTCCGCCGGGGTCGGTTCCGTGTATCCGCCAATGGGAATCGAACATCCGAATATGCACGACGATATCGACACAAGTATTAAAATTGCAGCTAATGAGTTAGCCATAATTCCTGTCTTTGTTAACTTAATAAATAACTCTGCAACAAAGTGTGATCCCGGCACTTCCCAGGTTAAACAAAAAATACCTGTTTCTCGTTTCCAGAGAAACCTGCATCGAAAGAGTAACGTTCTCAAAACAGTACGCTCAGCCTCTGTATGAAAGCCCAAATGAAAAAAAACCACCAACTCATTCATACATGAACCTGCCTTCGAGCGCCGACGGCGAAGATCGAGACTCGTTTCCTTATTGTACGTACATTTAACAAAGTTGCTGACGGAGAAGAACGAGCACGCGAAAAGTCATTCGAAACTATTCGGCGGAATCAGGGCAAATCCGGAACTGTTCGTAACTCGTAGAATTGGCCGAGGTGTGTCGAGTGGCGAAAAGCGCGTTACGGAAAATACCGACACATTAATGTGACTTCAGTCGCGTTTTGGCATTTGGGATGTTGGTGAGGAGTTTGCCCCCAGGCAGTACGTTGTTGATGGAACATTAAGTGATGTTTCAATTAACCGCCTATACATTATAATACGTCACTCGTCCAGTGATATGTAGGGTTAAAACACTAGCCTCAAGCCGTCTGCACTCTGACCCAAATTTCTGTACGTTTGCTCACTAAAACATTCAAGACTTGACATTATGAGCGTTTTGTATTAGTCAACTGTTGAAAATGTGTCCTGATATGCAATAACGTAACTCTATAATGTGGATGTTCACTCTTCATCATCCACACATACAAGTATTAATCTTAAGTACTTTTTTGTGGTAATCATACAAAAACAACAGCCAATTAAACTAAGTTTTTCTCAATCCATGTATTCGACTGTTAGTACTTGTGTACGTTCTAATGTAATTTACTCTGAATTTTTGCCAGTTTCTCCGGTGTAAAACAAGGAGAAACACTTTCACCTCTATTGTTTTTGTTGTTCATAAAAGACATGTATTCGTTTCTGAATGCTGATGAGTTATCTTCGTCTTCAGATGTGTTTAAAATAGATAGTATCAATCTATTTATGCTACTTTTTGCTGATGACACTGTGTTATTTTCGCGCGACAAGTTGCAATATTTTGTTGATAAATTGTATGAGTATTGCAATATTTGGGGCATTGAAGTAAATGTTCTAAAATCAGCCGTAATGGTTTTCAGAAAAGGTCATATTGAAATTACTTGCCATGTAAAGTTTAATAATTAAACTTTAAAATTAACTGACGAATTTACATATCTTGGTGTGACTTTTAAATCTAATGGTTGCTTTTATACCGCTCAAAAACGATTAGCTGAAAGTGCAATGAAAGCACTCTATTCTTTAAATACGCTTTTTGAAACTGCTTCAGTGTCTATCAAAGACAAATTAAAATTGTTTGACGCAATGATTTTACTTATAATGCGCTAAGGAAATGAAGTCTGGGGATTTCACAAAGCTCCGGACATTGAACGCATTCAATTAAAATTTCTTAAACAAGTGCTTTCTGTTAAACAGACAACAAGCAATGTTGCAGTTTATGGAGAATTAGGAAGGTTTCCTATTATAGTAATAAACAAAGTTCGTATCCTTAAATATTGGTTTAAAATTATGAATAATCCAAATGCACTGTTATATAAATTGTTTAACATGAAAGATAATAAAGGTAATTATATACTTAAGTGGTCTCAAAACATGAAGACACTTACTAATAACCTTGGCTTATCCTATCTTTTCACCCAGGGTACGTTATGCACCCAACAATTAAACTACATAATTCAGCGAATATATGATCAACATATTCAGTGTTGGGTATATTCCATCGAAAATTGCAGCAAACTAAATACATATTGTACTTTTTAAACATGCTTTCAATTGAAACCTTATTTGTTAAAAGTTGATAATCCTCGACATAGGAGAGCTCTGTCTCGTTAAGATGTTCTGCTCATAGTTTGGCAATTGAAGAAGGGCGATATAAAATATTGATAGACATTACAGAAAATGTATTTTTGCAACTTAAATGATAAAGAAAGCGAGTATCACTTTGTTCTCGTGTGTCCATTATATAAGGAGTTAAGAAGCCAGCTTTTACCACGTTATTATTGTTCTTGGCCAACACTTACAAAATTAAGATTATTATTGCAAAACACTCAAACAGAAATTGTTAAAAGATTGGCAAAGTTTGTATATCTTGCATTTGAGAAACGTGAATCGATGTTGTAGGTAATAAAAAATGAAAACATTTTTTCTTTATATAACTTTTATTAAAAGTTTCAATGTTAATACTGTAGGTAGTCAAAGTGTTACGTTTTCTAGGTATGTATAATTACTCTTATAGATTAGATAGATGTTTTAAAAATCATAGTTAACTATGTTTATATGTGATCCGTTTTCTGTAGTATTCTTTCCAGATTTTAATGAATTCATATTTCTCATTACATGTATAAGTGTTTGTTTGTGAAGCCATATGTATGGCAATGAACTTTATGTTTATGCCTAATAAAGAATTGAATCATCAAAATAACAATGACGAAACACACTTCACCTTCATCAGAACTATTTATTTGGGATATTCTCAATACCTCGTCTAAGTAAATGCATAGACAGTGTATGCTGACAGATTATTTCCTTTTGAAGTGTGGCAGTAAGATGTTAGAATTTATTAGTCAAAAAGTGATATATTCAATGTGCAATCTGATTAAAATCATATCCTGAAAACGACTCCGCTAGATCTGACTGTAGTGAGATTGATTCAATGTGAAAATTACATTTTTAGGAAAAATTACAGAATGCTTTATTGTACACACACCTCGTGCCGTTCCAAGAATCAGTGAAAAAGCAATATCTTCAATGTGAAAATTACACTTTTAGGAACAAATTACTGAATACTTTATTTACATATGCATCGTGCCGTTACATGAAGCCATGTCAGGAAAAATAATTTTAAAAGGATGACACTTTGACCAAAGTTTGTATCAGCAAATTTACACGGTACATTAGTTTCCTTTAATCCATGTTTTTATTTCGAACATGAATGACGGCCATATTCCTCGAAAACTCATTAGCTGACCTTGTACTTCAACATACAGAGTATTTTTATAATGTTTCAGTATCTTAATTCCTCCACATTTCCAACATTTTAGATGACATCACATTTAAATAATACTTTAAAAAGTGTTTATATATTTTATTTTGAAAAAAGAATTGAAGAAAATAAACTGATTTATTGGGAACTATTTATAGAGTGATAAGTAAATGTGTAATCGTTGATCAAATTGGTCAGAAATTTTACATATCTGACCAATCAGGTTGCAAGAAAAAAATGTGACTCGAGATGATAAATTTTGCATTTTAGGGGAAAGACTAGCATGATGATTGTTCGAACGTTCGTATGACAATCAGTAGCATATATGTTAGTTGTTCTTAAATGTAATTTGAACCATGTGACAAGATAAAATATTTTCTCATGTCAATACAATTCATGCACATGTAGCCTATACTTTGGCAACACACTGAAAACTGCTTCTTATGCATATTCACATGTTTTGTAAACTGTTAACGCTTGGTAAACTCTTCAAAGAAATTGTTTGTTATTTTTATCAATTATAACTATAACTAGTAAGATATGATGCTCACAAACAACCGAGAGCCCGAGTATTTTTAATATTTTTTTTATTCATATAGACAACTCTTGTAAACAATACAAATAAGGCTTACGGAGTTATCTCGCTTTGACCAGTATCAGCTTCCAATACACAACATTATTTAAGTGACGATTAAAAGTCCACGATTTAATAAAAATTCATTTACATATGAACGTGTGTTTGTTTATATATCTTAAAATATTCCAGGTTTGGGGATGACATTGTCGACTAATGAGTGTAAGTTAAATTTGTTCTGCAACAGCTGTTTTATGATAATCAATATTAAATGGCAACGATGAGATGCCCTACTGTCCATTAATATGAACGTAAAAAGAAAAATGTCATGTAATAGAATAATGGACAGATGTAGATACGTGTCAACTTAGAAGTAGGACTGATATGTTTCATATGCTTCATTAACATCAAAACAATCTAAAACTACAGACTTACCTACCTCCGGCTCCGGAAACACTTTTCTAAATTCCAGTTCCTCTACTGTTTCTTGTTATCTTAGCCACGTTTTTTTTTCTGGGAACTCAAGGATAGCTTTTAACGCACGTGAATTCCCTGCAGGCACGAAACCATTTCGTTCTGGGCGAGCGAGCGCCAGTGTATCGTGATTCTAAAGATCTTAATAGGTTGTACGAGCCGTCTCCGTTAAAGCCTTTCTCTAACCCCAAACACTTAACTGTTTTTATTTATTCTTTTGTTGTTGGTCAGGGATATTCTTTATTAAAACAGTTGACGGGCCGGCGTATGACGCAAATAAGTTTCAATGGCGCTTCATTTTCAATTTCAAAGCCAGTTCTACTGTAAAAGACATCATGATTGCTGTCGTTCTTAATAACTATGTAAGTTTGCCTATCTCACGATACATCTGTATAATCATTGTTCAAAGCAGAATCCACATGTGTAATGATAAAACTTTCACCAATTTATAATATGTACCAAAGCTGGTTGTTTTAATATCGTCTTCCAACATGGCGGATAAACACGACGATACTGCGGAATGCAAGACTAATTCTGATTGGCTGCGGCAAAGTCTCTCTGAGCTCCCATTGGTGGTTAGGCAATGTCTAGAATCCAGCAACTGTATAAGCAGACCGACATTAAAGTCTGAAGTTATTATACGTTTAGAAATAATAATTAGTGCTGTCCGGAGGAGGCTACGGTTTATGCAATGAAAAAAAGGCGAATTAAATTAAGATTTGTTAAAATCGTACTGGACCTTGTATTGTAAAAAGAAAGCACTTTGTGCTTGAACTTTATGTATGTATATAATGCTACAATATTCTTACCTACACACCCCGACACCACTACACAATTACACTTGACTAGACTAATTTATAATATACAACGTTGATGATCACCAAGATATTTTAAATCTTTAAGATATTTTATATTAGATCTATACAATTTTAAAATGACAGCATACGTTATCTCTCACGCCATTAATTTAAAACCTCTGTGATCCTTATATTTTAATCCTCTGTACATTATTGGTTGCCCAATAACAATAGTTAGGTCGAGGATAAATAAATCCATGTAAATAGTTAGTCTGAAGCTTAGCTCAATTCGGAAACAGCTATTTTTATAACATCATGCAAACAAGAAAATAAATAAAATAAATCTGAAACAAGAGTTCCCTGGTTTGAATCATAACAAAACAAAGGCATTTTTTAAATTCTATTTTCTTCTCTTTTCACTGGGTAACACTATAGTTCTTCACCACAATCAGTATATTCTTCTAACATTCACATATATTCCCAGTTCGAAGACATACTAGGTTTGTTGTTTTTGGCTGTGGGGTGGGGAAGGTTGTCATCCCACCAAAAGTATGTCAGTTATTTGGAGACGGTGTCCACTTGAAACAGATCTATAATGCAGTGTTGCCTTTACAGTGTATAGCATGCTGCGAACACCTTGTATGATACCATACCCAGTCCCATTATCCTGACACCGAGCCAACCAGTCATAGAACTATTCTCATATTTGCTTGAGCAATTGCAAGGCAGCTTTACAACTATCATTTTTAATGAGTCAGGTATTTCATGGCCTGTGATCGAACCCAGGGCCTTCTGTACCTGAAGCCTATGCTATACTGATTGCACCATTTGGTCCAGTTACTAGGTTTTTTACACTAAACCTGCTCAACACAGCAGAAAAATGTTAAAACTCTATTGACTGCCTCAACAGGAAGACAGCTCAATCACATACTCAGTTGATAGAGACCACATGTAACCTTAAAACCTATTATTCAGTTCCAATTAACAAATTGATGCTGTCTAAGAAATAATGGAAATATGATCAACTGTGACCAATTTAATTTAATATGTACACTGTTATAAAAAAAACAACTTCACTCTGTTGTTACCTGAAGTTAAAGTCAGGAAAGTCAACATAACATATCTAAATTAATGTCATGTTATTAATGTGGGTTAAAATCAAACTCCACTCTGATTAACGTTTCGATTTGTGGTGAACCTGCTACAGGTTAATTTAACTTATGTTGACGTCATGATACCTTGGTTACTAAATGATGTCATGAATGTCACCAAGTTAGTCAAAAAATTGTAATTTGCAATGTACAAACAATAGAGGATCAACAAAAGTCGATACAATAATGTCATTTTATTAAAACCTCATACAATCATATATATAAATTTAGATTTATTTACATTTTGTAACAGCATATGCCCAAAAAATAATGACATAAGTATTTTGTAAAAGTGATATCTTTAATTCATACAAAAGAGCTGATAAAATCATACAACTACCCGATAATCTTCAGAAATCGTAGAATTTTGAGCAACAGGCAATCCAAAATGTGAATTAAAACAACATATACGATGTACACATTTTGGCTAATGGCAGTTAAGATAGTTTACACATGTTTTTATATTTATCAATTCATGGAAGTACACACAATTTGTTAACTGCAGTTAAAAGATGTTATCATACAAAATGCAAACACTCATCATATGCCAGTGTCAGATACAAACTCCTGTAGAAAATAAAATATACTAAAACTTTCCATGTAAAACAACACTTAACTTTTCAGTTTTTATTTGCCTTCGTTTTTTAAATTACATTGCAGCAACAAAATACACAATGTACATGTACGATTATTTTAGTAATGACCAACTATTTTTGTAGTGGACAACCCTGGCACACATCAGGTTAAAACAATTGGTCAGGTGGAGGACTTTTTCAAATTAGGCCCATCCCACAAAATGAATTCGCACCCAGTTGCAGATTGAAATTTGAGTCTTCTTGACTTGAGCCATTGAATCAATGGTGAACATATACCTATACCAGCAGTACTAAGTGTGTATGTTTATGTAGTTACTTCAATGGGGCTTATATCTACATTTATCTAGAACATGTCTTCAATAAAGCTTTCAGCAAACAAAGTTTTTTACTCAAACAAATTATAAAGTATGTTACAATCATCAATTTGTCAACTATATTCCGTTTCTTGATATAACCTTGCTAATGCTCACAGATCTGACCTTTATACTCTGTATTCTTCAAACTTTAGTAAGTCATCTTCTGAAATGTGACTTAAGGTTTAAAACATTAAGCTTGTGTTTGTAACCTTTTGATTGGTCAGATTTTAGGAAAAAAATATTTGACCAATAAGACGCAGTAAACAACAGGCATATACTTTAGTTTGCAAATCTTATCTATTTGTTTTTAAATAAATAGCAGCAAGGCCAATTTCTTTATAGCCTCATTCACCTTTTACAAGTGGAGAATGATCCTCAATAAAATTTGCTGAAAGAATAATCAGTGCATCGCAGATTATCTGGAAGGCCTTACGACATCAAGATCTCACTTTAACTGACACCCAAACATACCCATTAGGGGCTGAGAAAGTGAACACCAGCAATTACATTCTCATGTCCAGATCAACAAAAGATGGTAGCTATGGAGAACACTTTTAAGATGGTAAAAGGTCACTGACAGGGTCTAAAGTCACAGCTTGTGGAAAGGTCAAGGTCATGATGGCTGGTAAAGTTTACAGATATCTTCATATGGAATCTTCTCTAACACCCTTCCTCGTAATGTACCCTGGAAACAAAACATGTATTTATTGTCAAAGGATATACTCTGTGCTGAGACAGCAAATACAAATTGTGGGAAAAAATTCAACTGTAAATCAACTACCAATAGCTAATTATATTTTTTATTTTTACATTAGCTATGTATGTCTAAGCCATTGATAATTTTTCAAGGTCTAAAAAAATTCAAATGAAAACAAAACAATATTGTCGAGGGAAAAGTTTATGTACAATAACTTTACTTTTCAAGCAACAATATCATAAATGATTAAGTTTAAAGGAGCCAGTCAACTTATAATATAAAAGTGTAAATTAAACTGCTTTAGATATTTCATTTCACTGACACAAGTATAGTCATTATAGTTGCATCATGCTAGTATTGATGGAATAAGACCATAATCAATATCTATGGTAGAACATCTGATACACAGCAGGTCAGAAGGAAGACCTCCACACATGAATGAATTAGTTGAAAAAATGCGATAGAGGAGTTATGTCAGCTCAGTCACAGGTAAAGTACATATATTCAGTACAATATGTAATTAAGTTTAGAGGAGTCTAACAACTTAAGGTGTAAATCTAAAAATTTAAAGTAAGACATTTATTAAAAAAAACAAATAATAGAGGTAGATACCGATTTGATGGAGACTGTGCAGCAGAATTTGCGCTCGTTAATGCTCTCCAACACACCCTCCTCTCCACGATATGCCCCATTAACAATCAGTACTGTCTTACCTGCAAAAAACATTATAAAATACATAGCACGATTCAACCTCTCAACATAGGAAAACTTTTATCATAGTCCACCAAGCTACCTTGATAAGAAGTAATAGCACATTATACCAGCTGGCATCAAAGTCTGTGATATATAACAACAGGATGCCAATAACCAGGTATTGCTGATAGCAGTCATTGTTCAATAGAACGCTTGACTGGGTCATCTTAGACAACTGTTTACAATGCAATTATGGTGATACTAATGATGATGACAATGATCAATTCTTTCAAAACTGACATAAATGACTTAAATTAGCAATGGGTAATTTGTTTCATTTGCAATATAAGAACATAGATGCCATTTGCATCCTCTTATCACCTTCATAAAGGCACCAGTAAAGGTACAATTAAGGGTGCCCCTCCAAACATTCCAAATCATGTCTTGGTTCGGCATTAAGGACCGACCGAACGACATTCACTAGTTAATCGGTGGTCCGGTCTACCTAAGTCCTGGGCTAGCTGGACTGACTTGTCGTCTTGAAAATCAAACAAAATTAGCCGAAACTCCGCCTATTAATGAATCAAAACTAAAAAAACACATTTATAACGGTTAAACTTGGTCGCTATTGACGCTTGTCGATACAGTTTCTTAGGAAACCCGTGTGCTATATTTAGCTGTATATTTAGTAACAACCTTGACATGCGTTCATTCATTGGCTGGTGTTTTCAGAACAAGGCTTTTTTCCCTACGCACTTGCCAAATATCCAATATCATAATACTAATTGTTAAGCAGATACGAATGCTTATTTCTTCATCTAACTTCTTATTTTCTTATGTTTACAGAACTGTCCTCTTGTTATTTATACTATTTCACTACTTTTGTTGCATTCGATAATGTGGAAATACAGCAGGTTGACAATTATGTGAGTTTAGCCTGTTCAGTTGTGTGAAAACGTCTAGTCATATATGTATGGTCATACTTAACTTCTATTCATGTAATTACCAACGTATGATACCTATATTAGACTAGAAAATTAAGTATAGTCATTCCTAAGTTGCATTAATAGAATGTTAAGTTTCATACTAATTTTCTAGTCATAAATGTCTGATAGTTATATTGGTATGTTATTGCAACACAATGCTTGAACTCATATAACAATTTGACTTAGGAATGACTTGTATGTGTATTATGCGCTTTACATTTTGGTCTAGTCCAGTTTAGGTCAGGTCTAGTTAGTTTTCTAAGTCACTGGACCACTGGTCCAGCTCTCAAAAAAAGTTAACGTCGAACCCTGCATGTATGACAGAAAAATAAGGAAGAATTTCAAAGACAAAATTGCATCTAGAAACCAGTTAAGAACAGAATTAATGTTTTTTATTTTCATTGTCATCCTCATTGTTATCATCATCATTCTCATTAACAACATCATCATCGTTCATTAACATTCATTTTCATCATCATCATCATAGTCATCATTCATTTACTGGATAAGACTTGCTACCGGTATTAATCTCCCGACTGTTCTATTGATCGTTGAGGAATACCAGGGCCAGATCCCCTTTGACATACATGTATTTCACAATTAAAAAAATGACGACGCTGATCTTCGCATATTTGTTGACTATTTTTTAATATCTTTACTGAGGTCTCATTTGTTGGACATAACTTTCAACATGTTTACCTTGGGCAGGTATTACAGTCTCCAGATGTGACTGGTCCACTCGGATCTTGTCTCCTGTGTCCAACATCTTCACTATTGCTCCATACACATCCTGCACTTCCTGTAGAGAAAAGGGATTGGTTATAGCTTAATAACAAGAATTATCAGCAAAGATGATGGTTACCCCCTCACCCTGATACTGCTTTGCAACAGTTACAGCAATTATAACAAAGGTCAATCAGGCTGGGTTTGTCAAGTTTATTTAAGACCTATTTATTTATAGTTGATAGGGAAACAAGTATTTTCAACTTATATTAATCTCTCTCGACTACCCACTTCCTGGGTAGAACAAGTAGTCAGGTACTGAGTACCTGGAGCAATGTGCAGTAAATAACATAATGTGGTTCCGGAGTTCAAACCCGAGACCCTCCAATCTGGAGTCCAACATCTTAACCACTAGACCATGGATGCCCACAAATTTTGTCTACAGATAGACCAACCAAGCAACTGACTGACAAGACATGACTTCAATATGGCCTCCCGAATAATTTGCACCTGGGATACAATAACATTTACATCCCTGCTTTTCTCTAATGAGGGCTGCCAGGCTGTATGATTAGAGTGGCCAAGTAAAAAAATATAAATGGAAAACTTAAGTGTGTTATTGGTTACGACAATGAACTTCTGATCGGATAAGACACCTTCCATATGATGCAAGTATTTCAGCAAAACCAATAACAAACTATTGCCTCAGAAATTTACCACCAGGATACATTTATTTTCCAAAAAAGTTGACTGTTTAAAAGAATATGTAGAAGGTGAAAAAGCTTATTTCCCGATCGACTATTCAAAAATATGTTAAAATTTATAAGACTAATAAGAACCTACAAGTATACACATCCATCAATTCATAATTTATAACCAATTAGTTCATACTTTAACAACAGCTTTCTTCTTGTAGTATTTCTCCCCCAGTTTCTTGGCTATCACCTTCACCACAATGTTTTTATGAAGCCAATAATCTTTACGGTTTGTCTTTTCTCTTTTTTGTTCCTCAAACTCACGAATCTCATCTAAAGCAGATTTTCGTTTCTCTCCAACCTTAGGTTTGCTTGAGGAGTCTTTCTTTGAGGAGGATGAGGAATCTTTTTCTTTTTCCAATACATTCTGCAGAGGGTTTTCCACTGGAACTGTTCTGCAGAAAAATATGATAAATACATTTTATAAAAGTTGTCAGCAAAGAGCATTTCTCTGCCATGCCAATATGATTTCTGAACTAGAAACAATATCTCTCTATTTTGCATATTTTCATTATACAGCATGATATCCCATTGTTAAACCTGTAATTAAGTCATAAATTGTAAAAATGTTCTGCATTTCAACTCATGTTAAAAGTATAAGCATTGTATTTTATTAAGGACACACAGAAGTACAAGTATATTGTTTCAGAAAACATTTACAAAATGCTATACAATTTAACACTTAGCTATAATTATAACAATACACAATTATGGACTGTTCAGCGGGTATACATGAAGTGATATGCATTATTTAATAAGACAGCAATGCCATACATTTTTAGTTCACATCCACATTGTTTGTACCAGCTATACAGTCCATATTGTTTTATCATATAATATCATTGCACACATACAGCTCTATATATATATATATATGTACAATAAATAACCACAAGGCACATACCAGCTAAAATAACACAATTTATCATTTTAGGTAAGACTGACTGTGTTATTATGTAATCAATTAATCCAGAGCATCATAAATCAATTTTTTAAATCGTCTAGCATTAAGGAACTATTTATTACATGTTCCTTTGGTAAAATTCCACAAAATTAAAGCATATGTTAGCTGGTTAGTACACTTAACTTCAAACTGAACATAAAATTAATCAATATTTTGATTAACAACAGGATGACATAGCTTGCTTCTGCTTTCTATATGCTATGCATCTTTAGCTGGTTATTATATCATTAGACACAAACAATAACTGTGCAGGCAAAGTTTAGATTGCAGTTGCTTGTTAAAATCTAGGGGAATTTTCCAATCTTCAATTTAAAGACAATTCAATTTAGAAAAACTGGTGAATATAGCACGATACTGACTGGTATTTCCAGATAAACAAACCAATAAGAATTCATCTATTTATAGGCTAGATAATAATTTATGGTAGACTTCAACATAATATATAATATATACAGAACAATATATACTTAACTGCTGTGTGTTTTTTTTAATGTTAATATGATTTTGGCTTACTTACTTCACTGGCTCTGGTTTCTTAAAACTGTCTCCTAGTTTAATTGTTACTGAAATGGAGAAAGAAACAAAATTGCAATGTTTTATAAAAACATGTCAGTGGAATTGACATTATGCCTCTAAAGATGTAAATGTTAAATGTTAACTTAAATTGACCTTGTCCTTAATATTTGCACTATAAAATGCATAACACCTTTAAGTGTATACAATGTTTAATTTAATTTCTGTAAATAACATGGAAATTGTGGAAAAAAACGTGGATGGATATATGAAAAGGTCAGATGGATAGAGCAACAGCTATATCCCTCCCTTACAGGGCATATGAAAAATAGTTGTCTTAATGACTATTTTCATTACTAAAACAACTTGCTTCTAGCATTGTAGGCTAAAAATGAAAATTTGTTTTGTTTTATGTTGTTGTTTTTAGTAAAACAGAAAATAGTTTTATAAAAAAAAAAATTCTTGGTAGTCTATTATCTGGCTAAAAATTAGTACTGGTTTCAGGTATGGAAGGCCCTGGATTATACTCAAGCCATGCCATACCAAAATGGTGAAAAAAAATGATAGAAGTATTGCTCCCTCACTTATGCTTGAGAAAATGTAAGGGTCGTTTCAAGACTGGTCAGCCCAGTGTCGGGATAATATGACTGTGTGTGGCATCACGCCAGGTGTTTGGGGTATACTATTCACAGTGAAGTCAGCTACAAGCCAAAACCATCTCAGAATAACAAGTTTGTTGGTGGGAGGATAAACCCAACAAACAAACATAAAACTCAGTAGTCTTGCCCATGTACTAAAAGGTCATAGTTATTAGTTTTAAGGAACAAGGTTACAAACTTTGAAAGTGACAGTTTCTAGGCATCTTATTGGTCTAGCTAAATCTTGTTACTGAAATGTGACCAACCAATTGTTTGAGAATTGTCTTAAACATTTTAAAACCACAAGCCCTGGTAGGTTCTGTTCTTTTATTCTTAAGATATCAAGGACTCCTCAGCTCCTTGTAAAGTGGGTTTGATTCATGGTTGGAGAAACAACTTACTGTCACAAGGTCTTAAAACTGACCTGCGGTGTACCTGTAAAAATCTACAGAGGCACTTCCTTCCACCATTTACAGTTGGACATTACTTAAATGTCCAGAAATGTGATGAAGCTATGTACTTCAAAAAACAAAATTACAAATGAAGCAGAAATCTTTCGATAATATAAAAAGTCAATGTTACATATTTTTCTCATCCACTGGACCTGGTAGCACAATCGGTAGAGCATTGGCTCCAGGTACAGGAGGCCTCAGTTTTGATCCCAGGCTGCAACATACCAAAGTCGTAAAAAAATGGTAGTGGTATAGCTCCCTTGCTAACACTCAAGCAAATAAAAGGGTAGTTCCACGACTAGTTTGCCCGGTGTCAAGATAATGTGAACAGGTGTGGTATCATGCCGGGTGATCACGGCGTGCTATACACAGTGAAGGCAGCACTATATCTGCTTCGAGTGGACAGCATCTCCAGATAACTGAAATACTGTTAGTGGGACGATAAACCAAATAAACAAAGAAACAAACCTTTCTCATCCTCATTCTCCCTTTTAAGCTCGGTAAACTCTGACGTTTTGACATTTTTCTCAGCCAGAGCACCTCGTTCCACCTGCTCTTGGATCATCCTCGCCGTCCTTTCTGAGTCATCCATCTCCATCTTCTCCTTGGTTTTGTCTAAAAGATAATTAATTATTGAAAATTAATTTATAATTAAGCATACATTTGATCGTTCTATGAAGCCAAAGTGGGAGATTTGTTATTTTCATATAAACAGAGAAGGAAGATATCTGTTTTCAAGTAGATAGACTTCTGAAAATGTGTAAAACAACCCTCATTTTCAAAGAATTTTGAACCTTAAAAGTGGGAGTCTCCCTCCAGAAGTGGGAGAGTTTACATGTATGATTAAGTTAATAGTTATTCTGTTGTTCATAGATGGGTTTGCTCTCTATAGTATAATCCAAGTGAAAACGACTCTTTTCGAACTAATGTTCAGTATCGAATGATTTTACATTTGTATGTTTAAATACCAAATAATTATACTTCTATATTGTATAAGATAGATAGATAACACTGATTCCCAAGTTTTTGAGTTTTCATTACTGCAACAAGTCATAACTAGTTTGATACAACTTTAACAGCCAATTGTTTTTTTTATTGAAAATCTTACATTTATTAGTTAAAATATATGTGCCATATATCTTAATTATAAGAACATGTGCATGTCCAGATTTAACCAGAAAATATATAAGCCCATTCAGTTGATTTTAATTCCTAAGTCGCATAAAATGAACATAATTAGTCAGCATAATAATGGATAAAATAGGTTATTAATTTGTCTAGTTAAAAATGCTCAATATATGTGCTCGGAAATATATGTTTAAGATTAACAAAGCATAAACTGCACATTTTTTTAAGACTTTCCCATTATTACCTTACAACTGTGCACGTTATATGGTGAATAATAATGTTATAACCTAATTTTGTTTTTGGTAGTATATTGCACACCATAGTAATGGTTATTATAACCATATTTAACTTTTTTGGTGGCAGAACATGATTTACTATTGGCATACTGCAGGTAAGCTGGAATGCCTCACCAGACTTAAGTTCTCTGGGACTCAACAACTGGTCAGCCAATGGTTTTATTTACCCATAAGGCATATGGCAAACCACTCCTGTTACAGACAAGAGGAGTTAAAGGTTGTGAATCAACCACTCCGCCAAGGGTGACCCTGTAACATTTTTTTATTTTAATTAACAACAGATTATTGATCACATGTCCCATGTAGTTGAAACAGAAAAGTTGTTCTACTCACTTGCTTCCATTTTCTTGATGGTCTCTGGATCTCTATCTATATATTTGACAAACCAGCCCTTTTCTGTGTTATCAACCTCACATTTTCCTGAAAAAACACAAAACAACAGGAATTAAAACAAAATATTTGATGTACCAGCCTTCTTAAGTGCTATCTACCTTAAATATTCCTGAAAAAAAAAAATATAAAAAAGTTATCATTACAATAAAGGTTGATAAACCAATTTCTTCTGTGCTGTCCACCTTAAATATTTGACAAACAACAACATAAAACAACAAAAATGTTCTTTTTATTTTTGGAACATGAACAAGTTATTTTTACAATATATTTGATAAACCTGCTGTTCTGTGTTATCAAAGACACATTTCCCTAAAAGTACACAAAACACTTTTATAATATTTTTGATAAACCATCATCTCTCTGAGTGATCAATGTCACATTTTCCTTAAAACAGTTTGGAAAAAAAACAAACTCAATCAACTATATAAATTAATGTAACCTAAAAAGATATCATGAAATGCTGTTTACTGATGCCCTACACCAACGTGAAAAGTGAAGCATAACAACCACACTTACAAGCATGTATTTCTAATCTGAGCTATGCAGCACAGTAAGCTATTTTTAAACTTAGATAACCATGCTACAACTTACTTTTGAGATCATGTCATATCTTCATCAGGTAATATGCTCTGACATCAATATCTTTTTCCAGCAGAAATCTCTATTGTGCTTAGTATTTGGCATGAATGAACATTTAGATCAAATTTCTTCATGATTTGTACTAACTTACAATCAGGGTAGCTAGTGTTCAAAATTGTTACCACTTAGACAATAGAACGAGTTTGAGGTTATGAACAAATAATATCCAAATTCCCCCAAACAGTTATTTTCACAGGGATTTGTTTAGTTTGGTTTTGTGGTCTTTTGTTACATCACACAGCCACAATTATGGTCATATTGGCAACATCCAGCTAATTATTTTGGTGGAGGAAGAGGTTAGCTGGAAAACCTCCCCACATGAAAGTTCTCACCTCGACGGGGACTCGAACCCACCCAGTGAGGGGCTGAGAAGTTTTAAGTCAGTGACTCTAAACAGCTAGGCGACGGGCACCCCACAGATATTTGATAAAAGCTGGTAAGTGGTAGTGATAAGTTGTTGAATCTTTCTTGCAGCCAGTTGAATCTATTTTGGGCGAGGAAGTCAGAAAAATGTCT
Organism: Sinonovacula constricta; assembly: GCA_007844125.1. NCBI lineage: Eukaryota > Metazoa > Mollusca > Bivalvia > Cardiida > Solecurtidae > Sinonovacula > Sinonovacula constricta. The sequence continues at coordinate 57,874,287 of CM017561.1, forward strand.
CATACTTATGTTCTAATTTGTTAAACTCAAAGTAAATGTTTTCTTTTAAATTGGAAAGCCAAAAAGTACCATTTGCTGTTTGTGTGACTTAAAACCCCACAATCAATTACAGCTAAGTAGTAATATAGAAACTATTATTTCACTAATGATATGCAAATTTGCATAGGTTGCTATTCCCCTCTTGTTTCAAAATGCAAAGCAACTATGTTTTCGTTTTAAACCTGAAAAACAACAAAATGGAAAAATTAACCATATTTTTTTCCTTATTTTAAAATCAGTTCACAGTCGCAAGACTTTTCCTGCTATGACATTGTTAAATTGGTCTTAATTAGCGAACAAGAATTAACTCGCTTGTGCATTTTGCGACTCAGATTGAGTTAACCTCATCCTTACCTTCCCTGCCAAGCCATTTGATAAATTCTGTGAGAGTTTCCCACTGTGTGGAATTCATGTGGACATGGTCTCTCTGAGATATGTACTCCTGGTAGACAATGTTACAATGCACACGCCGGGTACCAAACCTTCGACGAAGCAGTTCTGTGTAGCCCTGTTCAAACTCCCTAAAAAAAAATAATTAAAATTATATTTTTAACATTGCATTGACCAAATTATAGCTACCTCATGTAATGATCAGTTACATGTCTGTGTAAAACCACTGACGCACAGTAGCTCATCAGTAAGAACTCCTAATATTAGGTTTGTTTGTCTTCTGTTACATCACATTGACACACGTCAGCTAGAAAACCTCACCACATGGAAGTTCTTGTATCACCAGAGACTCGAGACCCACACAGTGGGGGGCTGACATGTTGCAAGTCGGCTATTTTAACTGCTCGCCCACAAGCACCATGATCCTAAAAAAAAAACTCTTTAAGAAACACAGCACTATAGCCAAAGAAATATGTTTACCATTCAAATTAAAATAAGGTCATTTATTTGTATACAAAGCAAAAAATACTATTTCTTTGCAGGTACTCACAAAGAGAATGAGTCAATGTATTCGTCTGGGTTTTCTGCAAACAGTAGAAGTTGCCTCTGATGGGACTCTGACATAGTATGGCACTTAAACCCATTCTGAAACAGCAAGATTATCAATAAACTACAATGCAAAAATATTAACTTTTACTCATTTTCTTTTTTTTTTGGCATATTGTATGCATTTTATGTTCCACAAACTTCTTTTAGTCATTTCTTCAGGGAGATTGCTGGTTGTTCCATATGAAGAGGTCTTCCTGCTGACTGAACAGCAGTTCTACCCAGACATGTGTCCACCTCTGTATTCCATTTCAAGGTGGACAAAATGCCTCCTGTTAATTTTCCAAAGTTTGCAATATTTTTTATTGTGATATTGCTTCCTCAGATAGCGACTATATGGGATTACATCTCAAAACATCACTAATATGGTCGCCATTATGGATGGATTTTGTTTGCTTTGGAAAATTTTGTCCATCTATGTTAAAATAGTCAAAAGAGATTTTCTCCAGGAGGAATTTCATCCTACACCCACCATTTATCAAAACACCAAAAAATAAACTTAAGAAGTTCAGTCTTCTTATCATATGCCAGGGGTTTGTTAAATACATAATAGTTCTCATAACACATTATTAACAGTGGTGTTGTACATGAAAAATTTCAAATCTCAACCTATTAACTTCTGTCTGTGTCCTCAACAAGGCAGCTATAAATAATGATGCTGATTTTTTTAACGAGGCACTGAATGAGCATGGTATCCACTATTAATTAAATGGGAGTGGTTAACTTGTCAATCAAGGAACTATATATTGTGATGGCTGCCTTCTTACAGAACAGAACAGAACAGAACATATCTTTATTTCTTCCAAGTATACAAAGTATACAGCATGGAGAATTATACAATACAAACAAAGATGGGTTATCAGAGGTGAGTACAACATTTAGAATATGAATCTTTTTTAAGGATAGAATGCTTAGTAATATTTGAAGTAAGGGGCGGGGTGGAAAACGTAATTAGGTAAATTGGAAATGAGCAACAGTTTTTTAGGATAATAATTTAAAAAAAAAAAATAATAATAATAATAAAAAAAAAATAATAAAATAAAAAAATAAAGTAATAATAATAATGATAGTGATAACAATAATATTTTTTTTAAAATTATTGGGTATGTCGTTGCTGTGGGAGATACGATATCAATATTAATAATAATAATTTTGTTAAATTATTGGGTATGTCGTTGCTGTGGGAGAAACAAATTCTTGCTCTATACACAATATATGTGCATGCAGCAAGAAAAAGGTCATTTGAATCGCTAGCTGTACTTTCGTGATCAGAAGTTGAGTAGACTCACCAAAACCACGGAGGCTATCCGAAGCTACAGCTTGATTTGGTGACCCATTGGTACCGTGACATTCTGTGTGATTCTACCACAGCAATACCCTCGGATGACACTGGCTGTGTACACTGTATGGCCTCACCGGGTATCTTGAGCGAAAGCGAGAGTCAAGAAACCCGAGACTGGCCATAACAGCAAAGATTGATACTTGTATCGAAGAAAAAAAGTCGCTTTTGGATTAAATGTTACATTATATTTAAGGTAAGTGCGACAGATTTATTTTTAATTTTCTGTCTTTTTTCTCTGTCCTCAACTAACTCTAGGAATGTTACAGCCAGTGTTATTATAATGCAGTTGTATGTTAAAGTAGTATATCTATTCAGTTCTAATTAGCGCGATTTACATTCAACTTACAACTCTTTATCAATCGTACACAACAATTTGGACATCGATATGTGTGCATAGTACAATACCCCTTCAATACATTTAATAAATACTATTCAATACATTGTGCCATGTACAATAAAGAACGATAATGTTAATTCGATACAGCAATAATTTACATAAATCCATGTTTAACAAATATGAAAGTGCTATGTATCGATGAGATATACATATATAAATAGTTAACAGCTAGCAGCTATTTAGCAATAACGGCATGGTCAATTTTAGAACCTTACGGGCGCTGTAAGTCTCAATGGTTCAAGAAGTTAACTGGGTTACAATATCAATATAAGGTAAGTAAGGCGTAAATCGTGTAAATCCCGTTGTTCCAAGACATTGGTACAACGCGTGTGTTCTATTTGTTACTCTTTGTTGGCAAAAGATGAGTATGTGACTTAGGATTAGTTTATCGGGTTCTGATAAAATCTGTAGTCATTATACAGTTGAGGAATTTACTAACTTGTTGTAAAATGCTGGGAGTTCTAGTATTGAGAAGTGATGATAACGAAGTATTATTTGATAAAATTGGGCCTAAGAATTTTTCGCGTTGTTCATTAAAATAATGGCAATAAAGTAAGTAGTGATTTTCATCACCAATAGAAGCTGTGTTACAGAGAGTACACTTTCTGTCCTGTAATGGTGTTCCTTCATATCTGCCTGTTTCGACCGGGAGTCTATGATTCGCTGTGCAGAATTTGAACATCTTTAATGACTGGTGTTTGCTTAAAACAAAAAAATAGTGTTCTAGTTCAAGCGATGTTTTGAAACTACCGTATATAGTTCCTTTATTTGAATGCTGAAGGCTATCATGCCAGTTTTGTTTATATTGATCTATTAAGATTTGTTTAATTTCCTGCAGTATGTTACTGTTGTTAATATGTTCTTGATTGTACCATAAATCAGGGCGGCCTACAGAGGTAAGTATGGTTTTAATCTTTTCAATCCACTTAAAATGTGTGTTTTGCATAGATAATATATAACTGTAAATTTTGTAACTTATTTTGTTTCTGTTTCCAGTGAGAAGACGTAACCAAAAGGATATCATTCATACACCTGTAGGATGAGCACATAATTAGCATCTTGCCCAATGACCATGCAGTATTCATCAAGATTAAAAGTGATCTGTTCTGATTGGCTGGGACATTTAGCTGAATTACAATAGAGAAGCTCTGCCTCCAAATATTGTATGCCTTTTAACAACCCAGACATTCTTCGTGTATGCATCCATGGCAAAACTAAAGCATATAAATCCAACTCACAGCCTAATCAATTAAGTAGAGAAATGATGCTCATTAAAGTGTTTCTGAGAACTGTGATCATTCATGAAATTATTTTTTCATTGAAACAAATATGATATTAACAAATAACTATAATTTACTATTTTACTAAAAATGTTATGAATTGACAATGAGAAATGAACACATGTCCAACTGCTCCAGAGTCAGGTGCTCTAACACTAAACTAAAATTATTTTTGCCCTTAGTTATCTTCTTTAAAATGATCTGAGCAGGTAAGTCTATGCTAGGTGTTGGTGTTAAATTACTTACCTCATCTCTACACTGCTTCTGACACATCTGACAATACCATCGCAGCTTCTGAAGACCCTTGGCCTTGATGCGGTTAGCTATGGCCTTTGGAGTTAGGAAACCCCCTTTCTCTTTGCCCATTTTTTATGAAGGTATCTACAACATTTACAATAAAATTGACATGTTCAAGAAGTTAACCAATACAATACAAGAAGTTGACCCAACTTCTGGTGATATCTAAATTGTGTGATTTATGAATTAAAAAATGGATACATTTTTATTTTTAGAACAATGCTAATAAAACAGCTCCAAGGCCTAAAATTAAGTTAACAAATATGAATTTAAACAGTTTATTCTTTTATACTTGCTGTAGTAAAAAATAAATTTAGTGTGCTGACTAAACAAAATGACATAGCTGGTAACAAGGCTCACCAGGATATATAAATCTTTCACTGAGGTTTAAAAGGAGCACAAAAAAAAATGTTTGCTTAATGGGTTTATCATCCCATCAAAAGTATTTCAGTTATCTGAAGATGGAGTCCACTTGAAGCAGATATAGTGCTGCCTTCACTGTGTGTAGCATGCCGTGAACACCTGGCATGATACCACACCCAGTCACATTATCCTGACACCGGGGCCAACCAGTTGTGGAACTACCCTTATATTTGCTTGAGCATTAGCATGGGATCTATACAACTACCATTTGTTACGACTTTGGTATTTTGCGGCCCGGGATCAAGCCAGGGGCCTCCCTTACCTGGAGTCAACACTCTACCAATTGTGCTACCATGTCCGGTCAAAAAAATGCATCTATTTAAGATTGTCACATACATTTATCAGGTAAAAGTCAGTCTTAATTGCTGTGACAAATGAATAACAAGTATTAATACGTCTAAAGTATATGGAGTAATTCTAATATCATTTGCTTAGCGTGTTTACAGGTCTAAACGGTTTTGTGTACCACTACAAGTTTAAAAAAAATGAGAATTTCATTTTGTTTGATATTCGTGTACCTTTCTATGGATTGTCGTCGTGATTAATGTATATTTTTAAAGAAACAATATTCATTTACACATTACAAATTATAACCAGTTTCAACCAATTTTTTAAAAATATTTAAAGCGTTTCTTTTTTGCGTTCTCGTTTACTTTCACATCAAATTTTCTAAATTTGTTTACGGTTGTGTTGTTTAAAAGGACCAACGTATTAGAAATTTTAATGCTTTGTATTCCATGGCCCCTGTAAAAATGTTTCACTGGTGTGAGACATTTGCTGTATTCATACAGATGTTAAATATTGACATTACATTCCTTAACAAAAAATTAGTCTAATTTAATGATACCGTTTACAAAAGTATTGTGTGTGATAAATATTTCTATAAAGAGCAAATCGAACAATCTTCCGAACTGTTCCCCGCCATCAACAACGGTACAGGCTTGACATAAATTAGTTGGGTCTAATACGTATAAATGTGTAAGGTTTGATGGCGAGATGGCCACGCCTTCTTATGAATATGTATAAACGGTTTAATGCCGACACGTAAAGTCTGATAATTCCGAAAACCACACTTCCTTACATCTATTTTAACAGTAAGTATCCATGACTTTTAACAGTAAGCATCCATGACATTTTCGCAATAAAATAGCTGTAAAAGATAAATTAGTGCGGTCTGATCAAATGTAATGCATAAGGCCTGGTCTGATCACCACGCCTCCTTATAAAGAGGAATACACTGTCACAAACGCGAAAGGTTTGATCCAATAGCTAATAAAATCAGGCTAATATATATTTGGTATTTTGCGTTAAATTTGCTTCAGTTAAGATTTATGAGTTTGTGTCTACCAAATTTTTTTACTCCATTTATTTTAAATCAACACAAAACAAACCACAAAAAGTAAGTATGAGGTACGATGATCCCGATGACCAGTCCCCTTATACACTAGTTAACATACCACGTGCAGTCTAATAAGCCCATCAACATTTATAAGGTTCGATGTTTAATAACATCAACACATGCAGTATGATAAACCCATCAACAATTTAAGTTCGATGTTTAATAACATGAACACATGTAGTCTGATAAGACCATCAACATTTAAGGTTTAATCTTCGATACGTGTACATCAACACGTGCAGTCTGATAAGCCCATCAACACGTAAGGTTCGATGTTTAATAACATAAATGCAGTCTGACCAGCCCAGCTCATCAACACGTAAGGTTCGACCTTTAAAAACCTCAACACACGCAGTCTGATAAGCCCATCAACACGTAAGGTTTGATGTTTAATATCATCAACACATGCAGTCAGATAAGCCCATCAACACGTAAGGTTGGATGTTTAATATCATCAACACATGCAGTCAGATAAGCCCATCAACACGTAAGGCTAGATGTTTAATATCATCAACACATGCAGTCAGATAAGCCCATCAACACGTAAGGTTGGATGTTTAATATCATCAACACATGCAGTCAGATAAGCCCATCAACACGTAAGGTTTGATGTTTAATATCATCAACACATGCAGTCAGATAAGCCCATCAACACGTAAGGTTGGATGTTTAATATCATCAACACATGCAGTCAGATAAGCCCATCAACACGTAAGGTTGGATGTTTAATATCATCAACACATGCAGTCAGATAAGCCCATCAACACGTAAGGTTGGATGTTTAATATCATCAACACATGCAGTCAGATAAGCCCATCAACACGTAAGGTTGGATGTTTAATATCATCAACACATGCAGTCAGATAAGCCCATCAACACGTAAGGTTGGATGTTTAATATCATCAACACATGCAGTCAGATAAGCCCATCAACACGTAAGGTTGGATGTTTAATATCATCAACACATGCAGTCAGATAAGCCCATCAACACGTAAGGTTGGATGTTTAATATCATCAACACATGCGGTCAGATAAGCCCATCAACACGTAAGGTTGGATGTTTAATATCATCAACACACGCGGTCTGATAAGCCCATCAACACGTAAGGTTGGATGTTTAATATCATCAACACACGCAGTCTGATAAGCCCATCAACACGTAAGGTTGGATGTTTAATATCATCAACACGTGCAGTCTGATCAGCCCATCAACACGTAAGGTTCGCCTTTCAATAACACTCATAGGTATATAAGAAAAGGTTCTTTTAGAATCAACAGATATTTAAATCTAAACTACCTATAGACAAAGGCAAATAGGGTAAATGTAAATGTGACGAACACAGACAGAGACGAGACTTAACACACTTGTAGTTACCACCTTGGAAAGGCAAGTCGACAAAACTGGTTAGTGGAGCGCTCCAACCTCGCACTTTCCTGGGTTTTTTTCTTTCAAAGAAACAGTGCCATAAATGAGTAAAGTTTTTTAATTGTGAACGCACTGCTGTAAGTGTGTATTGATATTTCGCCATCACAACGTCATTTCATGATAAACTTGGCTGAATCATCCAGTGAAGCTATTAATATCTTAGTGTAGATCTACATGAAAAGTGGCGTGATCGATGTTTCCATAAAGTTTATAGAGCGGGCGGATTTAAACCAGTGTTAAAATGGCTAAGCACGGCAAGGAAGTAGGCTATCTAGTGACACAAAACGGAATATTATTAAACTAATTGAAAGTGGTTGGCGTGCCAGGGATATTGCAAGAGTTTAAATTTGTGTGAGAGCACTGTTTCAGGGATTATGAAGCGCTGGTAAGATCGTGGAGATATTGAAAACAAAGCGCGACCCGGAAGAAGCGGAATGAGCGTGCTCTTTCAATGATTGTAAAACAAAATAGGCGGTCAGCTACATTTCCTTGGATATAAACGAAGATCAGTTAGAAAAATCTAAGGAATACGTGAGGTGAACAAGAAAAAACGTCTAGCATGGTGCAAGGGGGGAATAAATTGGACTGTTGAAAATAATCGGTAAAATATTATGTTTACAGACGAAATGATCCATATAAAACCAGAGGGTAAGACTAAAGTATGGAGAAAAGCATCGGAAAAGTGGCGACCTGAGTGTCTTGGCTATGTTGCTAATGAGCCCACCTCTCCCTTAAAGTTGATGGTGTGGGGATGTATAACATATCACGGAGTTGGCAAACTTTGTGTTTGTAGAGGGAAATATAAACTCTAAAAAGTGTATTTCTATTTTAGACAACAAGTTATGGCCAGTTGTAGTTAAACATTACGGTGATAATAGCTGGATATATCAGGATGATAATGCTCCCTCTCACAAGTCAAGACAATCTGAGGATTGGAAACATCGGAACCAAATCCCACAACTGAGCTGGCCTGCACAATCTCCCGATCTGTCTCCCATCGAAAATGTTTGACAACTTCTCTAAAACACGATCAAAATAGACTTTTTCCAAGCCGAAATGTCGCAGGTCTTTAACACCAACTTACCCATGCATGGAATGAACTCCCTGTTTATTATATTGTAACGACCGCAGGGGTAGAAATATAAGCGCTTCAAACTAGCCTCGCTGCTGGGTTAACTCTTTAGCGACGCGGTTAAAGCGGCTTCCCGATTTGCGCGGTTAAGCAACGGTTACCGTGGCCGGTGTACGGATGGGTGACCGTTGGGGAGCGCCGGCCTGCGTTACATTGGTGGCAGCGGTGGGATAGTCAACTGCCGGACTGGAGTTGCGTGCCCACGGAACTTCCCAGGTCAAGTCTCGGAACGAGACTTCTCGGAGGGGGGAGTAATGTAACGACCGCAGGGGTAGAAATATCAGCGCTTCAAACTAGCCTCGCTGCTGGGTTAACTCTTTAGCGACGCGGTTTAAGCGGCTTCCCGATTTGCGCGGTTAAGCAACGGTTACCGTGGCTGGTGTACGGATGGGTGACCGTTGGGGAGCGCCGGCCTGCGTTACAATATATAGAAATTATATGACAGTCTTCCCAAAAGATGTCGGCAAGTAATCACCCAGAAAGGTGGAATTACCAAGTATTGACATCATTTCATAATGAGGTAAGTGAGATTTAAGTGTTTGTTTACATTCATAAATCATATATAAACCCCTTTTTTTCTAAGCAGTATTTCTTCAAGATAAATTATATATTAATGTTCAGCCTATCTGATGTTTCATCAGAAGGCATATAATGCTCCACCTTGTGATGCTTTTGTTTAAACTTTTGCTAATAAAACCCAAAACTGGTTGAACCAACATTAATAACATTATTAATTTTACTGAGATTAGGGGTCACTAGATCTAGTTAGTTAAGCCAATGCTAATGAGGTCCAAGCAACCCTGGCAAGCTATATCTAGACAAAATTGCAAGCAGTGTTCGATTCATTCTTTGAAGCCAGTGTCAAACTAAGAATAATGTCTTATTCTAATCACGGTTTGTTTGCCTCGTGCATAACTAGCTCAGTATGACACAGCACATGTTCACCGCACTAATTTTGGCCAAAGACCATTGAAGTAACAACAATAAAGATCAATTCACTTTTCTTCCTGCATAAAACATTACTCAGTGTGTGAAAAAAGCAAATAGTTCTTTCTAAATAGCACAGAATACATTCCTTCATAAAGATACAATAGGAGAATGAAAGTGTTATAAATAAAGCAAATATATATATAATATATGTAACAATATTATACCCCTGTTAGGGGTAGGCATAATTTCTTCTTAAAATGAAAATCTAATTTAGGATGATTTTGAACACAACCTCAATTGTAACAGTATATATTATGAAATAAATGAATCATCTGATGAAAATGGGCATCAAAGTCGGTCATAGCAAATTATCTGGATGACAATATACGTGACCACAAAAGTTAAATGGTTGTTTCAGTTTTAAAGTAGAATACTGTGGCGCATGGCTTAGATAGGAAATACATGTCTACTATATGAGTGGGGTGTTGTGCTTTACTTTTCACATTAGTACAGGGTTTTAATAAGCAGCGGGTCACAAGGTCTTTTTCAGGTTACAATAATTTATTTCGTTGTTTGGGTAACAAAATTTTATCAAAACTATCTCCAAACACTAAGTAAGTATTTTAACTTGTATAGGTATGATGTATAAATATCATGAATTCATATATATCATGCAGGTTTACATGTTTAATTTGCTAAAAGGCTCTTTTACACGTACCAATGGTAAACACATTTTGAATGGTATAATCAGTGGTTGATCAAAATACCATAACATTATTTCCAATTATGAGAAATGTTAATGTAATAAAAACAATTGTATTTTTGTTCTCATTTCAGCCCAGAATGTGTAAGAAGTAGATTGATCCCTCCCACCATTAGGCTACCAGCCGAGTGTACTCTGCCCACCATCCCCAGGCAACCAACAGTATTGCCCCACCCACCACTACCAGGCAAGCAACAGATTGTTGCCCACCAGGCGAACAGCAAAGTGTTACCGCGCCCACCACCACCAGAAGACAAGAAGAGTGTTGCCCTGCGCACTGTCACCAGGCGACCAGCAGTTTGCCTTTAGTCGACCACCAGATACAGATAGAGTAGTGGTGCCCAATTACAACGGCCAGGGCAAAGTTGCCCACCATTGACAGTTACAAACAAGTTGCTCATGAAGAAAAGCCAAAATAAAATGTCTAATAAAGGGAACATTGCAACTTAATATATGTCATTCTAACCATTCTATGTCCCAAGCTTCTCAAGCATTCAAAAGCTTTTCTGAAACTTAGTTTCTCCATTCATATTGCTACCAGGGTTCGATTATGTTTAGTCATTAAGCTGTCTGCTCTGAATTACTAACTAGTAATTCTTTCAATAAGTCGTTACTAAAAATATACGTAGTTGCCTTATTCTTGCTTTCTTGCTTTGTTACTTGATTCATTCTTCTGCCATATCAACTTCTCTCAGTGTTGGATGCCCAGTTTTCATTGCTTGGCCTGTTAATTCAATTTGGATTCAACATACACTCTGTTGTACACTGACTGTCATTCAACTACTTGTTTATTTGCCATTCTGACTCACACTTAGCAAAAAGTTGTCATTGAAGTTTGATTGCCTAAGAGTACTTTTGCTAGCATTTTCTTGGCTTTCTGAGGGTTTTCATTCTACTCAAGCATCAAAATTGTTCATCTACTATGTCTCAGGTCATTCTTAAATCTTGCCAGTGATATTCTTATCTTAAGGGCCGTTTTTGCATCTGTCATTTAAGGTTAAGTACTCCTGGCAGGATCCCGGCGATGGCATGCCATTCGCGATCATTCAAGAACTAAAGGCTGTGCGCACAGCAATCATCAAAAGGGTAGATTGGCCTGTTGACATGGTAGTGTAGTGTAAATGTGTAGGGTAATATGAAAAAAAGCTTGAGTAGATCACTTTTAAATGGGGTGTATATTTTATCATTTCATCATGGATTCATGCAGGAGGGAAACATTAGAAACATTTTGACTGTTAAATTAAGGTTTAGATCTAAGGTTTTATCCTTCTCTGCTTACTCTTAAGGGCTGTTAATTAAATATAATTATGCAAGCAATAGTATCTCTGAGGCAATTAAAAGTCACTGACATCATGTTTGTTAAGAAGGAGCAAGAAAGGGCAAATAAAGAAATAATGGTTTGACAAGACATGCATGGGGGAGTTGCTGAGGGTGAAAGGTTGACTGAAAAGTTCAGAAATGTTGATTGTCCATTTCTAGTCTGATTGATGTAGGTGCTGCAGAAACTGGATGAAGCAATAAAGGAATAAAGCAAGCAGCGGGCAATTATGGAGTCGGAGAGTTTTAAATTTTCGTCTTTAGCCATTGACTGGCCTAGCCACATACAACAAAACCTGATGTTGAAAAGAAAAGAGGACCAAGTAACAGGGATCACTGAAGTAAAGGATGTAGTTTGTGTGGGGTGAAAATACGGGTAGTTGGACTGAGTATCATTATTTAGGACATAAAAAACAACCTGTGTAACTAGTTTGAGGGATAAATTGTGCAATCATTGAGCGACTGGGCTGAGAGGTTTTCTGCCAGTCTGGACCCAATGCCTAATTTTATCTATTTATCAGACATACATTGTTATTGCTCTTGTCAATTATGAATGGTATCATAGGTTACTTTCGAAACAGAACAATAATATAAAATGCCAACTAAACATTGATTTTAATTGTTTTCAAAACATATGCATTGTTAAAACTATAGCTTTGATCCTTAAATTTATTGCTGTTATATTTTAGCATTTCTTTGATCTACAGATTTGACAAAATGTAAAATTGATAAAGAAGCTGAGTGCAGTTGTTGTTATTTGTAAAAATAGCTATGCCTAGACAAACTGGAAAATAACATATTTTGGATGTAAGGAATTTCTGTGCAATAAATGATAAATAGTCCTACAGGGCAGTCACCCAAAAGTGTGCAAGATCTCGCATGGGAAACATACCACAGACATTTTGACATGAGAGAGCAGTAGGGCTCTTAGATTTTGGGCTTAGCAGTTAAATACAGTTTAAACAATGTTTCTCTTCACAGAATTATTGTTGTTTGGACATTTTTGCAGTAGCATTTAAAGGTTAGATTAAAAATATCATTTATTTTTATTATTTATTATTATTTGTTTTCATATTTATTTGTTTCGAAGCAATATCATCCTGTCATATGTAAATGTTTCTTTAATGACTTCAGTTCTCTCCCATCATTGACACTGCAGCGAAAAAAGGTATTAAGTTCCACTGGCCAGAAATGGTTCAGTGGACAAATGGTGATGTATACTTATCATACTATTATGGTGAAAGTAGCTGCAGATGGTTGATGATTGGATGAGTGTCTGAGAGCCTGGACAAAGGTTCACCTTAGTTAAAAAATCGTTGCATATGATCAAAATTATTTTTGCTTTTGATGCATTTGGCTAGTAAATGATCAGGACTCATATGTAAAATGTTTTGTTGGCTTTTTAAATCTTTATAAGTAGCAAATTTTAAGCTGTTAATAATCTAGGGCTGATAGAGAAGTAAACTATTTGATATTTTTGGACTCCGTATTATGCCATTTGTCTGGGGTACTGGCATGCTTGATATGACATGTAAACAGTCCTTCCATCTTTAAGTGAACTGATCCTGTTCTTAAAGAATCTTAAATTGACACTGTAAAATATATATAAAAGTTACTTTGATTAACATTGTTTGTGCTTGTAATTTAAAAGCAAATACATGAAGGAAAATTTTAACCTTCAACTATTTCACTTATATTTTACAGTTTAGATTTTCCATAGGCCTCCTTGTTAAACCTTTTAAAACTTAAACATTAAAACCTTTCAACCTTTAATTTCTTCACACTTTTGCTGAATGACCCTTCAGGCATTTACTAGTAGTTTACACTCTTACAGTACTGCATGTCTGTCTATTGCTTTACTGTGATGTTTTAATTTAGTGAGACACTTTGTTTAATGTTGTGTTTCAGCCAAATTAGTATATAAATTGTTTCTGTAAAAATGGCCTTTGTAAAAAATTTCTCTTTAAATAGATTTTTGTTTGCTTTGTGACAAATTTCACTAAAAGATTGTTATTTTAATAAAGTTCAGGCTTTTAAAAAACTATTATTACACGTACTGTGGTCTGCTAAAATGTCTGGCTTCTATTGCAATGTACACAATGCTGTATGAAGGCATGGTGTATCTTGGTAGATATTGTATTGGTTTTTGTTCATTTTTATACACAAAGCAAACTTTATTTTAAGCCTTGTACAGGTCAATTTATTCCAGAAGAGATGTTTTATTAGACACCTTAGTAAGCTTGTACACAAAAGTCTGCAGTTTTCATTTGGTCTCATAACATTGAATAACATCAGGTCTCCTGGCAAGATAAGTGACCCCACCCAGCCCCTTCCTTTAGGAACCTTTATTTTTTTACATATTTAGGGCACAACTTTATTTAAAATGAAAATTACCTAACAATATACACTTGTGCAGTTCTGATTGTCTTTCTACTTTTTTTTAGCTTATTTTCTTTATCTTATATAACATCAGACCAAAGATGTTTTATTCCATACAGTGTATTGGTTACCATAACAACAGTCCTTCATGATCTTGTCTCTTGACAAATTTCACTAAAAACATCTTTTTTGATAGTGTTTAATTGTTCCAAGTCAATAATTAATCTGTAATAAGCAGAATAACTTAATTTTATTGTAAAGACTTTAATACAATGTGGATAACTTCAGGAAATGGATAATACTGAAAGATATTGTGTGATACATGTATTGAAATTTGAATGAAGAAATTGTTAACTTGTCTCAATGCTTTAATGTAGAGAGCACAGTTGTGATGTATATGATGCAGGGATTCCATCTACTTGGAGTTTATATGATGCTGCTTTCAATGTGGTAGCATACCACGACATGTGTCATGAGATAAACCTACCAGACAGATTAATTTTCAATTTGTTTAAATATTTTTATTACATTTTGACTATTTAAAACTATTTTTCTCAATATCTTCTGCTGTTAAATAACTCAGATAAGTTAAATTCAGCTTTAAACTTGTACATTGCCTTTATTGTAAAGCATAAGCATTTAAACATCATACATCATGTCATATACCAAACAATGATATTTGAATGACTTCTGTTCTCTCCAATCATTGACACTGCTGTGAAAATGGGCATAAAGTTCCTCTGGCCAGCAATGGTTCAGTGGGCAAATGGTGATGTATACTTATTGTACTATGATGGTGAAAGTAGCAGCAAATAGTTGATGACTGGTCGAGTGTCTGAGAGCCTGGATTGAGGTTCACCCTAGTTCAAAAATCATGGCATGGTACTTTTCAAAAATTATTTTTGTTTTGATGCATTTGGCAAGTAAATGGTTAGGAACAAATTATAGAGATTTTTTTATAATTATTTATGGTTCTGATGTCTTTGGCTGTTAAATGGTCTAGTCGCAAGAGAGTTCTTAAAGAACATGTCATTTGTCTGAGGTACTTGTATACCACACACAGCCAAACTGTCTTCTGCATGTAGACTGCCTCTGTTATCTAAAAGGTTTGCTTGATAGCATATTGAAATGAAACTTTGGTAGGCATAAATGGCTTTTTTTTAAATAATTACCAAATAGGATTACTTAGCATGTGTAAAGTATTGTAATATTGTTGATGATAGCCTTTGCAATACTGGATATTAGAAATACAAATGTAGCATGTTCTATTCTGAAAAACATATTTTGAAAAGTAAATTCCTTCCCTGTTTATTGGAGTCTAAGAGTGATTTAAATGTTCTAACAACTATTAACACATTTTAAAGGATGAACATCTTAGATTCAATTTAAATGACAAATGCACTTCTTGTTAATTGCTGACAAATCCAATACAAAAAGCAATGACAATTGTTACGATTAATGCTTGTTCTCTAAAAGGTCTTGTTTGTCAGTTGGTCAGACTGCATAAAATTAAATATACTTTTACTAATATTGTTTTTTACCAACTTCCCAAACATTGGTCTTCATGTGGTTTTGTGTATGTTATGTTATCAGTAACTTCTTGTACAGTTCATTCAACAAAATTACTCAAGGTATTTACTTAGTAAAGTAAAACAAGCAATATTTTTGGCTGCAGAAGAGCGTATGTCTGGAAGGTCAAGTGGTTAATGTGCTTAGGTCTAATAGTTGAGACCCCCAGTTTGAAACTATTATTTTTGTTTAAAACAATGATTTTGTATTTTAGATTTGTTTGTTTGTTTTCATTTATTTTACAAAGTTACCTGTTAAGTTTGTGAATAGTTTAACTAATAGAAGACAAAGTGGTGAACAGAAACTTTAAAAAGTTATGTGAAAACACATTAATCTTATGATGAATTTCAGTTAAGCTCACATGTAGTATATTGAAAGATGGTGGCTTGCCTCAATGTGTAGTTGTACATTTAGTGTTTAAAGTTTATTGAACAGTTAAGGAATACGTTTACTTTAGTTATTGGGTCCAGTTCTGTGCATTGGACTTGAGAAGGTAATTTGATGCAATTTTTGTATTAAAAGGAAAGGTATGCAGTGACTTTCAGCACAGTCAGACATTTTTTCTCTTATGTTTTTTTTTTGTGTAAATTTTATAATTGTATAAGGTTTGGAAAGATATGATTAAGCATTTTGACTACTTGTACATGCATGTATCCTCTAAAAGCAAGTATGTTTCTAGGTATGCTCTCTGTGTATCATTATATGCTTTTTTAAATTAATATAGTTAATTTCTTGATGTTCAAGTTCTACATCAATTGAATGTTATGTGTTAATTGAGGCATGTCTGTGCCATTGTAGTATTCTAGCATAGGCTGTTCTCGGGAACAGAAGTTAGTTGTGTGAGAACAGTTGAAGACTTCTTGCTGCCAACAATACATTTTATGTTTGTAATAGTCAGGCCATTGTTGTTTTTTGTTAGTTATTAAATGGTTGGCTGTAATGAATAAATGCACTAAGAAATCTACAAATTTAAACAGCAAAGAGCTGTAGTGTATCAGGAACAGTTTTCCAGAGTTTTATGAGGTTTATTTCTGGTTTTTAATCTGGCTTGATACACTATTTGCTACACTTGTATTGTCATCATTAAATGTATCATGTAATAAATGAAATGTTTGTTTATTCTATCACCTCAAAAAATAAATACATTTGTTTTTGAAGTGTGTGTTTGATTATTCTTTCGAATTTCCATCTTTTAACAACCAAACAAATGTTGAAAGTGCCTCAGATGTCAAAACTGACTAAGGAGCAGAAAGAAAAGCTTGGTGAATAAATGAATTTTTTTTTTAATAAATTGTGAATAGGGATGAAAGATGGATTATTATACTGAGCCTTAAAAGTTTTCAATGATTGCATCTGCTGGTGAGCACACTGTTAGTGCTTCAAAATAATGTAGACTTATGCTATTTTTCTTTGATAGACCATTTCTAAAAGGTCCTGTTTCCAGAGGTTCATCATATGCTTAATGGATATGTGTATGCATTCATTTTATGTGATTGGCTTGATTATATTATTTTAATCAGATTTATATGTATAGGTATAACAAGGAAGATACAATTCAGTTTTGATGAGATTGGTCATATTTAAAATGTGGTATATTTAAATAACAAATTGTGTTCATATGAATAATCTGTTATTTAAAACATGAAGCCTTTGGATTAAGGTGTAGCAAGTGTAACAAACAATTTATAAAATTTAAAAATTAACACAACTAATGTGCTGTATGTTTTAACGTAGATGTGCATGCCTAATGTTAAGAAAATTTTCTATCCAGTTTTGAATTTATTGATATTTTTTCTTCTAAAATTGATATTTAAGATATTTATTTAGAAATAAGGAAACTCCAAATATAAAATTATATCCTCTTTAGGAAAAGTGTTTTGCTATTAAGTATTGTTTGGAAATAAATTATAGTATAAGACAAACCAACCAAACAGGTTACTTGATTGGTTTGACAAACTATCCCAAATATGGAATTAATTACTTACAAACAACACTTTAGGCTTATTTTCCCATCAAAAACAATCACCAATCCCGAGAAAGCCAAATGATTTATTTCAGAGTTGCCCAAAATTTTCTTTATAGTATTTTGGTTGATGCTGCAAATTATAAAATAATTTCACCACATGGTTTTGATAACTTTAGACTTTGAATATATAAGGTAATAAATTTGTAATCAAATTTAGCAAAAATAATTATTTTAAAATTAATTTACTAAATAAAAAATTACACATATTTTATTCTTCAGGTGGTAGAGGTACAGAAAATATGTCAAAAGTAAGAAGAAGAAAAATTGCCCATGCGCGCCAATACCGGAATTCAAACCCTCAGTCCAGTTTTGGGGAATTTAAACCCTAATTTTGATACTCTTCAATTGATGTGCTTATAAAACTGTATGTGTTGATGATACCAATCATAGAACCTTGCCTGGTGATGGGATTATCAGACTACATATGTTAAAGGTGGTATCAGACAGTTACAGGACCAAAATATTTTTTTCTCAAATAGCCAAAAAAGTTATTGTTACTAATTTATATTTGAAAGCGAACTCGTCATGGATGCGTAATGATAAACAGATGAAAGGAAGTGTGGTTATCGGAACTATCAGACCTTGTGTGTTGCCATCAGACCGTTTATGCATATTCATAAGGAGGCGTGGCCGTCAGGCCATCAGACCTTACGCATTTATATACGTCAGACCGCACAAGTTTATGTCAAGCCTCCACCCATCAAGAACAGAATAATGCCAGGTGAAAAGAACAAAAGTCAAAGAGTTGGACGCAATGTCTGTATACAATAGTTGTACTGATTCATTTTGAATTATAGTTAAATTCTGATGTGCTTAAGTCTGTTGACTATTTCCTAATTTTCCGGTATAAGGTTTGTTAACCATTTCGGACTCTGTTATTTCGTACCAATAAATTTCGTTATGTACCAGTTTTTATTTTTTTCTAAGTTTCAAATAATCATTTATAAATCAGAACGTAGTAGACTAAAATGTCTGCAAGTTGGAATAAAGTTTTTAAGAAACTTAATGTTTCACACTGCTTACATATAAAACTTGGTTTTATAAATTGGGCTCCATACTGTACGTTTTTGTTGTTTATGGAATATACAGATTTTTTAGGTTCATACTTGACTTTCAGCGCAAACATGTCTGTAAGGTACAAAAATATTGATCATGAACACATGTAGAAGAAACACAACACTTATCTTTAAATATTTCTCAAATATTTGAAACCCTGTCCAAGGTATCCAGATGGATTCTACTTTCATTTTCTTATTAGATATTAAATGACTGTGTACATTCTGTCAAACTGTTACATTCTATTGCATTTTTGATGGACTTTTGACCAGGATGTAAGGCATGCTTGTTTCAGCAGTTGGTCATTCCAGTAAATTGTAACAACTTTCTCAATTTCTCTCAAATTTATTTTTATTGTAAGAAAATTAAATATGTAAACAGTATTATATTTGTTGGATAAAAACTGCGTCATAAATATAGACAGATGTATTTCATCATAATTGAGTTATAACTTTTTAAAAGTAAACATTTAATGCTTACAAAAGCTGTAAGAGTTGAACTAGTTTTGTGGACATTGATTGATCTATTGTAGTTGGACGAAGGTTAGATTAATACTTTTATGATACTATGATAGGCTTTATGGTAAAGATTAATATTCATATAAACTAAATAATATTACATTCAAATAAACCGGACCAGGTAGCGCAATCGGTAGAGCGTCAGCTACAGGTATGAGAGGCCCCGGGTTCAATCCCGGGCTGCGACATACCAAAGTTGTTAAAAATGTTAGTAGCATAGCTCCCTTGCTAACAGTCAAGCACATATAAGGGTGGATCCACGACTGGTTGGCCCGGTGTCAGGATAATGTTTCTGGGTGTGGTATCATGCCAGGTGTTCATGGCATGCTATACATAGTGAAGGCTGCACTATATCTGCTTCAAGTGGATACCATCTCCAGATAGCTGAAATACTGTTGGTGGGACGATAAACCCAACAGACAAATAAACTCGTAACAATAAGTCCAATTAACAAACAAACATTAAAATAAATACTAGTATACAAACACTGAATAGGCATTAACATTAAAGAGTAAGTCAAAATGAAATAAATAAGACTACATTAAAATAAAAACTTAATAACTTCCAATGTACTTAAAAATCAGTACATGAAAAACTGGTACGGTACAAGATTAGTGTAGAACAAACTTAACATGTAATTGATAGTTTTGTGCTAAAGTTTGCTATAGGTGTGTCTTTTGTATAGCTAGCACAACAGATAATATTGGCAGGGGATCAACAAATTAGCGGAATATTTGTGTAAAATTAGTTCTAGGTTTTCTGGAGCAAGAAGTTAAAATGCTCTTCATGCTTTACAGCACACTGACACTTGATAGGTCATACGGCATAAAAAATGTTTAAATAGCAAAATGTAAATTTGACAAAATATCATGATCCCAAGAGGGTGTTGTGAAGCTTCTAAAGGCTCTGATACATCACGTTGCTGAAAGACAAGAAATCAAACCTTGCAATAGTTGTTGATTTTTTTTAATGTGCTTCATATACAGGATTCTGATTTCTAAATTCCAGCCTACTTTTGATTTTCTTCTGCCTTTATATTTATAGTCAATTGTGAGACTATGTTTTTATAATTGATTGAGGAGGACTTTTTTTCTTCTGTATACTTAGTTGCTCCAGAATAGGTATGATAGAGTAAATTGTTCTGTTGAGGAAGAAACAATTTGTACAAAGAGCTGTAATAAAATTAAAGAACCTTCTGATTCATGATCCAATGACATGCCATTTGAGAACAGACTGTGGAGGTCTAGGGTTTGAAAGGAATAATTTAGGTAATTTACTAAACTTTTGTTGTTCTTTTTGCCAGGACTCTGACGTCCAGATGTCTCAGACGCAGAGCCAGGGACAGAAGGCGGCAGCCTCAATGTCCAGTGAGGACCAGAAGAGGAAGGTAGATGAGCTTGTCAAGTTTCTTCTTATCATGGACCAGAAAAAATTGCCAATCAAGAAACTAGGTAATTAATTGATGATAGATCATCATAACATAATTTATGTTATTTTGTCCCTGCCTTGACATTTTGACAGGCATTTGCAACACTCTTTCCATCTGTCTGAACAGTTAAGAGAACATCACTTGTCACTATTTGAAATATTATGAAACTTGTTAAAAATATTTAGCCTTCCAAGTAGTTGCATAATACAATTCATGCTAGCCATATTTAGTTGCGTGTTACAATTCATGCTAGCCATAACATTTTTTTTGTCATAAAGTCTGGCCCTGAGATATTATCTTGCATGTAATTTTACTAACAATAAAGGCATCTGGAACAATAAGCACTTTCTGTGAAAAGGAATTGTGATTTGAAAGAATAAATCTTTTGTGCAATTTATATTTAGAAATATTTGTTGAAAAGACATGAATTGAAAATAAATTTGCCTTAAGTAGCATTTTGTGTCCTAAATAAGAAAGTCTAAATATAGCTGTTTGCAAAAAACTTTTTTTTTTATTGTTTATCAATTTTTTTTATTGCTTCTAACAATCTAACTTATGTAGCATGATAAGGGCAGTGAGAAATGACATCCCATCTAATTGGCCTCATTCTAGTTTACCATTTTTGTAAATTTAAACACAGGCATTAGTCATTTTGGTCTGCCACTCACCCCCCACCCCACATGCACACTGCACACTTTTGAGTGGGATGGTTGACGGGTGTTTTTGCCGATCAATGTGACAGTTGCTTGTGGATTTAAATATGTATTTAATTTTTTTCATTGTGACATCACATCCAGACAAATATTGTCATATTGGCGATGTTGCGCTTATTATTGGTGGAGGAAGACTCCAGATTAAAGTCTGGGTAGAACCACTGGTACCTCACAGGTTAGCTCGAATACCTCCCAATAATGCATTGATTATTGAGAAAAATCAGTGTCAATTGCATTAAATTGTACTCATTAGATATTTAAATTATTGACTTCTTGCAAGATTCTATGTGTTTTAATTCTTTTGAAGTATTCGGAAAAATATATGTTAGAAAGGTTAATCACATCTAAAGTAAGTAGCATTCAAAATATCACAAAATACTACACATCTGTTCTTTTTATATTGTGCAGCATTGGATCTGACATGTTCAGTCATTGTCACAAGACCGGCCGCAATAGCTCAGGTGGTAGAGCGTCGGCTTACGGATCGGGAGGTAGTGGGATCAAACCCTGGCCAGGTCAAACCAAAGACTTTAAAGTTGGTAGTAGTGGCTTCCCTCCTAACGCTCGGGGCTAAGGGGACAGCATTATGCCTGACTCATCGGTCAGTATAATGGACCGGCTGGGTTCAGTCCCTAGGCACCTCATAAGTGCCCCTGT
Organism: Sinonovacula constricta; assembly: GCA_007844125.1. Lineage (NCBI taxonomy): Eukaryota > Metazoa > Mollusca > Bivalvia > Cardiida > Solecurtidae > Sinonovacula > Sinonovacula constricta. The sequence continues at coordinate 57,896,375 of CM017561.1, forward strand.
GCTATAATGATAGAAATGTCGCTGCACAGTATCGGCAAAAATGCCGGCTAATCCCGTCCCATCCCTCATTGTCACAAAGATGTTTTTAGTATTTATTATTTCATCTGTTGTGCTAAATTCTTTCAGATATTAACAAGCATGTTCTGAAGGAACATTCCAAGGCATTGCCAGTTATTATCCAGAAGGCTGCAAGAAAATTAAAGCAGGTAAGTGAACAGTTTAATTTCTTGATAAGTTGCTGTAAAATTTGATTCATAAATTGACTTATAAATTCTCAGACCCGTACTCGTTGTGGAAAAGTTTTTTTAACAAGGAGTGGTCCAGACCTGTGTTTGTGCTTTTTATTTAAAAAAGACAATTATCTGGGGGTTTCTTCACTAATGATATTTTGAAACTATTTTTCGTGTCAGTTTTATAGTAGTTGTTAGGTCTAAAGTCCAGATATGAAAAATATACTTTTTTCCAATTTTTAATGAGTAATTCCCAGTTAGAAGAAAACTGCATTTAGGAGGTAAAATTTAATTACTAAAACAGTATTTGAAACACAGTCTGTACAAATGGTTACATAGCTATTGTTATGCATAGACATATCAGGGTGTGTTTGTTTTTTCTTCTAAAAAGGCTCCGGACCTGGGGCTTTTGAGAAGGGAAAATTTTTGCAGCGTTTTATTAAAACAGGGGAAAGATGTGCTTGTTTAACATTTTATTTGTTTTCATGAATCGCTCTATTTTTCATGTTTTTGAACTTGGCCTCCAGATTATCATAGTATAGACCGGCCGCAATAGCTCAAGTGGTAGAGTGTTGGCTTGTGGATCGGGAGGTCGTGGGTTCAAACCTCGGACAGGTCAAACCAAACCAAAGACTTTTAAGTTGGTAGTAATAACTTCCCCCCTAACGCTCAGGGCTAAGGGGACAGCATTACGCCTGACTCGTCGGTGTCAGTATAAAATCTGCATAGACAAATGAATTTTTCTGTATTATGAACTTTTCTATATTCTTTAATACAGAAATCTTTGGCCAACTTCTCCAGATAAGTAGGGGGAGGGTGTGTTAGTAAAATAGCCTTGTTTAAAAATTTTATCATTGTTTTAGTTTGATGTACTTAAACATTATAGCAAACAGAAGCATCCAGGGTCTAGTAGCCAGGACCTTGAACAATAGATTAGAGGAATCAGCCATTCATAGGATATTTTTTAATAAGCAAGAGAAATTATACAAGCCAAATTTGAAAGGACTTGTTTCCCAATTGGCTATAAAAATTGAATAGAAGCAAAATCATGAGCAGTTGCATTTTAGGAAGTCTGCCATATGGGGATTATATCTAAACATCCCAGATAAAGTCACCATTAAGGCTGTAATATATTACAGGAAAACTTCCATATCTAGATGCTCAAAATTGATGAAATTTCCAAGTCATATAACAAAAGTTTTATAGAGTGTTTATATTTTTAATAAGACTTCGATAAATTTGACCTATCAGACCAATACCTTTGTTTACTAATATTAAACAAACACTTCTCCTAGCTATTAGACCAATAATTTTCTGGTAGCTATTATAGCATCTCATTTCTAGAAGCTTATAAACTCCTCACTTTTCTACAGCTATTAATCTGTCTACTAACTATTAAATCAACATTTTTCTACTAGCTATTAAACCATTTGTATTTTGCAGGTGTTCGGTATAGAACTTGTCGAACTTGAAGGGGATTTAAAAGGGAACTACATACTTGTCAACATGCTAGACATTGATGAAGACAACAACCATTTACAGTGGTATGTTAATATGTGCTCATAAATAAAAAACAAAAAGGCAGGTAACTCAGTCAGTTATCTTGGAACAGCATTGATGGCATTTGCTGCACCTATAAAAGATCCATTCACCTTTATCACAGTAAATACTAGATATATATACACAATAAAGGACCTAAGCACAATTTAGTTTAAAAGCTTAGTATTTATTAAGCTTACATGTATGTGTGTTCACAACTCTACTCTTTTACCTGGTTGGTAGGAGGATGCATCCCCTCCCCCACCCCCTCCTTCCCCCTGGATCCATCCCTAAACTGGACTTTCTTGCACAATTGGTAGAGTGATAGCTCCTGATGCTAATAATCAAGCAAATGAGGCCCGGTAAATGATTCTTTCATTAACGCAATCATTCTAATGGAAACCCTGAATCATTTTGTTTTAAAAAAACTGTCCAAGAAGGTTCTTTTTCAACTTAACTGTGTACCTTAGTTAACACAAAAATATTTAATAAAGAATACGATTAGAGTCGGATACCATTAAGAATGAAACAATAACATACCGGTACTTACGATACAATTTACTAGATTTTTTTACTGTCAACAACATTAAGCCTATATCAACTTTAAGTTACAATACCTTACCACTGCTTTGGGGAATTAGGGCATAATATCTGCATAAACTCATACTTTAGTATAAGTAAAGATGGCTTTGAACACTGCCTGTATTGTTAGACAGTACAAATTGCTATGAAAACACTCTAAAAGTTCAATCTTTCAAATCTATAAATAATCATGTTAGCGATCTCTGCTAAAAATAGTTATTGACGTCAAATTACCCTAATGACACTATATCGTAATTTCAAAAGTGAGTTATCACATGGTTTTCTTAGTTAAAAAAAGCTATCTCTGCAGTGTGGCTCAGATAGAAAATACCTGTTTGCAATGAGGAATGGGAAGTTATGTCCCACTGTTCACACTGATCTAGGGCAGCAATGAACAGCATTTTGCAAGATCTTTTCAGGTATATAATGTTATTTACAAATATTTTGATCCAAATTGTCGGATACCACCTTTAAAGAGGTACTAGGTTGTATTTCGTATTTTTTTTATTTGGCATATGACCCAAATGGCAGACCAGATCTTAACTTTGGAACATGTACTGGGGTATTGAAAATGAACATGAATCTGAGACTATTTCTAATTACTTGCTTAGTTGTAAGAATACATTTTATCAGTCCAACCAGATTGGTAAGTTCTAAGTAACATATTTTATCTGACCAATCATATGCTTAAGAATGGTTTAAAAATGAAGTTCAGAAGTTTAAAAACCATGTGGCCTTGTGATTTTCAGGCCTGATGAAGACAACAGCAAGATGGGATTGTTGATGATTGTGCTCAGCCTGATATTTATGAATGGGAACATTATGGAAGAATGTATGTAATAAGTTTTTTCAAAACTGTTGTCTTAAGAGTTGTTGCTGAAAACCTATCATAAAGGTTTTCAGTCTATTTTAGCAAAAATAGCAAAAAGGAGCAGTACCTTAGGAGCAGGTGTGCTTCATGTCTATATATAAGTCATTAACAGGACAATGATTTGACCGGTAATGAAATACAACATATGGTGTAATTATATGGCATTTTATTATCAGGATTTCTTTTATTATATTTGTTTTTTTTTTATTTATTTAATATTTTTAATTTTAGAAGGAAAAAGACAACATTTTAAATGATTTTTTGTCCCCCAATTAAATCTTTAAAAAAAAAATTCCTTGCAAAAAGAATATACATACATATATACATGTGTATTGATAATCATTTTTTAAATTTTTTTATTCTTGATCTCTCTAGCAAAACTTTGGAGCACATTGAAGAAACTTGGACTGGATGTAGAGTAAGTAACAGTAGTGTTTACTAATTGAACAAATGTTTCTTTTCATTGTGTTACACCTGTTTTTTAATTAGGAGATTGTATGAACAAGTTATTAACAAGATTTTAGTAACCCAACTGAAGGAGGCGCCATTGACGAGCCATTAGAGTTGCTGGCTTGTAATTCCTTAGCCCCTTATGGCCTGGGTTCGAGCCCTTTCATGTGTGTGTGTGTTAACCTGCACTGCAAAAGTGGTTCTACCCAGACATTAGTGTGGGGTCTTCCTCCACCAATAATTAGCTGGACGTAGCCAATATGACTATGACTGTTTTGGTGCGATGTAACAAAAAACAATAGTAACCAAATTACATAAGAAGAACCCATGGTTGAGTAGTCTGGTCCTGTTTGCAGGGTGTGGCTGTTAGTCACGTCAAGAAATTTCATGCAGTAATGTCTTATAGCAAATCTTCGAGCATCAGACATGGTTTGGGCATTGCTTCTTTTATAATAGCTGGATAGTGCCATGGTAACCATAGATGTTTGCATGCAGCCCTTTAAGTCTTTAGTTCAACAAAAAATTCAGTCTTCAGTTATTAAAAGAATGTAGTGTACTTGATAATAGGTGGTTGCTTACTATGACTTCAATTGACCTGTCTGGCTCTCGCATATTTTCCATGTTTTTATTGTCTATATCTATGCACAATGCTGCTTGAAGCCTTAAGCAGTGAGATTTGTATATGCAGTTCCAGATTTTTTGTTCCACTACTTCAGCATGCCTCATGAAGAATTTGGGGACGTGAGGAAACTTATCACGACTGAGTTTGTAAGACAGCGATACCTGGAGGTGACGAAACAATTGACTGCAGAGGTTCCTGTGTTAGAGTTCAGCTGGGGTCAAAGAGCTAAGGTTGAGACATCTAAAATGAAGGTTCTACAATTTGTCAGTCAGGTGTGTAGCAAGTGTAACATAGGGAGAAAATGTGCAGCCAGTCCAGGACACGAACTCGGGACCCTTCGCTGACCGGGCAAATTCTCTACCGACTGAACAAACCGGACCGCTTACACATTCTCTCCCTATCACCCGGCTGCATACAGCCCAGGCAACCTGAAATTCATTCTCATATTTTCACAAACCATATGCTCTGCTTGCAACTCCCAAGCACTTCTCAAGCTTTTGTACCGTAATGACTGCAGGTCATTTGCGTTGGGCGCCATTGTAACATAAGGAGAAAAATGTGCAGCCAGTCCGGGACTCGAACCCGGGACACTTTGCTAACAGGGTGAATGCTCTACCGACTAAACTAACCGGACTGCTAACACATTCTCTCCCTATCACCCATCTGCACAAGTTTCAATAGGCCAGGTCACATTTTTTTTTCTTCTCATTTTTACCTATTGGACATGAAAGCATTACTGAAAACTTAAATAATGTATTCCATGATCACTTAATAAACTTAAACTTATTTTCATGAGATATTATTTCTTCAAAACACTTTGTCTTATCTTGTGAGTTAAAGATTTATCTAACCTATGGTTTAGTAATAAAAAAATAGACCTACAAAGTACATGATGAAACAGTTGTATTTGTGTGTGTGTGTGCATATGTTCATAATGTCTATTCATGCCGAAGCAAAAAGATTATTTGGCCAATAGTGAAATTCACATATGTAACGTTTGAAATTTGCATATACATTGAATTGTCTGCTCGGGTGAATTATATACTCAAGTTATATTGAAATACCATGACCATGACATGTATATATATTGCTTTTTGGTGGCGCGCTGGTCTAAGTTGCCTACTTTTAAGTCACATGTATAAGGACCCATTATCACAAACAAATTTCTGTCTAATTTCAAACTCGAGGCTCAGATTTTGTATACACAAATATTTCTGAGTTTTGAGTGTGTGTCTCAAATCTGGAGTCTACATTTTCTAGACTAAGTTGGTGTCATTCTGCAGAAGATCAAAATGGCCACAGTGCACGAACACATCATTGGGGTGAGAATTTTCATGTGGAGAGGTCTTCCATTTTTCTTTTGGTGCATTAATAGTTTGTCTGGCTCCTTTCTCCTCCTTCTATAGCTGACGCTGCCAATATGAACATAATTGTGTTGGTGCAATAAATCTATAAACTAAACCTACCCATTGCATTGCAAGTTGAAAGTCTCAGTTATCTATTAATCAGTTATTGCACACAAAACTTCAGATCATGGGGTTTATGATTTTTAACCCCAGTTGAGTCTACCTTTGCTTTTTGTTTAAAATATGCTTTTCAACTGTTTTTTGGTATTGATTATCATCCCATATTGCATACACTAAGGATAAACCATTATCATTAATGATAAAAATTAGATTATCTTCTCATATTGTACCTGGTAAGGACAAACCTTTATCAGTAATGATAAAAATTTGATTAACATCCCAGATTGCAACCAATGAGGATAAACCTTTATCAGTAAAGATAAAAATTTGATTAACATCCCAGATTGCAACCAATGAGGATAAACCTTTATCAGTAATGATAATAAATTGATTATCATCCCAGATTGCTACCAGTGAGGATAAATCTTTATCAGTAATGATAAAAAATTGATTATCGTCCCAGATTGCAACCAGTGAGGATAAACCATAGCCATAAAACTGATTATTATTCTCTGTTGCAGGTGTACAATGTAGCATGTGACGAGTGGAGAAGTCAGTACCAGGATGCTACCAGTGAGGAGAGTCAGGGACCTCAACCTGGAACTTCATCCAGCCAGCGATAGTGTACTCACTGAACACCCACTGAACTGACATTGCTTCACTACATCTGTTGGACGTGTTGACAGTTGGTGTGATATTTGCTTAAAGTTGTCTGTGGCTGGGACGGTTGCGGACTCTTTACTATGTGGGTTCAAGTCCCTGTCAAACATGCCATAGCATTGTTGGTTCAAGGCATACTTCATCTTTTTTATCTCATTTTCCTAAAACTTCAGAGTGTGGATGGTCGGCAACGCTAATCTGAACTTGAAACTCCTCATCCACTCACCAAGTAGGTTTGAATCCTGGTTTGGAGAAAGCTTACACATGAAAGGGTCCTATTCATCTGTGTAATGTCTGTGGTTCTACCCAAAGATTTGTTTTGGGGTCTTCCCCTACCAGTAGTACCTGCAAGTTGTCAATATGATCATATTTTCTTCCTTCCAATTTACCTCAATGAACACAATCTTTTGTATGACTATTTAGATAACTAAAACGTTAATGATTTGATGGGATAAAAAACATCCATAAAATGGCATGTGCTAAACATCAGGCAAAAACAGACTCAGGCAAAAACAGACTTGGAACCAAACATTAAAGCAACAGATACTACAAGTCTGCTAATTGTGATCATAAGATTGCCTGTAATACCGCATAATGCCTGTTACCTAAAGGTTTAAGAACTGCATTTGTTTACTATGTAGGGATAATTTACTTGTTTAACATTTGTCAGACATCATTTTCTTAAAGAAATACTGTTTTCTAAAAGAAAGTATGTCCCTTTGTTTAATACTTACAAGCCACATTTTTCAAAAAACATATACCTCCTACTTATGCACTTATTATCAAGTGATTGACAGCACTGCTATCAGGCTATCAGGGTGAGACCTAAAGATGAAGATAAAGATGAAAGTGTAAACACTACCAGTTATCACAACTTTTATGTCATAGCACCTGTTTATTATTTTGCTTATATTAAAATATCTTCTCCCTATCTGTTTTGCTTTGTAAATTTTTTATGCAAAAACAGTATGCCAGAGTGTAAATATGTTGAGTGGATGCTAGTTTAGTGTTAATATTTAGTGTTTATGCTTGCTTGTTTCTGCATTCTTGAATGGTCTTGCGACATGATATTAATAGTAGCACTGAGATGTAGAGACATGTAGCATGTAGCCCTTTCACTAGAACCCGATTTCTATCTGTGTCAGTGCACAATAGTGTACCTGTGGTATTCTTGATATGAATAGATAATTTTACATGGCACAAGTTTAATGATAAGACGCTAATGCAGGCTGAAAACTGGAAATATGTGCTGTATTAAACACACCCCTGTGTTATTATTTTTCAGTCTATTTTACTGAATATTATATCAAATTTAATAGGTTTTATAAAATATTTTAAATACCAAAACTATATTTTGATAGTTTAAAAGGTAACAAAAATACAACCAAAAAAGATACACTGTCATTATTTTTTTAAGAATTAGCCAATAATTTTATTTACTTCTGTGTATTGATTCTTTGTGCATTTATCAATTTTAAAAATATTGCATTCTAAAAATATATGAATTTCAGGAGCTTTCCAATGGTGTATAGCTTTTAGTTTTTGGACCACAAGTGAAGAAATTACAAGAAAATAAAATTAACACTTCTATACGATTCATCTGAAAATCCTTTGAAGTTGCCATCAAAGATGGCCACCAAGATATGCGATCCTCACTAATGTGGAAACTATTCTTCATTTGGGACATGGACACATTTCATCCCATTTGTCATCAGATAGTCAGAATTAAGCCAATAGCTAGAATCAGTTTGTTTATTGGGTTTATCGTCCCAGCTAGAATCTGTGTCTGTGATTCTTAGGTGTAATCAGTGTTTGTTACAGCAATTTTGTATTGGCCCTGCAAACAGTACAAAAGTAAGCTATAAATTTTAAAATGCCACATAATAATATTGACTTAAAGTCAAACTTAAGTGTATCTAAATGAAAGAACAATGTCATATATGGCATCATGATAGAACTGTCGCATCACAAAATTGACACTTCTGTTTCATGACATTTAGCATAAGCATGAATGACAGGCCATTCCATAAAGAATGCCTAACAAATAAAACCTTCCTATGTTTACCTGTCCAGTGCTGCATATCAATAGTGTGACATCAGCCAGATAATTGCATTGGCTAAGTGCAGAAAATCATTTCTGATAAATTTGGATTACTGTTTTGTAACAATTGTCATTTGTAGTTTTTAGCATTGTTAAAGTCTAGTAAAGCTTTAAGATTGCTGTTGTTTTTCTATCTTATTCTAAAAGACATCTTACGAATATAATCATATTTTTACAGAAGACATTGTTTCAAGGTTCCCATACAGAAATATGTTAACAGGCCTGCATGTCTAACATGCAGTTGTTCTGCTTTGTGAAATAAAGTTAGATGTGACATTTTTTGTTACAATTTGTTTAAATAAAATTGTGTGTTTATTTTTATGTTTTAAACCATACCATATTATTCAGAAGAGATGAAAGTATATGTGTCTTTAGTAATCTTAATGCCTGTATTATCCATTTGTTTGACTGCCAATCTAAATAAACTTTTTATCAAACTGGAAAAGAAGAAGTCTCAACAGGATATATGTACATGTTTAATTCACATCCATGCTCTACAGTTTCACATCCAGTCCAAATTCTCCTATTCATTTACCCCGTAACTGATATGTCAAACAACATTGGTTGGTCATGCTCTATCTCAAAAGTATCATATTTTGAACTCTTGTCATTTTTAAGTTGTTATCTAGGTTCATGCTATATAATGACAAATCATAAAGGCTAATTTTATTTCAATTAGGACCATCCCAATGGTATGAAAAGGGTTTCCACTGTTGATAAAGGTTTTTATCAAATTCTAAAGTGACTATGGCAAGATATACGGTAATGAAAATGAGCTAATTAGGTATCTGCCTATTCAAACTCGGGGTTTAGATCTTATTTTTTATAATAACTATCAACAATTGTTGTTTGTTGACAATATCTAAGTAAATCTATAGACTTTATTCAACAACCCTCTCTTAGAATTCATGATAATACGAGCAGAATGTAAAATATACATAAAAGAGCATATAAAGTAAAGTTTAGTACAGAAAATGTTTAATTCATATCCAAAATAAAATGAGTAGGAATGATAAAAGCTAAAATATATATATAAAGAAATGTATATAGAGTATGTAAGTTTTATAAAGATCAATGTTTTTCTTAAATGGATCAATTCCCAATCAAGGTAGAATAAAAGAGATTAACAGAGAAAACAAGATGTAAAAAAAATTTGATACAAAATATTGCGGAAGGTATAAACAAGAATTTAAGAAGCATTTCCTCCCTATTTTTAGATAGCATTAATGCATGTTTCACTTTCATGAAAGTAATTGTGTTTAACAACAAGTGAATAAATACAATGCAGAGGTTGCTGGACATGAACTTGGTAAATATGTGGAGGCTTCTCCTAGCTTAATCAGAGACAGTATTTTGTATTGTAATTTGGGTTTTACGCACACCAACACTAGATAAATCATATGGGGCCGAATATGTTAAAATTTAACGATAATAGAGTATAATCAGTTTAAACTAAAATACGTGAGTAGAAATATAAAAATCAGGTTAAAAATGTTAATTATAAGTGAAAACAGTTCAACATATTAAACAGTTACAAATTTATAGCATTAAACCATTTAAAAAAATAATTAAGAACACCAATCTTGTTTAAGAAGCAAACAAGCTTAGAATCCGATACTGTCTTAAATAGTTTGTACATGTTATTGGCATAAAAATACTTAAGACCCAAAATGGTCTGCGACAATACAATATAATATAATAATATTATATAATAATAATAATGGAACAGCGGAAAAGAGCTACATCTTCCCGCCTTCAGAGACAGTGGAGACTTGATCAAAATGCTTGGGGAGTTGGATGAGCCATTTCCTAGAAATTGCCTACTTTTCTCTATTCTGATGTATGCAAGTTCAATCAAACTGTTTCAAGGGAAGAAGGAATAGAGGCTTGCAAAGTGGCTTTGATGTCAAGGTTGGCTCTGTTGATAGATACAATGCGTTAAAAATGATAGAGACTGTCCTTGACAATGTGTTTGAGCTTAGTACAAAGCAGTTCAATATTTACCCGCCCCCTTTACCCGTTTAACCTCATTATTATATCTTTATCTCTGTATACTCATTTTTTGCAGTTGTTCTGAGTTTTTGTTCATGTACATAATACTGAGTTATTAAATTAAAAATACTTACAACCAAAACCTTGTTTTATACAACTATAATACTGAGTTTTTGTTCATTTATTAACACATAATACTGAGTTATTAAATTAAAAATACTTTCAACCAAAACCTTGTTTTATACAACCATTAAAAAAAATTATCCTTAAAGTTATTTATACATATATGTATTTAATGTTTTTGATTTTAAACATAAATCTTAGTTAATTCTGAAGTTGCAGTCGGATGTGTGCGGGGCTACTAACATTTCCATTGACATAATTAAATCGTCATTTCAAAGGAAATAATTAAATCAACATTTCCATAGGCATAGGCACTTCATCATTTTATAAATCATGAAATATGAACAATAAAAACATTTGGTAATTTTAATTCACAATAAAATGAATAAATCAAACATATATCTGATCAAAGAAAACATGCGTACAAACATTGCCGATAAACCTGTTAATTGTCTACATAATTGTAGCGATATCTCTTCTTAATAAAGCCGAACAAATGAAATTAAAGATAATAATCCTAAATCAAAATGGATAAGTAATAGCTTCAAACAATGGCTGTTAATTGGCAAATTATATTATATAAGCTTTAGCACATTTCTAAAACTGCGAAGTTCATCAACAAAATTAAAGCTAGTATTAGCTAAACAAAATGGATCAGTAGAAGCTTCATTGTTGGCGGTTAATTAGCATGTTATTATACATACCATCAGGCTTTAGCACATTTCTAAAACGGTGAATCCAAATATACGATACTGCGTGTCAACACCTGTCGATAATCCGTTGCACCTGCGTATGCGTGAATGCACACTGACATGACAGCAGAAAGATAACTTAGCAAAAATGGCCAAAACATTTAATTAAATGTATACAATTTTACATTTTTATGAGAATATCCGGATACCAAAGTCGATTCGGATATCCGATGATTCGAACGGATTTCCGGATATCCGTTGACATCCCTAATATTAAGCCAAGACATAGAGGCTTATTTTACTTAAATTATATAATTATAATATAAAATATTTGTTATAATATTATTATTCTAATATAAATATATCAGATAATTCTATAAGTGCGATGCAAATATTCACAACTTTGATAATGGTTTTGATCAACCTCAAAGTGACTAGCACAGGGAATGACTTTCCTCCACGTATTGAACCAAGAGTTAAATGTGCTAATAACCATTCCACATTGGTTGATTTTAACCAATTAGAAAGTTCAAATCATTTACCCCCATTAACCTTAACAAGTGCAAATAAACAAAATATAAAATGCAACTTCCAGCATTTTAAGTATACAATGCTCTGAACAGGTTGAACCTAAAGAAACATTTAAAAATCCAGATTTGTGAGTACAAAATAAACACCAATATATTAACAGGGTTGCTAATGGTGTGACTACTTTATTTTTTATAGTGATAGAACTCGACAGACTCAAAATACTGGATGGCCATGGTGTAATGGTGCAGTTGCAATTGAGTAATCTTCAGTTTAAGGTAGCTTGTAAGCAGTTAGAAATGTGAGCAGATAGGAGCAGTATCTAATGATGTGAAATGGTGTATTGGAGGACTGATCTAAACTTAGGTTTAAGATTTTTGTTTCATTACCATCTTTGTTTGCTACCATTTTATATTTCTAGGTATCTCAAAAATATTTCCTCAACAGACCTTTTTCAGATGTCAAGATAATGAGTGCATGCTATATATCATATATGTACAAAAAATATTACCGGTAATAGTTTTTTTTACAGAGTTTTGTTTAGTACAGATATTGTTCAGTTTATAACCAGTGAGTAGAAATGAAAAAGATAGAAAAAGAAAAACACAAAACAAAAATACTATACAACATTTAAAAATGTACATGAATATGTAAGTATGTATGTCTGAAAAAAGTACAACATTAAATGAAAAGGTTTCACTAATTTTTAAGTTACAAGTGAATAATTAATAAATCAATTAATAGAGTAGCCAATAAGAGAACATGTGTCCGAAGAAGTCTTGTTTTCAAAGCAGATCAGACATGGTGTTGCATGTTCTAAGGTTTAGACAGTGAAAATACCAACATCTACTACTGATTAAGTACTGATTAACACCTTACGATGACTTTAAAATAAAAATGCCACTTCATGGCACAAGTCAACCCCTTTCTTACTTAATTTCATGAGAGAAGTAGCGCTATCTTTAGGATGAATATAGTGACTCCTACATATCCCCCATTCCTACCTTACAGTACAGGATGTATACAAGTCATTAACCCACTGTGACCAGGATAATACATCAAAAACCATATCACTTCACTACTTCTAGGGACAAGCTTCAACTACAAAAAGTAAAGCATAACATTTTTAGGTATATATGATCATATTTATAATTAGATGCTAGCCAGAAAACTGTATCTTTATCATAATTATGGCAATGTATAATTGTTGTAAAAAATAAGTGAAAGTAAACAAATTGGCAATGACATCCAATGAAAAGTTACTGCACATTTTTGTTTACTGCTCTTAGCTGTTTCCTCTAAGAGGTTGCGGGAATTGGATGTTTATATGTATTTGCCTCCTTAGGCTGATGGCTGCTTCCAGAATCTTTGTTGTTTCCTGGCTCCTCTCTTTGCTCTTTTTCTTTTTCATCCTTTACATTAACTGAAAATAAATAGTACATTTTAATGTTTTTTTGCTAAACATGAAGTGATTAGAAATCAAATTAGTCCCTCAAGTGTCCCATGATATGCTATATGATCCAGAATTCTTTGTCCGGGTATTTTTTTGTTATATCTCAAATATTCACTTTTTTTTTACATGACAGAATCTTTACAATAAATTTTTAAACCTTTTTTTAAATAGACAAATAAAAAAATGAAACATAAATGCTTGCTTCAGTTATTACTTGGTAATACTGATTTGTTAAGGAATATTTTCAGTGGTAAAATTGAACTTTTTTTGTTTGTCAATACTGAGGGCATTAGTACAGAATACATCGTTCCATACAAATCATCGATACCTTGCTGAAATATAGAAGTTTGATATCATAATAAAAGATAAATTGGAGATGTTATTTTTTGTGTCAATATTGTTACGTCTCTAAATGAGAACTTTTTTTATTGTACCAAGGCTGCTGTGTGTTTGGTGATTTTTGTGGTAGTTTGAGTACTTCAAATCTGTCTTAATTATAACAACATCAATTATCAGCAGTTTCTGAAATATGTCTTTATTTTATAACTGTTTTTCAGCCTGAATTTATGGTCTTTCACAGTCACATCTCAAAAGACTGTAGTTTGTCTCGTACCCTGTTCCAATCAATTATTCCTTCAACACTAGAACTCCGCGAGTTGGATGTGTCGCCTGACGAAAATTTTGTTAGTCGACACAAAAAATGTTAATTAGTTTTTTGTTGTACAGATATTAGCAATGTATTTGCAAAAAATTCACAAATAAAGTAACCTTTTAATTGTCTCATTGCAAAAAACATGCACAACAAGTTTTGCCCTTCGCAAGAAATGCACTAAAAGTCAATCAAAGGGGAATAATTTAAAAGAATGACAAGAAATGCTCTATAAAAATCACTCAAAGGGGAATAACTAAAAAACGGAAGAAGATAGAGTTACCGTTCTAGTGCACTGCACTTTGAGTCATTGCCAGAAACATGCATACCAAGTTTGGAGTCATTTGGACCTACGGTGACAAAGTTACACTCCGGACAAGAAATGCTCTAAAAAAATCAAAGGGGAATAATTAAAAAACGGAACAAGGTAGAGTTACGGTTCTTGTGCGCTGCACTTCGAGTCATTGCCAGAAACATGCATACCAAGTTTGGAGTCATTTGGACCTACGGTGACAAAGTAAGGCTCCGGACAAGAAATGCTCTATAAAATCAATCAAAGGGGAATAACTAAAAAACAGAAGAAGGTAGAGTTACCGTACTTGTGCACTGCACTTTGAGTCATTGCCAGAAACGTGCATACCAAGTTTGGAGTCATTTGGACCTATGGTGACAAAGTAACACTCCAGACAAGAAACGCTCTATAAAAATCAATCAAAGGGGAATAATTCAAAAACGGAACCAGGTAGAGTTACGGTTCTTGTGTAATGCACTTCGAGTCATTGCCAGAAACATGCATACCAAGTTTGGAGTCATTTGGACCTATGGTGACAAAGTTAGGCTCCGGAAAAGGAAATCCTGATGCCGCCGCCGCCGACAAAGTAATCCCTATATGTCGCCTAGTCAGGCGACACAAAAACTGTTGACCATGCACACACCTAGCTATATGAACTGATGAGGTAGTATGCATAAAGCCATACATCATTTTTCTTTTTGCGAAAAAAAAATGGCAGCAAATAGTATCGTCTAGAATGGCGCACACAAGATAGATACGTCTTGAAAAAGGTAAGTTGCTCAATTTCAGAATGATTTGTTCACTAAATACATAAGATAGCACAAACTAAATAACATTGTTTAAATATTATTGTACAGTGCTCACAGAAATGACAAAAGGAATGTTGTCAAATTTGTACAAGACTAACAAATGCTCCATAAGTGCAAGACCACAATGTGGTTTGTTATGTGTGTGTGACCATTTCTTTCTCTTTTGTTTTATCCGAGACTTACGCAGACTTGTGATGTCATCATTATCACAGAAAACACAGAAATCAAGGATAACACTATGTGTTCAATGAATTTCTGAGAAGTTCATATGAGATGTAACACTGGTAACACAATTCTGAGAAAATGCATGTGTCCAAGTTACATTTGAATGCAATTTAACTTTTATTTAACAGGTGCTTGTAAACATGTGTTTTTTTCTTCCTTACTACTTCATTGTATGTTATTAGTCCATATACAAAACACAGACTTCTAATTCTTTACTTTAATGTCAAAGTTGTTTGGATCAAGTGTTAAGCAATTTCACCTGGAAATGACAATAATATGTCAATAACAAGTCTCAATAAAAAGCAAGACTGTCCATAATTTAAAAAGCGGAACCTGTGTGAATATAACACAAATCAATTAAGGTCATCAATTAAGCAATGCAATTAAGCTTTCCTAGCTTGAAATGCCATTGCTATCAGTGTTATTTTGTTTACTTTTACGAGAATTAACTGTGTGAACATAAAAAAAATGTTGCAATTGCAAAACTAAACTGGACAAATGCTACATGGACTGAGATAACTGGGCCACCTATACTTTTCTCTTATCACCCAGCTACATATGCACATTGCAATGTTAAAAACATTGTGTACATGACTCTTGAGACTGCTTTTTTTTGTATTACATGACTAATGATATTTAAAAACAATAAATTAAATGAGGAAAAATTAAATATGCTGCAAAATACATATTAAAATTAATTGCTATCTTTGTCATATAGGCATTTCCCGATACTAGCAGTAGCATCCTTCTCATCGCCATGACCACCACCACAATTATCAACGTCATTATCATTATCATCAAAACTATCAGAATTTTCATCACAGTCATAACAACAACTTTTCTACTACTACTACTATTGCTACTGCTGCTACTACTACCACTTCTACTACTATTATTTCTACTACTACTGCTACTACTACTGCTGCTTCTACTTCTACTACTACACAATTTTACACACTGTAGCATGACAAACTGCTACTAAATTTCCTGACTCTGAATGTTTTATTGCTCGGACATGTCACTACAAGAGGTACATGTTGGTTAATTAATTGATTTTCAACATAATTTTATACATGCTTATTTTAAGGAATTAAAATATGTTATTTTATAATGCTTATTATGAAAATAATTAAAACTTGATGTTAAAAAAACTTTTTAATTCAATTTGTCAAAATGAAAATAACTAATAATTGGCTGTAAACTTTAATTGATGACCACCAATCACAAACCTTTGTAACTTATGATAATATTTAGCATTTATTACCATCATAATGCAAGATTTGTATAAAAAGATAACAAAACAGATACTGCAACATCTGCATTCATGGGCACATGCTCACACATGCTAAAATGTACCGTATTCACTCGTGTAATAGACGCACTTTTTTTACCCGATTTTATAGTAAAGGAGTTGGGGGTGCGGCCATGGGACATTTTTTCTAGGACGATTCTGCCGATTTTTGGGACACCATGCGTCTAGATGAGCTCTCTAAGTAGGAGGTTGACGGACGATATGAACGAGATAGCGCCGTTCTATGCTATTGTCTAACCAACGTTAACATATTCCATAATTTATAAATTACTTCCTAGTTTTATCTCTTGTATCATATATCTGAATGTTTGCATCATCAAACAATTTCACCCAGCTGACCGTCATTTTCTTTATCGATATGCGCGTTATTGATGATATAGCGGAGCTCCGCTGTATAAACTGCGGCCTTTATATTTTCTTTTTAAATTTTGCGGTCATTTTAGGGGTGCGGCCATAACATGGGTGCGACCATTACACGAGTGAATACGGTATTTAAAAATTAAGTCTGATGAAGCACATTTAGACTTTTAAAATGCATGTTAGTGACTTATCACGCTTCATTTTTTTGCAGATACAATAATACCTGAAACTTTAAAACCAGACTTATCCAATGTAATGATTTCTGAATTAATGTTATCTGAAATTTGGCCCATAACTAGCTTAACTACACACACTAGAAACAAATGAACATGCATACAATTTATCTCTGAACACCTGACATCCTTGAGAGGTATCAAAGTTTGACAGTGTATGTGAGTGTAGTGAAAAATTGCTGGGTCAAGTGGAAAATCACCAGCATCGTGGGGAGAGCGGAAAATCATCGCTGTCAGAAAATCTGTGGCTTTCCACTCTAAAAAAATTTGCAGTGATCGAGGGACATTGCCAAAATTGCATGGCCTGATCTGTATTACGTTTGTCTTCTATATTCTCTACAAACTTTAATTTCAACAGCAGCATTGATCTCAAAGTTGTTCTCTTTCTTGCACATAAGTTCATAAATGCAAATAAAAGCAACTGTGGGCAGGCAAATTAAAAAATGAACAAAAATAATAATTTTTATTACTTACTAGTTATATATTGGGTCATTATGTTACTGGGGGCAGGCAAGTTCTGAACATCAAATGCTCCCGGTGGCACATCTTGTCTTGGTGCACCTGCACTGCCGTCAGAGACGTCAGCATTTTGAGATGGATTTGAAGGTACCTCTTGATGTGGGTCCTTGGATTTTGTCCGATTCACTGAGACAACAGGATCTTTTCCTGTGTATAATAAGATCTCATTCTCAGGCTCTTTTGCTTGTGGCCTGTGGTTGTGTTTGTAAATTATTTTTTTCCAGTGCCAAAAGTATCTGAATATAAAGAATCCATTTAAGCATGCAGAAATCACGGCTAAGAGGCCCAAGATGACAATGGCAATCATCATGCTATTGATTGTATCTCCTGAAATGAAACAAAACAACAGAACTGTTATCTAAAACTAACTCCCATGCCCCAGAAATTTATTTCTTCATTTTTTAAATTCTAAGTGCACATACTTCCCCAGTAAAAAGTATAAAATATAAGTTTATCAAAAGTGACGTGTGGAAGTAGTAGGTTCAGCAATATACTGAAGTCTGAAATATAGTTCAAATTGAGCAATGATTCCTGAAATATAAATCTAATCTAAATGAAAATAACAGGCACATAAGTTTCAATGGTATTTAGGATAATTGTAGGGCTACAGATTAGGTGTGTACTTGCATAAATATGCATACAAATGAACATGCAATGACTTCAAAATGAGCATGTATAAAAAAGCAATTAATATTTTCCTTAGCACAATTATGTTTAGTGCCTTCTCTTCGGCTACAAAATAGGACTGACAAACTTAAAGCAAGGCTGACTTTTTTCCACCTTTAATCTTGATATAAAGGGTATGGATAAGTGTTCGACAGTGACTTTATTTGTTTCTGTGCTGAACTTTAAACCAAGAAACTTGAAAAGGATTGTGATAATTTTGCAATTGTATGAAACGAAACGTGCAATCATATACTTTACTTCAGTTTGAGCTCTCAACCTTTTCCTTAGTGGGGGTTGGGTTTATTTTTGGAAGTAAAATAGTGAAAGGGCTGCTATTTGTGAGGTTGAGTACAAAAGAGTGAGTGTAAGTGTTTGTGCTCTGTACCTTTTACACCATTAACATTCAGCAATGAACAAAGCAAACATTGGAAATTTACCATATTGGTGTACCTGCTGCAATAGTTCAGGGGATAGAGCGTCGGCTTGCGGATCGGGAGGTCGTGGGTTCAAACCCCAGCCAGGTCAAACCAAAGACCTGAGCAATAGGAGGGAAGCCACTACTACCAACTTTAAAGTCTCTGGTTTGACCCGGCCGGGGTTTGAACCGGCAAACTCCCAATGTGCAAGCTGTCACTCTACCACTTGAGCTATTGCAGCCCGCATTTGTTTGAACAATCTTGATACAAAGTCACTTAAGGAAATTGTATACCAAATATCAAGACTCTAGCTCTTGAAGTATCTGACAGGAATTAACTCAATTTTTTTTTCAATATACGTATATTTGGAATATGACTACACCCCTAGGGACCATGTTTTCGTTGGATCAAAATTCTTTAAATATAAATAATTTCCAAATTTTCCTACATTGTCATATGGCCACAACCCTAACAGCCATGCTTTTAAACAGATCAAAATTCTTTGAACAATCTTGATACAGGGCCACCCAAGGAATGTGTATACTATATGTCTTGCTCTTGTAGTTTCCAACAAGAAGATTTTCCTTTATTCGTCATACGGAAAATGGCCATGACCCTGGTAAAATCAAACAATAAAAATAATTTCAACACAATGTGTAAACTCTACTATCAATGAAAAGAAAAAGATTATGTATTATGAATTGAATTATGTAAAGGAACTCCAAAATGGGGGACTGGAAGAGCATTGCAAAATAGAATTGTGTCCATATTTGTGTTTTCAATTGACACTGAAATAAAGACAAATATGCTTGCTTTATGCTAACAATATCCAAATCAATGTTTGCAAATGACGACTCATTTTTAACAAGGTATAGTTGGTCAGATTATGGAATAACATAACCTGTTTTGTTGTTTCATATGAATGCTAGTAAGGGCTAACTGTTATGAAAATAACTACCTACCATGGATTCCTTGGCTTGCATTGATAATTGCATAATGGTCACCTGATCTAAAATCAATAAAACCTGGCTAAAGGACCACCCCAAGCTGGGCAGCTCCCCTTTTTTCCAGATATTTTTTTTTTCTTTCTTGATTTTAATGTCCTGCAGCCTTGGTAAGCGGGGAACCTTGCCAAAAGCAGACAGATAACTTTTAACCTTTTTTTTCAGTAAACTACAATCTGACACATGCCGTTATAAAATGTACTATTGAATGTATGTGCTATCAAATAAGAAAAACAGTTTATGGCATGTTCTGTTTTAAATTTTTAGTTTTCAAATTTGAAATATAATAACAAATACTTTATTTTTACTGTTTATACTCGATTATAAGATGGGGATTTTTCTTTGGATAATAGCCCTCATTTTGCACGATCTATAACAAGGCCTAAAGAATTCCCGCAGGAACTCTTAGTTTTTCATTAAGAAAAGTATGAAAACGGAGAGCTTACAACCAGACTTGATGGTGTAGATCAATTTTAAGAAATTTATATAATGCAGCAGAGCGAAGCACACGGCTCTCCCAGCCCTACACAGTTGAGATATAAGTAAAAAATTGTGATGGCATGGCAGGTCAAGCAACGCTAAGATGGCTAATTAGCACAAGTGTAAACTGCCGCGACTATTTGCCTAGTCAAACCAGGTGTTCTGTGTTACATAAGACACTCTGCCCCAGTATATCATGTACATGCCAGACTTGATGGCGTTTGATCAAAGAAATTAATTATGTGCTGCCGCTGGATCAGGATGTTCTCACACTCTCCTAGCCCTACACAATTGAGAGATTGAGAGAACATACTGCATTACCCACTAGAGATCAGACAGTGCACTGTCCTTGTGTGCATGCCGCCAATGAATAATTTCATGGAGAAATGTACTTGGCAGCCGCTAATAAAAGCACATCATTCACACCCTCACTGTCAAACTGCTCCAACTGATCATTACATGCCCCATTTTCATGCAATTTTTTAATTACATACCGGTACATCAAAGACTGAACAGATGTCATCAAGTTATCAAACATGCTTGGTTATATTTAAAGTCTTCATCTTATTAATGACAGGGTGTGATAAATAAGTACAAAATATTTGGGATTTCAGGCAAGACAACACAAAAAGAAATCCAATACCGTAAAGTTTTATTGATAAGACGCATTTTTTTTGCCCCAAATTATGATAATTTTTTTATGTGCTGTTGCGTGAAACAGGATGTTCTCTCATCTCTCAATTGTGTGGGGCTGGGATAGCCGCGATAATATCCTGTCTGGCGTGTAAATGATATACTGGGGTAGAGTGTCATAACGTAACACAATACACACGGTCTTACTAGACAAACAGTCACGACATATTATTCAAGAAACTTAGAGAATAATAAGCATTCAGCGCAAACACTGATTTACGGAACAGTTGGAACATATTCCTCGAGTCAAATCAAGCAATGCGGTGATGTGGGAATTGCTTAATGGCAGCCAGATGGATAAGTGAATACGGATGCGTCTTGTCTTTGAGATTTTGCTTTTTTCCTTGACTCTAGACCTCGAAGAGGGGGTGCGTCTTATCTTTTAGTGCGTCTTATTAATAAAACTTTATGGTATATAATAATCTTTTCTGCTTATTGTGTGGTGTTTTTAATCAAAATAAAAATAGTGCTGCTATAAAAAGAGTCTTAATGGTATTCTGCTTAATAATCCAAATTTTAAAGAAATGGGGCAGAGCTTTGGCAGGAGTAAGGGCTTCAAGAGGTGGGATGTTTTTGTACACATGTGGCTCCTATAGTGTGATCAATGAGGAACATTCAAATCATGGTTGGCTGTTAATTTTGCAGGATTTTAAAATGGGATGTCAACAAGCACTAAGATCAGGACTCAATTTTCAGTTGGGTACTATGTCATTTTCATTACCAGCATTCATTTGACAGGCCATGTTTAACTAGTATTGTATTTCAGTTTTTCTTTTCACTTTATATGATTATGTTCTCCATATCTGCTGAATGCATTCCATTTAACTTGAAAACATCTCAAAATTATGGCTTCATCAACAAAATATGTATTAAAACGGTCTTATGAGCATAGTCAGATTATGTAAATTTGTTAATAAATGTGAGGGATACATTGGAATTTTTAGCCAGACACACAGTAATTGTAAAATTTGCATCAGCATTCAACTTTGGCTCATTTAGTTCTGTATTTCGTTTTGCAATTAAATATATACATGTTTTTGTCCAATTCCATACTATGGGTGTTTGATCGAGCATTCAAGTAATCTAGTACTTGCTGACATCCCTAATTTTAAACAAAAAATCCTCTAGACTAAAGGCCTTCCGCTATTTTGGAAGGGCCTGATGAAAAGGAATCGGAATCAAGTCAACTCAGCATCTGGTGAATTCGGCACCTGCGTAAATAGTCAACTCGGCACCTGGTGAACTCGGCACCTGGTAAATTTGGCATTACGAATCTGGTGAATTCAGCACCTCGTTTTTTTTAAAGATGCAAATAATATATAAAAATAAAAAAGATAAAAAATAGAAATAAAAAAAAAAATCACATGTCATATTGTCTAATGCGTGTATAAAAGCAGTTAAAACAACTAAATACAAAAAGTATATATGATTAATATAATAATTAAATATAAAATTAACGAAGAAATAAGGTAGATTATTAAACACATTAATTTATTCCTTATATTATAGATCTGCATTATATTTATAATAAATTTACGTATACTCAACGTCAAAGGTACTGTACTTAATCATGTGTTATTCAGTGTGTACCTTGTTTAAATTGCTAAAACAACAAGATGACAGCGGTGTATTCCTAGTATACATGGAAGGGGTACCAGGTGCTATTAGACAATGTATTCCCCGTACACATAGAAGGGGTGAGGTACTAATTATGAGGAGGTTAATGAAGAGACCCTGTCACCACATGGGCTTCCCTGTGTCACTTGTTCTTGCGCCAGCCAAGATGAATCTGGAATGGATAACTAACAACCAAATGTGCAAATGTTCATAAAATTTTCAAAGAAAGATAAATTCTTACAAAAATTATATCAACTAATTCAATTCAAAAATAAATGTTAAGCCAGTAGCCAATGAATTATTTTGTATCTGTTGATAAATGTGGTCGTAATAAGTTACTTTGAAAATTCACCTTTCTTCACAAACAGACATTTCCAATATAACAGTATAGGTCATACATTGTGTAACAATAAATATTGCCAAATTGTCTAGAAGCAAAGAGATAAAAGAATAATATACAAATGCCGAGTTAACTAGATGCCGAATTCACCAGGTGCCGAGTTTACCAGGTGCCGAGTTTACCGGATGCCGAATTCACTATTCCCGGTGCCGAGTTCACCAAGTGCCGAGTTTACCAGGTGCCGGGTTGACCAGCATTCGATGAAAATGCCCTTGTCACTTTTCCTACTCTCCATTTGCCTCATCATTTGATTTAGCAGGAGTGTTTTTTGGTTAGTTTAAACAAATTTTATAGAAAAATACATTCCTATAATATCAAAGTACAGTTGCAAAAAGCATAGACAATTGGGATAACAGGTTCTTAAATCTTAGATCAAACTTTCCTGTAAGGGTTTTATTCTGAGAGGGCTTTTGTCTGTAACTGAAGGAAGTGTCACAAGGGTGAATGGTGGAGTTGAATGTCACCAGCAAAGACTACAGTTAAAACCATCGTCGGATATCCCCGGTTCTCTATTACATTACTCTCCATTCATCACCCGTGGGCAAATTGCTACTCACTTCGTCGTTTCGTTTGAATAGAACAGAACAGACGTTATCCAATCAGATAGGTTACAAAATTAAATACTCTTCAATCGGAAGATCAATACGGTGACCTGAGAACGTAAATATGGCGACCGGTACAGCGCATCGCAAGTGTAAAGTATGTCTGTGCTATCGAAGTGGTATGTAAGCGTAAACTTGATTGGTTGGCAGATCCGCTGGATTTTCTTAGCGAACCAATCGGATTGCGGCATTTCATAGTAAACAAAACAACGATATGAGTAGCAATTTGCCCACTGGTGATGAATGGAGAGTAACGTAATAGAATCAACCGGGGGTATCCGACGATGAGTTAAAACAGGATGTCATGGATACAGGCACCAGCCACCAGGACTCCTGTCTGGTCACTTTTTTTTTTAGAAGACAGAATACATGTGTTAATGGATGACATCATATACAAATAGACATAAAAATGTCCAATTGGAATTACAACATAAATTTTATATAAAACATGCAAGTTACATGTTAAAGTGACAATAAACCTAAAGTATATTTTAAAATTTCAAAGGAAATTACTGAGTAAATTGACATAATGCAAAAGAATAAATGTTTTCTGTCAGTGAATCAGAATGACTCGTATCTACAACCATTGCTGCAGCTACTTTTCTTGTTACTGCATCAAACAGATAGGATAAATTTGTAATATATGACTGTTCTGAACATTCTATCATAATTTAAATACCATAATGAATGTACGTGTATTTTGCCATTCTTAAAATAAATGGGTAAATAACTGAACAGCCAAACATACCAGGAGAGATACAGCTTGAAATGGAACGGTTCCACCTGCCACTAGGTACGCAGTGAAGTTCCACAGTAGGTTTGTTGTTACCAGTACATGTGATCTTTACACTGTCTGATACAGCATACTGGTGTTTAACTGGTTCCACAATATAACCATCCATCTTGGGTAGAGTGCAGAAGTTGGCTGCAACAGAGAAAGTTTAGTTTTGTCTTGTCCTTATATTCAGTGCTGCAACATAATTGGTTGTTTTACAGGGTACGCAACTATTCCACCCCACGACTATTCAACCCCTACCTGTTCCAGGCGACAATTCAACCCCTCGACCCCAGCTGAAAAAATTAAGGCGACTTTTCAACCCAAATATAGTTATATGGCTGTATGTTGTTTAGAACATAACAGAACAGTTATGTTGTTTAATGTTTTTTCTGTTTTATATGATAGGTTATTTGACTATGTTATGATAATAATAAATAAATAACCTATGTTATGATTATAATAAATATATATGTCAGGATCGAATGTTCCTTTTTTGTTTCTTCCATCTTTATTGATAATATAATACACAACACGTGAATTACTTAAAAAACAACAACGTTGGCAGCAATATGAAATTTAGTCTGTGTGACAGAATGATCTTTGTATAGAATCGTATTTTGATACTTTTTTTAACTGCGTGTAATATTTATTTAGAATATATTTTAGAACAGAATTATGTAAATGAAATGTTAGGATGACTTTAATATTATCAAAGTGCGATAAAACAACAACTGGAACAACTGAACAGAATAGAACAAATCTTTATTCTTTAAACTACATGGAGAACTATAAACACTAAAGAACCAGGAAAAGTAACAAGAGATTCTGTGGTTGGGGTGACGTAGTACAAAACAGTGAAATGAGTGAAGGGAGAAAGAGAGAAAGAAAGACAGACAGAGGAAAATAATGAGGCGGAGGAGGGAGGGAGGGTGAATACATGCATATATGATGTACATGATAAAGTACATAATAAATCCAGTGTTTTTCAATTAAAGTATTAAAGTATTTTTTCAAGTGTCGATTAATTAATTAAATTGTTGTTATAACAATTTGAAACAAATAATGATTGCACAATTAACTATACATGGTTACTGAAAATGGATAATTAAGTCATCAAACAAAGTTACAGGTTTGAATATATTATTTATATATATAACAAAAAATGAACATATACAAATCTAATATAAGATATAATTAATTAAAAAAAGTGTTTCAAATAGCAACCTATTTCCCACTTTAACACACCTTTTAATTCAACAACCTAGCCATCACAATCGTAAGCCCCCAGTTACTATTGTATCATAATTACACTCAATAATGATACTTAAATCATGACACATCATTTACCATACTTTACAAACTATAAAATGCAAAGATAAAATTCTATTGCACTAACATGTTACTAGGGGTCGAATAGTCGTGGGGTTGAATAGTCGCTAGGGGTTGAATAGTCGCACCTTTTTACAGGTAGGGGTCGAATAGTTGACGGGTCGAATAGTCGAGGAGTCGAAAAGTCGCTGAGCCGCTTTACATAATAAAAGGAAATCCTCATTAAATCCTTTTTTGATTAGTACCATGTGCTAGAATACTGCTGAATTTTGTTGGTCTTTGGATAACAATGGCTGAATGAAAAGTACATTTAAAGATGATATCCAACATTTTGCCTCAATCAAATATTTGTAACAATATCTTACTACTGGTTTGGGGGAATTTGGGCCTAATTTCTGCATACATTAAAAACTTGGTCTAAGTAAGGACAATGTTGAACACTACCTATATTGTTAGACAGTACAAATAGAGAAAAAAAAAACACTTTAAATTTTCATTCTTTCCAAACCTATATATAACCATGATTGTGACCTTTGCTTAAAAACAGATATCAACATCAGAGGGGATTAACTAGATGACAATATAATATAATCTCAAAACTAAGTTGTTGCATGGCTTTCTTATGCTTTACTGTTGAGGCAGATATAGGGCAACAATAAACAGCACTTTGCAGGATCTTTCCAGGTAACAATAACTTATTTGGTTATTTGAAAAAAAATCTTTGGTCCAAACTGTCCGACACTAGACAGGAAAAGAAAATAAATAAGCATTTTGGCGTTTGTTTCATGACATCTAAGGATGCTTTATTACACCATATGCACACATTGTGTAACCTAGGAAAACACTGCTTTGTCATCAAAACTACGCTTAATAGTGGATATTATCAACCTTTGTGCATTTGACAGTTCAATGTTTGTTATTATTTCACCACCGGCTTGTCAGTAATTGTGAATAATCTGGCTCTATCAATCTGTCAATTTTTGTCGTTTTTCATTATTGTACTGATGTCCAGTTATTATTGCTGAAAAATGACACCAAACTACAGTCAAATGTCTTAGCAGAACCTCTGGCATTCAAAAGGTAGCTAGAAAAGGGGAATAGGAGAAGTAAGTTGCCAAATCTATTTAGCCAAAGAGACCAAGCTACTAAGGAAATACCATAATTTTCAGGATGTAACCTCCAGGGTGTATACCCTGCAGAGCATATATTTTCCATGATCATTTCCTATTTTTCCATTAGATAACAAAACACAAGACAGAATGCAATAAGTGTTATTTCTTATTAATACTGTTGCGTGCACTGGGTTATATATATATATATATCACTTATTTCTAAGGATCTAGTTGCGGTGATTATTTTATAATTGTATCTCTTCTTGAGCAACTACATGTAATTATATTTATTTGAGCTCCAATTTAATGCAGGTTTGTATAAGTTTGACATGCCTTGCAAATAATCCACAAAAATGGTATTAAGTACTAAAACTTTTAATGATTATCAGTATAAACTAATATAACAATTAGACCATAACATTATACAAAGGCATATTATGAAAGAAGCAATCCTGAATTTTCCATATGCGTTTTGTAGCGTGAGTTTTCGTCAAAATCATGGGCAAAATAAATATAAGAATTGAATGCTGAACCATGTACACATATTAGCTGAGAGACATCAATCTTATCTGTTTAGTTTACTAAACTGTAAGTAACATGCAGTACACGGCACAGATAAAAAACACTGGTAAGGATTATAATAAAAATACAGGAACACTTTTTTAACATCTCAAAATGTGTATAAACAAATGTAAAGTACTTATGAACTACCAAAGTACTAAACATATACCAACAAACATAATTAAAGATTTGGCATTTGGATTTAATGTCAGTTTCTTGCTAAGTATAGCAATTAACACTTAAAATAAGTTAAGCTTAAATTAAAATGCACACCTAATTCTGCTGGTGTATGTCTTCACATATTGAGTTTTAGGAGCTAAAAGTTGGAGTTGTAGTTGAGTTCTGAGCTTTGAGCTGGAGCTCCTAACTGATGTCGTGCGATGTTTTATATAGAAACAGACGTCCACACCGAATTCTGTGGACTTCCACCACAAAAACTGTGGATGCACACAAGAGTCACTCTGAACGCAACGTCCACCACTGATTTTACTGTGGGCATTAAATACACGCGTAAATGAAATAAACTTCAACTTTACAGTGTAAAGTACACAATACTAACCTCTTATGAGTTAATTACACGCCATGTAAAAGTAATACGCCTATAGATAGTACACTACCCAGTGACTCAGTTTAAGTAAACAGCCGAGCAAACTTTACCGTTATTCTAAAATCCAAGATGACGGACAGTCACAAAACATGTTTACATGACAGTGCTTAAAACTATTACTCACTTAGAAAGCTCGAGTTAATGGATAATTTAACTCTGCCATATGATGCATTTGGACATAATTCAACAGAAAACATGCATATGGATCAGATTAAACAAACACAAAGGAAAGAAATCTAAGCAAATACTCAGATGTTACCCAAATGCGATCAATACTTGACACTGATATTCATGGAACTTATACATGTGCATTAACTCAGATTTCATTATTATTAAAAATGACAAATAATTAATTTATCTTGAATTGGCAGTTAAGTCTATCCTTTGCTGAACAATATTAACAGCTAATGGATTTAAAAAGGTAAGTAAATTACTCATAACAATAAAGTGAAAACAAATTTGACAAGATCGTCAGGGTTATACACTATCAGTGCAATCAGTGTTATTTCACATCAATACCAGACACCAGTGGAAATTTCAAAAAAATCTTCAGGATAATAAAGAAAAAGTTATCAGCAGAAGAACTTGCTGAAGAAAGCTAAAATAATCAAAGCAGGTGTGAAGAAGTTCTTAAGCATAATAAAGGAGTTGTCCTCACAAGATTTAGCTAAAAAACAACAACAAAGGCAATAAGTACCGAAAAAACAATATCAAACAATGTATAAGTAAACAATGTTGCACTATTCGGTTAAATTTGTATTCTACTTTCAGTTAGCTCCGTAAACATTTTGCGATCAAATGGTGTACTGATAAAATATTCTATTATTTTTAAAACTATACAGCATGCCATATTTGTAAGAAAGTAAAGGAAAGTTGAAAGGTTGTGGGTTTGTATCAATGGGCACAGTTTTAAATTCATGTACATTTTATGTGTGTTTATAATAAATGCCTAGTTATAGCAATTAAGTGTAGGCAATCGCAGTCTTTCATTCCAGGAACGATGGTTAGGTGAAGTGCCTGCTTGTATACAGTAAAATGCCACCTAACGACCACACCACTAAAACAACTATGTCTCTAGTAAGGCCAAGTTTCATAAGTACAAACATTTTACAACATAAAACAATTTCTGTCTAATTTCTGATTTTCTAATATGGCAGAACACATAAACCTTTTGCAAATAAGTAGAGACAGAAATTGTTTAACTCTTGAAAAAGGCAATTTGCCAAAAATTTGAGTGAGAGTGGGAGTTTTTAGAAAAAATACAATTAATACAGTTCCCTCTGGAACAATTTACAGCATTGTGTTTTAATGAATATATTCTCAGCAAAATAGTTACTTGTCCGATCAGACTTGTATTTTGTAAAATCTTCTCTGGAAATTTCAACTCCAGGACATCCCTGAATTTGTGCTTGTGGCTCTTCTTTAAGGGTGCAATTCTCAGCAAAAATTGTATTTGTATTTTGGGTTTTACAGCACAACATCACTTGCTATGTCATATGACATTAAATACAATAAGGTTTAATGCAAATAAAGTACAAGGCTAAAATTAAATTATATAAGTAGAAATATAAAGATCTATAAGATTAATGTAAAATATAACTGAAAACAGGTTAGGATGATAAACAGTTTACAACTTATTATGAATACCAATCTTGATTTGAAAGCAAACAATTCTAGAGTTGGACACTGTCCTAAATAGTTTGTTCTTGTTATTTACATCAAAGTATTTTAATTGAACATGGTGGTATCAATACAATGTAATTAAACTGTTAGTGGTTCCTGGCAAAGAAGACGTTCAGGATGAACTTCTCTTTTTTAAAAGATATGAATGAGCTACATAGTCTGCTATGTCTAATGCTACAACATCTAATAATTACATCTTCCAATCTGTTATCCCTTATCAGTTAAGACTGATTTGTGTTAAGGCAAAAGCAAAGTGTCAGTAACAAAAAACAAATTAAAAACAACGATCAACATTCCCAAATAAGAAAATAATTACCAATTGCATGGTAGGTCTACAACAGAACGATACAATTATTTATTTTACTTTTAGCGTACCACAACCTCCAACTTGCAAAAGTTCTTCAGCAGGTCACTTTTTTATCAATCAGAAGCAGTATTGGGGAAGTTGAATTATGTCAATAGCATATAATTGCTTACAAAGGTTTCTCAAATATCAAAATATGTTTAGCTTTGTTAAAATTTACAATAAAATTTAGCATCCAGGTAAAATAATTTTGAGACAAAGAAACACAATTTTCAAATATTATAACAACCTTTTCAAGTTTTTTTTTTTAATTGTTGGGTAAAAGATGATATAATGCATCCCGACTAAAAAATTAAAAGTGGAAAGATCCACTTAACATTTTTAAAATATAGCTTATAAAATTGTGGTATAATCAAATTCTACAAATGATGCCAGTAAACAGCCAAAATGACAAAAAGATTTTTTCTATTTGCATAACATTATTTATTATTTAGCAGGATGTATTGTTCCAAGACATATGCTTTGATAAATATATATATTATTGTCTTCCTTTGATGTCTTTTTTGAAATGCAATGAATACTTTTTTATATATATGGTTCGGGGCCCGGGTCAGCCATAGATCATAATGCACTTGGTTTCAGATGTATCAATAAATACTCCAAAAATAGAGTTTCCAAGGTTTTATGGTTAAGATGCTGGACTCCAAATCAGTGAGGACCAGGTTGAACCCCCCAATAACCTACCGGTATATAGTAGCTCTTAGGCAAGACTATTTACTGCACATTGCTTCAGGTAGCCCTCATATAACTTAATCTTCCCAGAAAGTTAACAGTCAAGACAGACTCAAAAATATAGTAGCCCCATGTCCTGGACAAATCAAAATGAAGTTTTGGGCTACTGGTCTTTGATCATTAAATTAGTCCGGAACAAGTCATAATCGGCAGTTGGACAAGTGACAAAATAAACAGCCATAATTAGCGATGAAGACAATTAATTTTATGCCAGGAGCATTTATCAACAACATGTAAAGGCGTCAATGCACGCATCTGTCTAAAACAGCCAATCACGATCGCAATACATAAATGCTTCCAGACAAAATATAAAAGAAACAACTTGCTGTTATACCTTGTTTATTTTTTGTAGATATGACAAGTGTGTTGTTGTGTTCATTAATTAAGTCATTTTTGTCCAGGTTTCTAGTCCGGTACTAGTTATTGAAATGAAATTATTTCCAGCCCTAACTTCGAACAATTAAGTTTAAATGATCAAATTAAAAAACAAGCTTTTTAAGTGTGGTCTATCCTACCTTGGCACACAGGGACATAGGTCCATTGTTGATACGGTCCACATTTTATGGCAGATAAACGCAGTGAGAAACCTTCTTCACATGTCTGGGTAACCGTTGAGCCTTGTGGGTATGTAGCAGATGCTGAATAGTTAGAAACACCGTTCTCTAGGACTGGAAGTGCCTGAGCATCACATGGTTTGTCTGGAACACATAATCCGTGATTTAAGTCATCTTCAATTATAAAGTCATATGGCAAGTGCTGGGTTATTTTTTTATTTTATTTTTTTGAGACAATTTCAAACTTTGGCGATTTTTTACTTTCATGGGATACATCTGATGCATGTTAAAAATTTAAAATGCCTAATTTTTATGTTTCTAAATACATATCTGCATAATGTAAGACAGATTAGATCCAACATTTAATATTTAAACTGATTTATCTAATTTATCTTGGCCAACATTACAATTAAAGTTGAATGACTGAGTATTTGCAGTTTATTGTTTAATTTATTATTTTATGTTCATTGGTTATCCTCTTCATGTGGAGGTTAACTGGTTAAAAATTCTGTGCCTAGTAAATAAACAGTTAAAACTTGACATCTCCAAATTGATTACCTTCATTGATATAGAAATACAAAAGGAAAAAACGTTGGTGTTTCTAAAGCATTGACATTGATTTAAGTTTTTCAACAAAGGTTAAATAAGGGTTAAAATTCAACATTTTTCTGTAGTATCAATAAAAATTCTATTTGCGGACTTTGCTTATTAACTTAGATTGATAAGTACAATAACTAAGTTGTTGTAATTATGGTAGTTGAAGCAAGCAGTTTTTTAACATGCATATCAAAACTATAGACCATAGCAGGCAGTTCCATGCATATTTAACTGGCTTAGGAGTTCGCAATAGTAATTGGCGACAGGGAGGGATGCTCTGAGGGGCCCAAACAGCAAGTGGAAACAAAGGAAAGGTCACATTTCTTTTTCATTTCTTAAGTCATGGTATGACTTTTGCTATCGGGATTTTGTTTAACCAAATTGGATAACATGGATCAAGTGGAAAAAGCAGGCAAGTTCTCTGTAAGCGGTTTCAAAAAAAAAAAGATTAAAAAAATGTGTATTAAGAATAAGTCACTAAATAAGCTTGAGCTGGCTCATGATCCACACTATTTGATTGAGCAGGGCTAATTTATGCACATTTATGATACTACAGTATCATCTTTCTGTTATATTCTTTTCATACAAAATCACCAACTGTATCTTTAATATGTAACAACACTATTTATCGAATTCACAGTAGCACAAGCTATATAACCGCTTTGGGGGATTTCCAGAAATTTCTTTTTAACCTTTTCCAGCATGTATACACTATTTTAAGACTTAAACAAGCCATTCACAATCAAACTTTATACAGTTCACACTAATTTAACACCTAGTGAATACATATTTTATATGTATATATTGCTTCATGCTGAAAACTTACCAAATGATTCAAAATTCTATTCAGCCAGCACTTGTAGATGTGATAGTCAAGTGCTGATTAATGAAAATTAATTTTCTGATTTAAATTTTTTAACAGCCTCATTTTTTTCAAATGCATATCTTTTATGAAATTACAAAAACCAACCTTTCTCCAGTTTAAGAAGTTTCTCTACCTCCAACTCTGAAATGATGCAGTTCATAAAATTATGATTATTAAAACATAACACACCTTTCCAACTGCACATCTCATAAGATATTATGTTAGATAAAAAGCGATAATATTATATCAATACATATGCTTATACTATACAATTTTCAGTTGCATATATCTTTCATTTTTACAAAATAACTTTTATTCATCATTACAAAATAAAACATGTTATGTTTTGCATTTCTGACTTTCTAAGATTGAGAAAAATTACATTCTAAATGTTTTGACAAGCAAAACATAAACTTCTGAACTTTTTAATATTGAAAAACAAAAACAAACAACACTCTTAAAACTTTTATTTGGGTCACTAAGACCTACTAACCATTTCCTTTCTGAAAACACCATAAAGGTTGGGGGTATGCGTTATGTTTATGGGGTAAATAGTATTTCCAGCAAGCAAAGGGCTGGATTAAAGGTTCTATACACTGCTATTTTCAACTTTAATGTTCTCATAAAATCTGTGATTTCAGTTCACTGTTTTGACATATCCAGCAGACAATGTCATCAATTTCACCTGATAATGTAATATATAGACACATTAAGGAGGCAATTTTAGTTCTTAACTTGAAGGATTGGAAAAAAATTACTATATCTTTTTAAGATATTAAATTGTTTTACCTGTGCAGAAGTTTGTACAATTTGTTGGCATCAGTGGTCCTAAACACAAATGCTTTGCATCATCACAGTTTTTGCATCTCTCTTGTTTCTCATAGCAGTAATGATTGCTATAAGTAGAAAAGTTTATAAGTTTTTACTTATATTTTTACAGATGACAAGTTGCAAAATCAATAACCCTATATTTTAATATGTAACTGGTATCAAGACATTTTACAAGAGGACCATGATGGCCCTTAATTGCTCACATGATGACACAGGCTTTAAGTAGGCTCAAATCTGGCATCAAGTAATTAAGAGTTATTTACTTTAGAAATCTTTTGTGAAGAGTGGTCCATTAGTGTGGCCACTGGCATAATAACTTTTTCTAGAATTTAATCAAATAACCTACTGAATACACATGACCCACTTCAAAACATAAGTAAGATTTCATACTGGCAAACATTCTGGCCAAGTTTGGTGAAGATTAGGCCATCAATGTGGCCTGTGTTTTTGCAAGGTTTTTCTAAAATGTGACCTAGTGACCAACTTTTTCTGACCACACATGACCCAATAATGTACTCATCCAAGATTTCAAGTTTGGTGAAGATTTGGCTATGAATGTGGCCTCTAGAGTGTTCACATGCTTTTTCTAAGTTTTGATCTAGTGACCTCTATTTTGAAACCATGTGACCCAATAACAAACTCGTCCAAGATTTTATGGAGACAAACATTCTGATCACGTTTGGTGAAGATTGGGCTGTAAATGTGGTCTCTAGTGTGTTAACAAGCTTTTGCTAAGATTAGACCTAGTGACCTACTTATTGACCCCACGTGACCCAGTCATGAACTCATCCAAGATTTCATGAAGGCAAATATTCTGATCAAGTTTGGTGAAGATTGGGCCATAATTGGGGCCCCTAGTGTGTTCACAAGCTTTCTCTAAGATTAGACCTAGTGACCTACTTATTGACCCCACGTGACCCAGTCATGAACTCATCCAAGATTTCATGAAGGCAAATATTCTGATCAAGTTTGGTGAAGATTGGGCCATAATTGGGGCCTCTAGTGTGTTCACAAGCTTTCTCTAAGATTTGACCTAGTGACCTACTTTTTGACCCCATGTGACCCAGTGACAAACTCATCCAAGACTTCATGCAGACAAACATTCTGACTAAGTTTGATGAAGAATGGATAAAAACTGTGGCCTCTAGCGTGTTCGCAAGCTAAAATGTTCACGCCGGACGCCAGACAAACTGGTATTACAAAAGCTCCCCTTGAGAACGTTGTGCTAAGGTGAGCTAAAAATGTACATTCAAGTGTCATAAATAGTGCTTTCAACACAGTTAGGGTTAACGATAAAGCAAGAATTTTCAAAGTTACATTAATTCCTATTTTACCAACTAAACCAAAGTTATTGGTATGTTTCTTGTGTTGACAGATCATGAAGCAGATATATTGCTACCATCACTTTGAATAACATGCCCAGAAAACAATGCCCAATCACATTATCCTGACACCAAGCTGACCAGTTGTAAAACTACCCTTATATTTGCTTGAGTGTAAAAAGGGAGCAATACCACTAGCATTCTATTTACAAATATTGTATGCTGGTGCACAGATCTAAAGTCTGGGCAATTTTCACATGAACCACAGCTGAAATGCACTAGAAAGTAGTGGTTTTTGTGGAAATCATTTTAAAATGAAAAAACAACAACAACCAAGATTTAGTTGAAAATGATGCGGCTACCTTGCCCAGACAAATCAGCTAATGAAAGCTCTGACAGTTGAAGGTGTAATGGTATAAATCTGACAATAAAGGCCCTTTACAATGGAGGTGTCAACAAACAAATACTTGTCAATCTCTTCTAAGTTTTAATTTTATTAAAAATTGTAGTTATTTTTAGTTTACAACATAATTAAGAATAAATGTTTGTGGTATATAAAATTTAGAATTTGGTTTATGAAAGCTACCAAACTATTACTTATCCAACTAAGAAAGTTAACAATTTTTCAGAATTTTGCAAGGGATATCTTAGAATTTAAGGTGGCATGGACTTGTTCCTAAATGAACAATGCATAAAACTAGACAAAAGATATTTAAATTAATGATAATTTTAATGACCTTTGACAGATGTCTTCAAAGCATTTAAATCCAAATGTTTCCCCATAGGTCTGTACAATAAATGTTGACAAAATGGTGAACGCTAACACTAGTCTCACAACATCTTGAGCTGTGTTAGAGTAGCATGGTCCATGGCAAGTCTAGAATGAGAAAGTGTAAATCAAATCATAAACAGAAAAGAAAATATTGACACAGGAAAGTACATAATATACATATTCTTATATACACAATTACACATCCAAGTTGCACAGTTACATATCCAATTGTTACATAAATAATACTTTTAAAAAATATCTCCTCATCTGGGGTGGAACCACATCAGCCAACTATTATAGTCAGACTATGTGTTAGTCTTAGAACTGATACCACATTCTATTTTCATAGTGTTTCACTCCATAGATAGGGTATGAGTCAGAACTAGATATAATAACTATTTGTTGTAAACCGAAATTAGTTTTTTCTGTCAAATACTTTTTGTTCGAAATTGCTCTTAAATCTTAAAGGTGGTATCCTACATTTTGCCTATATTAAATACATGTAACAATTTCTAACCACCCCTTCAAAGATGGCTGCCTTAGATTGTCTAATCAGTGCCTATCTCAGGCTATGACATTACAGTTACATGAAAACTATTTATTTGAGAAAAAAATCTTTTGGACCAAACTGTCGGATACCACCAGTCGAACTTAACGACAGTTCGTTGAAACGCACTTAGGTGTTATCGTAAGACACTGACAGGGATTTAAGAACGTTTGTAAGATTTATGATGAAACGCACCCAGGAATTTCCAGAAATGGTCAGGTAGATTGTATGCCTACCATTGTTTAATTACACTATTTAAAAGGAGTTTACATAAATGATTGAATGCTAATTATTATAATTATATGTTTAAAGTACTTACTTAGGCATCATATTCGTTCCGTTGGTTTTTATTTATGATTATTATGTCACCCTCTATATATATTATATATGGCCGAAAAAATGTGAAAATTTGGGAATTTCCCGTAGGCTAGCTACCCGTTTAACATTCGAATGCATGCTGTTAACATTACGGTTATCTAATTTTCGCGTCCGTATTTTGTGTGTGTGTTTGTGTGTGTGTATGGTTTGTGGTTTTGTTGTTTTTAAATGTTGAGTCTATATAACTATATATTTAAGGAATGAATCGTTGATTTTTTTACTTCAACGGTTGAAATGTGGCTCGTTGGCGAAATTGTGTAAAATTGTATTCACGAATAACTGGCATGAAGTTTCGTGCCGCTAAGTTTAAAAGACCGTAACGGGTGGCCTCAAAGGTGCTTTTGGGACCAAAATTTGTTTGATCAAATAATCAAATAAGTCATTGCTACATGAAAAGGTCCTGCAGAATGGTGTTGATTGGTGTCCTTAATCTGTGTAAACAATCAAGCATAAATTGCCGAGACACGCTGCAGGGATAGCTATTTTAAACTTGGAAAACCTCGTGACCACTTACTTTTGAGGTCACGTTATTTAGTCATCCGGGTTATCCGCTCTGACGTCAATATCTATTTTCAGCAGACCGCTATTGAGCTTTTTATGCAGTTGGGAAAATACATGTTCACAGTATTCTTTTTTCGCGATTAGTTCTTTCTCTACTAATTCAGTTAGTGTTAAAAATCGTATTTATTACGACTAACGAATGGGTTTATACAAAAATTAAGCCCAAACCCCCAAAGTAGTGGTTCGATATTGTTATATATATTTGATATCTATAGAACTTTATCCTTTAATTTTGCTAATAGTTTCCTGATCATAGTTATGATCTTCTTAGAAGGTTATAAAGGATTAAGAAAATAAGATGAAGACGACGAGCTGAAAAAGAAAACGGGATTCAAAAGGAAGAAGAGGAAGAAGTCTAAAGGAAACGAGAACATGAAAGAGGAGAACAGCTGTCAGTAAGTGATCTCTGACAGGCTTTCGAAGTGGGATAGGGAGTAGCGTGACATTTGTTTCAAATGTTAGTTATATGCAGTAAAGAGGGTGTTTACAGACCTTACGATATGAAATGTTTAATTCAAACCAGTGAATATAATTCGATAAGAGACATATAAAAAGACACATTTAGAAGAGGGCAAAGTTATGTTCACATTAGAAGTAAACATGTTAGCGTTCTCTCGTGTTTCTTCACCGAATGTGATGTGATTTTACAAGTTTGAATTTTAAATCTATCCTAGTAGGATAACTACAGAAATGGGGAACACACGTCCCCAAGGGAGTGGCAAGTACCATGTTGAAATTGTAATTATTTGTAAAGAAAATAAATCAGTGTGTGATACAATCATTGTGTGTGAGATCTTTGTTACAAAATTTACCATTGTGTGAGCAATCTTAGTTACAAAAGTTAAGATTGTGTGTGCGATCTTGGTTAAAAATTGACCGTTGTGTGTGTGATTTTTGTTATAAAATTGTCCTGTTACTAACATTTTGATATATCTTTTTTTATAGAATTAATAGGTGTTTCATATTCCCAGTGTCCTCATCAATATTATAGGGACGAAAATTGATAATCATGACCATATAATTAAATAAAATAATCTTTGTGATTAAAAAAATATTTAAGTACTTTTAATAAAAATCTCATCAGACATTAGCTATACAAAGCCCTGTATGATATCATCTGCTTTATCAAACACCAGTGAGATAAACATGTCACGTGCATCTGGACGGGTTACTTTTTAATTGCATAAAGTCTATGCCGCAGTTTGGAGGTCCCAAAACCGCAAACTCGTATAAAATAAATATCTTATGCGACGCAACAGCAAAATAAAGGTTTAGAATAAATTAAACCCCTCGCCGCCTTCTGCGGCTCTATACCTGGTTACGTATGACATAGGTCATAAATGTCATCGTGTTATAACTTTATTCCATGTATAATCGATATTTTAGAAGAGGGTATGTTTTGGGGTGGGGTTTTGTTGCAGCTGAAGACTTGCCTGCTTTCCATTGCGTTGTACAGTTGATTTACCACGGACTAATTTTGACCATTATTTTCAAACATTTAATCGCTTACAGGCTTAAACATACGCAGCTAAACAACGCTTTTCAGCGCTTGTATTAAACATGGGCTAAGAGGCCACAATAACTGAGTGTTATATATAATAATGCAAACAAGAGTTTTCAGTTTAGATTTGAGATAGTGTGATTATATGATGAAAACTGCATTAGTTTTTAATTAATTTCAGCCAACGGAGAAATAAGACTAACGCAAGTGGTCATGAGAAACTTTCATCTTTTAACTCTGGTCCCCACCCATTCATAGTTTTGTTTGAGATTAATGGCATGGCGATACGCATTGTAGAAAGCCTACCAAAACATTAACACACAAAGATGCATTTATATGCATGTGGATTTGCAAGAATTATCCTCAAAGTTGACCTTGACTATATTTACGTAGGAAGATGCCCCAGTAACTTAACAAGTTTTTTTTTAATCTAATATTAAATTCTCACGGTCTTGTACATTGTATGTTGTGAAGCGTAAAATCAAGCCGGAGGGTATTGTCGCCAGTCCAGCCAACGCATATATGCCAACAACAACCAAATAAAGAATAAATTAAATGGTTGATCTTTTGTCTGTCTCATTTGTGTGTTTGTTTGTTGTTGTTTTTAATACATCGAAACGATCAGTTATGATCATTATTGCGACGTCCAGCTATTTGGTGGTGGAAGACCCAAGACAAATTACTGGGTAGAACCATCGGCGAACCGCAAGTCAGCTGGAGACCTTCCAACATTAAGTCCATCGCACCGACCGGGACTTGAACCCACGCGGTGAGAGGCTAAGCAGTCAGAGGAGTTACAACTATACTACTACGCCACGGGCACCACAGTCGTGTCTCATATAAGTGACTCCGCAAAAATTGCCAGATGGTCGTAATTTCTATTAAATTGGCATGCATCGCTGAAGAACTGGTTAGTTTTAAAACCTCCCGAACACTGCTGAATTGTTGTTAAAAGAACCAAGAAAATATCGACCCGAGAAAACTTTTGAAATGTAGCTGCCAAATAAGGCCATTTCATGCATTTCAGATTTCAGAAGCTGCAATTGACAAATTCAAGGAGTCCAAACTGTATTCTCGGCTACAAAGATAATCTATAATCACATTTTTATGGGATGAGAGGAGAGGTCATATTGAGCGAGATTCTTAGGTACGAGTAGTGTTAAGGGCTCTGGGGGCTCTGGGGGTATGCTCCCACAGGAAGACTGTTGACGTCTAGAAGCCACACAGTGCCATTGGCAGCATTTCAGATGCTTGACAGACCTTCATAGAAAGTGTTTTTTTTACACAAGTAGTTAAATTTCAATGCTTTTTCAAGCCATATTTTAGGGTATATGTGACAGTAGTACTATTTGTGCTATAAAGATGTGAAACGCCATGAAATGTTAAAAAATACCTTCATTGTAAAAAATACCTTCATTAAAGGTATTTTTGACAATTTCAGTTGGCCGACCTCCGCTAAATCCGCCCATGCTTACACAAAATTAATAAAGCTTATTAAAAAAGGACTAACAGAGTTCAAGCAGGGGAATCTGGGTTGCGTTTATTGTATGCCGTGACGTAAATAGACCCCAATAAATCTAAAACCACGTTTCTTTGGCGTGAACATCAGCTGGTATTACGTCACAGTGAGTTTGAAAAGCGAAAATCAGGTCACACTTGTGGGTGTAGTTGAAAGAAAATTGTACTCCCCCAAATATCAATTCTATAAGATCTATATGTACTTATCCTGAATTGCAATCACGATCGTGTCACATTATCGCGGACAATTGAAAGGAGTATCGCAGTAGGAGGCAATATATTTTGGGGGCATTATATTTGCAATAGAATGTTTCTTTACAATCACCAAATGGAATTAATAATACAATTAGTATCAATGATCTTTCAGTTAGAGTCGTCTGTAAATATGTATACTACGGTTTAAATCCGGTATCTATAAAGCTAGTCCCCACTGAGGGTCAAATTTATATTACATGTATTATTCGTTTCAGTTGATATCAATGCCACAGTTCGGTCAAATTTAATTGGAATTGCAATTTTCCCAGGCTTTTGAATAAGCGGTGATATTCGACAATGAAATACACTATCAATAGCCAAATAAATAAGTATACGAATAAGACATATGCATGTAAATATCTTGCCAGAAAGAAACTGGATCAGTGATTTCTTAATATTCTTAAAGATGGAATCCGAAAGTTTGGACCATTTCCCCCCTCAAATAACCAAGTTAGTCAGTGTTTCCTGACAAGTTCCTGCAAAATGCTGTTCATTGATGCCCTAGATCTGTGTGAACAGCTAAGCATAAACCACCAATCGTCATTGCAAACAGGTATTTCCTATCCGAGCCACGCTGGAGAGATAGCTATTTTTAATCTTAGAAAACCATGTTACCACTTTCTTTTGAGATCAAGTTATATAGTGATCTAGGAAATCCGCTCTGAGGTCGATATCTATTTTTAGCAGAGACCGCTGTCGAGCTTTTTATAATGTTGGAAAGAATACACATTCAGAGTGATTTTTAGTTTTGTCTAATAATTCAGTTAGATTTCAATTCGTATTTATTAAGTATAAATGTATATAAAAATAATGCCCAAATTCAGATTTCAATTCGTATTTATTAAGTATAAATGTATATAAAAATAATGCCCAAATTCTCCAAAGCAGAGGTAAGCTATTGTTATGTACATTTGGTTTAGGCAAACTGTCGATTACCACCTTTAAGGATTTTTTTTGAGTAGCCTCCGTGTCGCATGGGCATGCATCATGGAGACTTAACAAGAGTTAATGAACATTAAGTATCATTAATTAATATTATGCCACAGTCACTAAGAAAATAATGAGCCTGACATTTATATACAAGAGTAGATTGTCTCTGCTATATATCAACGGATTTTAATTCGCATTTTACATGAACAAAAAAGGATTCAAATGGATTTGTATTAATTGTTAGATGCATTATTGACCGTCGATTTATATAGGGTCAGCGTCAGGTTAAAGCTGGGGCATAATGCTGCTGCTGCTGCTGCTACTGCGGCTGCTGATGGTGGTTGTGGTGGTTGTCCTGGTGGTGTTTTTTTTATCAAGAAGAAGAAAAAGAAGATGATGATGGTTATAATGATGATTATGTTGATGATGGTAAAATAAAAATGATGATAAAATAATGATGATGATAAAAATGATGATGGTAATAGTAATAAGAATAACAATAATACGAACGAATGTTCCCTAAGGGGACGTAATGAAATTTTACAACTAAACATGGTTATAAACTTATAATATAAATGAAATAGCAATTTTAAATAAATATTGTACCTAATAAACAATACTTGTATTTATCATATAAGAGTTATACCTTTGTACATTTTTAAACCATATAAATTTTTGGAATTTTTATTGTGCAGCTGATTATGTTGTTAAAAAGCTAAGGATTGATCCTTATGGGAAGAGGTTTAAACCTTACGTCGTTTTTTATTTTTAGTTGTTGTTTTTCTTGCTGTTTTGTGGTTTGGTGTTGTTTTTACCTTTGTTTAATTTTACCACATTTTGTCTTGATACTCCCAAAAATTACACAAAGGTAAAAAGCGACTCAGAATAATTAATTTTATTTTGATATGCGTGAGAGGAAGTTTAAAGACATCTTTTCAATACTAGTCTGTGACTTTATTTTATTTTGATATGTGTGAGAGGAAGTTTAAAAACATCTTTTCAATACTAGTCTGTGACTTTATTTTATTTTGATATGCGTGAGAGGAGGTTTAAAGACATCTTTTCAATACTAGTCTGTGACTTTATTTTATTTTGATATGTATGAGAGGAAGTTTAAAAACATCTTTTCAATACTAGTCTGTGACTTAATTTTATTTTGATATGCGTGAGAGGAGGTTTAAAGACATCTTTTCAATACTAGTCTGTGACTTTATTTTATTTTGATATGCGTGAGAGGAAGTTTAAAGACATCTTTTCAATACTAGTCTGTGTCTTAATTTTATTTTGATATGCGTGAGAGGAGGTTTAAAGACATCTTTTCAATACTAGTCTGTGACTTTATTTTATTTTGATATGCGTGAGAGGAAGTTTAAAGACATCTTTTCAATACTAGTCTGTGACTTTATTTTATTTTGATATGTGTGAGAGGAAGTTTAAAGACATCTTTTCAATACTAGTCTGTGACTTTATTTTATTTTGATATGCGTGAGAGGAAGTTTAAAGACATCTTTTCAATACTAGTCTGTGACTTAATTTTATTTTGATATGCGTGAGAGGAAGTTTAAAGACATCTTTTCAATACTAGTCTGTGACTTAATTTTATTTTGATATGTGTGAGAGGAAGTTTAAAGACATCTTTTCAATACTAGTCTGTGACTTTATTTTATTTTGCTATGCGTGAGAGGAAGTTTAAAGACATCTTTTCAATACTAGTCTGTGACTTAATTTT
Organism: Sinonovacula constricta; assembly: GCA_007844125.1. Classification (NCBI taxonomy): domain Eukaryota; kingdom Metazoa; phylum Mollusca; class Bivalvia; order Cardiida; family Solecurtidae; genus Sinonovacula; species Sinonovacula constricta. The sequence continues at coordinate 57,939,487 of CM017561.1, forward strand.
ATTTTGATATGCGTGAGAGGAGGTTTAAAGACATCTTTTCAATACTAGTCTGTGACTTTATTTTATTTTGATATGCGTGATAGGAAGTTTAAAGACATCTTTTCAATACTAGTCTGTGTCTTAATTTTATTTTGATATGCGTGAGAGGAGGTTTAAAGACATCTTTTCAATACTAGTCTGTGACTTTATTTTATTTTGATATGCGTGATAGGAAGTTTAAAGACATCTTTTCAATACTAGTCTGTGTCTTAATTTTATTTTGATATGCGTGAGAGGAGGTTTAAAGACATCTTTTCAATACTAGTCTGTGACTTTATCTTATTTTGATATGCGTGAGAGGAAGTTTAAAGACATCTTTTCAATACTAGTCTGTGACTTTATTTTATTTTGATATGTGTGAGAGGAAGTTTAAAGACATCTTTTCAATACTAGTCTGTGTCTTAATTTTATTTTCATATGCGTGAGAGGAAGTTTAAAGACATCTTTTCAATACTAGTCTGTGACTTTATTTTATTTTGATATGTGTGAGAGGAAGTTTAAAGACATCTTTTCAATACTAGTCTGTGACTTTATTTTATTTTGATATGTGTGAGAGGAAGTTTAAAAACATCTTTTCAATACTAGTCTGTGACTTTATTTTATTTTGATATGTGTGAGAGGAAGTTTAAAGACATCTTTTCAATACTAGTCTGTGACTTTATTTTATTTTGATATGTGTGAGAGGAAGTTTAAAGACATCTTTTCAATACTAGTCTGTGTCTTAATTTTATTTTGATATGCGTGAGGGGAGGTTTAAAGACATTTTGATCAATATTTCTAAATGCGTGTTCGACGATTAAAGATCGCCGGTGGGTTTTTTTATGAACCAGCTGAATAAAAAAGATTTTGTAATCTGGTACTATCCAAAGACGGATTATCATATAAGGAAAATATCTATTTACCACCATTAGACTGAAACTTTACATGAATCTGCGCTGCACTGAAATAACCTACATGTACTTTGACATATAATCCTCCAGAAAAGTTGGATTTATAAAGATCGAGCAAGTATTTCACATGTACCTTTACAATATAATATCTTGGAAAGTTTTGTTGATTTATATTAACTTTATGATGGGTTGGTGTGCATCGCATGACATTGAAAGTAAAAATTAAAATAAGTACTTCACGAGTGCTTTTTCTTTTTTTTATATTTAATTCGGTATATACATATGATTAAATAAATTATGACCGTTTCTGCAACGTTGAGCTAATATTGATTGAAAAGACCATAATAACCTTTCTGGATAGAACCAGCCCAGGTCAGTCGATAGATCTCTTGACTCCGGAAATGAAGTTATTGCCACGATTGGGACTCGAACGCAGTCCGTGGAGGACTGAGCAGTCGCGTCTGCTAAGCCCATGTGCGCTCCAAGCTGCGTCGGTATTAAATCTAATGAATGCACACATAATAAAGATATGGACATAATGTTAAAACATACAACGTGCTACTTTCAGAAAAATCAATATAAGCTGTAGATTTTAATTGTACATTGTAATATATACTACTTGTTTATAAGTCATCTATTTTGTGATGGCTATTCGAGCTTTCGAATATTCGAATAATTTTGATTCACCCTTCGGGTGTATGTATAAGTCTTATACAAGTCCACTGAACTGGCACTATGCAACTGCAGATTTTAAACAAAAAATAAGACAATGAAGATCACGCGAAGGTTAATTGAAATAAATGGAATCTGCGAAAAGTAACACAATAAAAACAAAAAGATCTACGAACTATTAATCACTTTTTAACATAGCAGTTACAAACGTTGTATGACTTATATATTGTTATCTTTTGGATGTTACAATTAATCATGATATTATTGAACATAGGCTTTTACTTTCAGATCAAACAGACACGCAAGCACACAAACGGACAAATACGCGCGCACTCGCATTCACAGAAGCGAACGCACGCTCGCGCACGCTTTCACATATGCTTACACACATGCTTGTACACATTCACGCACATATTCACGCAGACATTCACGTACATGTGCTCTCACACGCACGCGCGCTCTCACACACGCATGTGCAGAACGAAAACAATCACGTACAGTTTAAGCTTTGAACAGAAAACACCCACACATAACAAAAGTCGTACCATACTTTCAACGAAACTCAAATATTTTTTCTGGTTGTCTCCGTCAGCATTTTCTAAATCAAGGTTTTAACCAAGGTCGATCGTGTGGTTTTTCTTTTATTCAAAATACGGTGAACTCGTGTTATTAAAAATAAATACTTTAACCCACTGGATCTATAAATACTTCGCGATCTCGTTGCTATCCCGTTCAATCCACACTATCAATATTTAATGATTTGAACCTACGAGTACATCACGATTTCTAGAGTATAAAAGGGGTAGAAGTTTATCGTCAGCACAGTCCAGTTTTGGAAGACACACCGACAATCTAAGGTATCTTTGTCTAGCAATGTTAATCTTGTAAGATATAATGTTGTTGTTTTCTTGAAATTTCGTTTGATTGTTTGGCGAATGTATTTGTGTATTAACATTATTTGTTTATAATGTAGTTTGTGCAGGCTTATTCTTCTTTAAATACGTTCTTGACAGGTTTTAATTGCATGTGCATATTAAATTTGTGTTTATATGAACGATTGTAACAAGTTTTTTTTTCTTCTTGTCGTGATGCAGATCTCGAAAAAAAAAAGTTGTTTTAAGTCATTTTTATTCTTGGTGCAAATTAAATACGTTATTGAAAATGATCGGGAGAAGGAGTTTCATTCCCTATTTTTGCGTGCAGTTTTAGATTCATTTTAAGTCTTTGTAAAAAGTCTATTCTAATTATTCGTGCAGTTTACAGGCTTTCTGTACTTTTCTTTAAAAAATTATTTACTTTTCTGTTCTTAATGTAGTGTTGTTTTTTTATACATTTTAATTAAATTTATTTTATACTCACATATATTTGTAAAACGTTTTAACATAAGAAAATGTAGCGCGAACGTTAAAATATGCCTCCCTACTTCGTTTGAAAACAAAATAATTTGAATTTTGTTTTTTACTGTTTTCATATCAATCTATTATTTGTTAATTTATTACATTTTGAAAGTCATATCCACCTGTGCGGCCTATATTCAACAATTTAGGAACACTATTTGTCGTTATGCTTAAAAAGGATTTGAAAATGTAGTTGGCAAATATATACACCATTGACTAATATTGTTAAGGATTTATCAATTCTGGATTCGATTGTGGAACTAATTTTAACTTTAATGCGTTTACATGTTTAGTTTTTGCATTATGCTGTCTTTATTTTGCGTATTTGTCTTAACTCTTAATTCTTCAATTCTGTTCGCACGACAATTTCTAGTTTTCTTAAATATGCAATTTGTACATGAAACGATTGTTCCTTATTCCCATAATTACATTAGAGTTCAAATCCTTGTGGCGAAACTCTGGACTCCGTTACCAAAGGGTTTGAACACACGACCGGTCATGAAAAGTAGTTCTTAACGCAATTCTGTATTTACAAGAGCTTCAAATATGAATACAAATATAAAAGAAATAGAAGAAGAAAACAATTTAGAGGGATTAATGTAAATTAAAATATCTTGTTTCCTAATCGACCATAAACAAATAGGATTTGGCATTCAAACATAGCTTCGTAAGAACCACCATACTTAAAATTGTTTAATGTACGTTGTATGTTTTCTATAGGTTAATAATTAATATACATTACTTGTGAGCCTGAGTGCGTTTTATCTTATCGATGGTTTGATATGTGTAACATTTTAAACAAGATGACATAACAATAGATAGTTTCCACGTCAGTGAAGATCCCTTATCTTGGCAGCCATCTTTGATGGCAACTTCACGGGACTTTCAGATTAATTATATAGAAGGGTACATTTTATTTTCTCGTAATTTTTTCATTTGTGGTCCAAAAGCTAAAAGCTATACGCTATTGAAAAGGTCTTGAAATTTATATTTTTAGAATGTACTATTTTAAAATTGTTAAATGAACAAAGAATGAATACACAGAGATAAATAAAATTATTGGCTCATCCTTAAACGAAATGAACAGTATATATTTTTGTTCCTTTTAAACTATTAAAAATAGTTTTGATTTTTAAAATACTTCATAAAAACTGTTTAATTTGATATTAAATTCAGTAAAATTGATTGAAAAATAAAAACAAAGTTGTGAGTTTAATACAGCACATATTTCCAGATTTTGACCTGCATTAGCTTCTGCCTTCAAAGATGGCTGCCTTAAACTGTCTTATCAGTGCCTATGACATCACATGGAAACTATATGAGAGTTCAACAAAAATAACATCAAGGTTGACAACAACAATCACAACAACAATATTAGTAATAACAACATCATATCTCTTCGTTTGTAGATGAAGTTACTGTTCATCGCTGGTTTGTGTTTGGTTGCTGTGGCAACGGGTAAACCCTCGGCTCAGGAGGCGGAGCTTATGCAGCTTAGAAATGTCTTGTACGGTGAGTTTGAAAAAAAGGACACGATTTGCAAGATGAGTTTAAGTATACATGGTTTGCAACATGGATCCGACGATGAGTTTACACATACATGGATTGAGATACACATGGTGTGTTAAAATGTTTATGATTTGCACGAGGAGTTTAAGTATACAAGATTTGCATGACGAGTTTAAATATACAAGATTTGCAGGACAAGTTTAAATATACACGATTTGCAGGACAAGTTTAAATATTCATGATTTGCACGATGAGTTTAAATATACACAATTTGCAGGACAAGTTTAAGTATAAATGATTTGCAGGACAAGTTTAAATATGCATGATTTGCAGGACAAGTTTAAATATACATGATTTGCACGATGAGTTTAAATATACACGATTTGCAGGACAAGTTTAAGTATAAATGATTTGCAGGACAAGTTTAAATATAACTGTTTTGCAGGACGAGTTTAAATATACACGATTTGTAGGACGAGTTTAAATATTCATGATTTGCAGGACGAGTATACATTCTAAGTATAAATATTTATGATTTGCACGATGAGTTTAAATACATGTATACATGATTTTCACGACGAGTTTAAATATAACTGATCTGCGCAGAGATTGTAAATTAGATTTGCAGGGCAAGTATAAATGGTTATATTTTGTACGGTGAGATTATATAAATAAATATATTTTAGTATAAGTATAGGAGAATATACATACATATATACATATATATACATACATAAATTTTAAGCAGAGTTTATTGTATGATTTCAGATCTAGAGCGACTGGGGGCCCGCCATCTTCGCCCACCGCCACCAGGTGGTATGTACTTGGGAACTACTTATTCCTGTTTTGTTAGTTAAAAACCGAAAGCGGAGGAATATAGTTTTAGCTGTATTTCAAAATCACTCCATCGTCCCGTCCGTCTATTTATCCGTTCATTCAAAGCCATTTCTAATAAACATACTAGTTGATTTGCATAAAAAGTGACGCATTGATGGAACACCAAAGTGCAAAAAAATGTTTGAATGCGACATTCAGCTTTTTGTGGCGGAAGACTTTAGACAATGTTTCAGACAGGACTACAGAAGTATTGTAGGTCTGCTGGAAGACTACCTAACTTAAGGTTTCGCCCCGACCAGGACTCGAACCCATGCAGTGTGGGGCCGTGTAGTCAAAAGTTGTTACAAGTCGGCCACTCTACCACTCGACAATAGAAACCCCTACATTTAGGCTTATAAATAACTAAAGGCGACAATATTGTGATTATTTGGAAAATGATTTTTGTGATGAAAATGATGATGATTATGATGTGATGTAATATTTCAGCAACACCACCACCCGGCGAGGAGGGCAGAAGCTCCCGTGAGTATTTCAAGAAAGTTTAATTTTGTTCTTTTGACCAAAGCAACGGGGGGAGGATGATGAAGAGGAGGAGAAGGGGGTTGATACGCGTGACGATGCTTATGATGCTGATTATAATGAATATAATTGAAAAGTGGTTGTTTTGTTTAAGCTAATGATAACAATGATAATTGAGATCGAAGTTGTTGTTTTTACTGACAATTCTGTTGGTATAAGATAAAAAGAAAATGATGATACCTCTGCTTCTGCTGCTGATGATAATAATGATGATAATAATAATTAAAATTTTGTTGTTTTAATTAATAATAATGATGATTATATTAATTGTGAACTTGTTGTTGTTGATGATGATAATGATGATGATGTGATGATATGTTTCAGCCCCACCCGGCGAGGATGGACGAAGCTCACGTGAGTTTTACCTTATTACATGATGATGATGGTGATGATTTTAATTATCCTTATGATGAGGTTGATGATTTTAATATTGGTTTAGTTAATGATGGCGACGTTGGTGTAAATGATAATTGTAAAAAATGTGATGTGTTATTTTATTTTAAAATGTTGTTTTTGTTTGTTGTTGTTGTTGTTTTTTGATGATGATGTTGTTGGTGTTGTTGTTGTTGTTGATGATGATGATGATGATGATGATGATGATGATGATGATGATGATGATGATGATGATGATGATGATGGATAATAATATTTCATATTTCAGCACCTCCCCGAACCGGATCCCCACCACCACCACGTTCCACCACAGCTGCATCATCTAAGAGACAAGGTATTGTTGCTAAATACAGCGCAGCCACACAACTAAGGTCAACTAAGGATTTTTCCCCTCTAAAACAAAATATGGCAAATATCTGGTACCTGCGCAGGTCGGTGGATGACCTAACCGGATTAAGTTTCGGCCTCGACGGGGTCTCGAACCCAGACGGCAATTCAGCGCCATTACCAATCAGCCAAGCTCGAATACATTACTTAGCGCCTTAATACAGCAAGAATGTTGTCAAAATATGTGCTACAAATGAACATGTGTTTTTTTCGACTACCACGAGAATTAAAAACTTTCTTAAGGGGTCACATTATTAATAATGAATTATCGTCAGATTTATCGATGTTTTAATGGCAAATTAATGGAAATGATAAGTTTTCCGGTGGTGTCTAGGGAACTTATAAAAATAATGTGCGTATTGATGATATTCAATAAATGAAAGGAGCATGCTCAATGATAATGTTTTAATCAAGGTTAATAACATTCTTACCGATGATGTTACATAAACTGAATGAAAATATCTTTGATCGATAATGTTATCTAATTGATTGAAACTATTTGTTATTGACGATGTTATGTTCAATGAATTAAAAAAAAATATATGTTTGTACACGATTTATTCTTAAATGAATAAAATTATATGTTTATTAATGATGTTAGATTCTGTTAATGAAAAGTATTTGTTTATTTATGATGTAATGTTCAATGAAGGAAAATTCAATGTTTATCGATGATGTCATAAATAACAAAATAATTTCTGATCGATAATATTAAGAGACATGAATAAACAAAAAATGTTTTTCGAGGTCGTTATGTTCAATGAATAAAAAATGCAAAAGTTCTATGTTTATTGACTTATAATGATATGTTTATTCTTGATGATTATATCGAATAATTGAAAACAGTTTGTTTATAGATAATGTAATGATCGATGACTGAAAATAATGAGTAAACTCTGTTTATAGGAGGAGAGGGTGGTGATGACAATGTTCGTTGTGTGAAGGATGCCGTACAAGACCTGAAGTACGCTCTGGAGGCCCTGAAGGGGTGCCTACCCCCACCCCCTACCACCCCTGCCCCAGGCTCTGAAAGGACCATGCTCCTCAGAGCCCTGGAGGATCTGTTGCTGGAAGAGATGAACAACTAATCGGCAAAACCTGGTCAGTTTCTCAAAAACAACAATAACAACAACAACAAAAAACAAACCACCAACAACAAAAAACAACTTATTACCTTAAACAAATTCTTTCTTACGCATAAAATTTAATCTGTAACGCTATCCCTGAAACAGGATGATAATGTTGTTGCAGGCATAATGATCACGTTTAAGGTAAAAGAAAAAATAACAACTTAAACATGCCTTACACAGGTCTAATTAAATACTCTCTGCAAATAGAAAAGGTGTTTCAGTAAAATACATGGTGTTGTATTCATAAATAATCGTTCTTATATTTCTAATTTCAAATAAGAAATTTCATTTAATCATATAAAAAGCTCATTTCACCTTTAAACTTTCCATGGATCTAATATAAATGTAGGTACTTTTTATGTGTTGATGTGAGAAAATTACTTATATTTTAATGACTACAAAATTGTTTGTTGGTGTTATTCTTGAAATACATCGCAGCGACTATTTATGATCATTATAGCGACGTCCGGCTATTTGGTGGAGGAAGAACCCAGAAAATGTCTTGGCAGAACCACTAGCGCACAGCAAATCAACTGGAAGACCTTCCCACATTAAGTCCTTCTTCCTGAACGGGACTCTAACCCATGCGGTGAGAGGGGCCAAGTTGTATATACCTGTCAATAAGGAAAAGCTGTCATTGTGTAGAATTAGTTGCGTCCATTCCCATTCTGCTGTGTTTATATGTGTTGATACTTCATATAGTTATTGCCTTTTTTTAAAGGCATTCTGTGTAAGTGAAAGCTCGTATGCATGTAGCACGGCAAATGGCAATGCGTAATGTTGATGCAGCTTTTTCGATATTGTAAACAGTCAATGTGCTAGTGCATGTAAAACGCCGAAATAATATTTCAAATTCTCATTGTTTTCGTCTGAATACTGTTGACGTAAAGGCTCGAGCATATTAATGCGCATGCGCATATTACAACAATATTTTTTTATTCTCATAAATCTCACTTTCTTCTGTTTCCAGACCGGATGAATACGACTTCATGAAGAGGAAATGGACTTGATTGAAAAACTTTTGTTCTATTCTGTACTTTTTATTCACCTTTTGCTTACACGCACTCTTTAACTATGTCTACCGGTGTAAACACGTGGATTTACATGCTATGTCTGTGTTTTAACGCCAGCATTAATAAATGAATATCATTAATATATGTGTGTGTGTGTGTGTGTGTGTGTTTTTTTTAACAATTACCGAATTAATTCGTCAACATTTGAATCGATGTAAGGGAAACTCATTATGGCTTAACATTACCACATGTAAATTGTAATTAGAATGGAGGGGGATTAATTACGCAAATGAAGTTCAAACATATACAACAAGTATTAATCTATTTCTGACAATGTTACCGAATAAAGAGGCTGAGAACACGGATCTCGAAAAAGTATAATTAATAATGATGATGATGATGATAATGATGATGATGATGGTGATGATGATGATGATGATGACATCTGTAAAACTTTTGACTTGAAAACAATTAACCTGTCTGTCACAGAAATTGCGCATTCTCAACGTTCTTTATATAGAATATGCAATGAATTTCGCTGAGCCTGTTTTAACCATGTAATGCTCAACGACACAGGCCCTTTTCTTTACAGACACTTAACTTAAAGTATTTTGCAGCTTGCTTATTGAAAATCCATGACTTGAGCAATTCTTACTAAAAATATTTGGTATGAGACAAGTATTGTACCCTACTATTTTAAATTAAATCCTCTCAGATAATTTCTTCCTCTGAGCGATCACACATTGGTAGTTTCTCGTGGTAAGATATGTACAGAATTGCATATTGTTCGTCGTTTATCACTTTGCCTTTCTGGTTTCGTTGTATATAAAATGGGTACTGCATAAAATGTGTATTTACGTACAATTCTTGATATATTCTTTTAATGTCTGTTGCATAACATTTACCTAAAAAATCAAGTAGCGTCTTGGTACCGAATCCTCCCCCAGAAGCCACCATATACAATACAGAAACGCAAAATATTCCGGGGGAGCATGCCCACGGACCGCTTCTAGCGACCACGCGTACACATCATATTATGCCTAGCTACGCCCCTGATCATATGGTGTCATCATTTTTACTATAAAGAAGGTTCCAGTGCTTTTAAGAATGGTTAGTAAACACGCGCCCTAGTATAGTTTTAAGTTGCATTTGGGAACGTGTATATTGTGTATACACGTCACTTCTAAAAAGCATATTAATTGATTCTCTGTGTAGCGGTGCCAGACATTAAACTAAATACGGTTGTAAGTGTCGCCCGTGGCATAGTGGTTGAGACGTCGATTAGTAACTCCTCTGGGTTCGAGTCGTCGTTATGTGAGACGGTCTCCCAGCTGACTTTCGCTGCGCCGATCGTTCTATCCAGACATGTGCCTGGAGTTTTTATTCACCAAAAAAGCTAGACGTTGCTATAATGATCATAAATGGTCGCTGCAATGTACTTCAAAAACAAACAAAATACGATTATGTTGGTCGTTTACTCACGCTGAATTATGAATGAACATCTTTAAAAGATGCGAAAATGAGGGCATATGCCATGACGACTTCACAATTATCATAGCAATCGTTATTATCAAATAAAACAACAAAATTTCAGTTATCATCATCATCATTATTATCATCGTCTCCATCAGCATTATGCACATTTCTTCTCATACATACTGTATATATTGGAAAATTCCCGTTGCTGATTGAACAAAATAAAATGAGTTTTTTTTTTCTCTAACACATTCCATTTATATGAGATATCCCTTTCTAAATAACACAAATGTCGCTTTGTTACGTACACAATTTGGTGACAAATGAAGTGAAAACGTACAAGACAAACACAATTATAATCTCGAGATATTTAACTTGTGTAAACGTCTAAATATTGGGTTATTCGGGTAATGTAGTTTTAGAAAAGCTGTATACAATTTACAGGAACAAATATTTACGTGCGCCTAGTTATTTATTTGCAGATCGGGGGCCGGGAATAGGTTCCTTCTCCGGTCATCTCACAGCAAAGAAGAAATTATTTACTCTCTGCTTTTTATAGCCAGATCATTGTGCGGAATCGCTTAGACACAGTCCAGAGTTATGATAAAGCTGAATTTCAGAAGCATGAAGAATTGACCCTGCATGACCCTGACTGCTCGCGGTCAGTCGTCTTGCCTGGGAAGATGAAGAGCATGTACAGAAACAAATATGTTAATGTACATGTATGTCGAAGGAGACTAGACACGTAAATTGTGTCCATGCATGCTTTAAATGTTAACATTAATACTTAACTCTGTTTAAGTCAGAAGTTTAGGTAATTATATTGTGTTGTACAGGTAAATCTGAAATGCAGATGTATTAATGAAGAATGCAGAGCAGGAATATCGAAACGGCGGGGAGCGAACTGTTATTGGAATGAGTGTTCCACTGGCTATGCATTATCTACTAGGTCGACATATTTTCGACATCCCGCGCGGGGCCGCACTGCCCTCTGCAACTCTGTTACATGTGTCAGATGTCATTCGTATCAGCATTTCAGTTTATAATTACCACATTCGGCCGCAAGAGAATGGCGAACTCGGGATTTTCAGATTCAGATCACGGGGGCAAAATGTGGACAAAAATAAATAACTGGGGGTTAATGTTAAACCCAGTATTTTTGGTCACTTCCGGAAGTATTATTAGTTTAATAAAATAGATCTTAGTATTTCCAGAGACGTGTTGTTATACGTCTCTGGTATTTCTATTATCGAATGTTAGTGACTGTTGTAACTATTGACCCTATGTATAATTTATACTTGTAGATGAGGTGTTTTTGCAGCTGAAGACTTACCTGCTTTCCAATTCGTTGTAAATTTGACCATTTTTGTTCAATTTTAACCGGTTTACATGGTTAAACTTACACCGCACAAACAGCGCTTTTCAACGCTTTGATTTAAATCACAACTGTTGCAGAGAAGAAGTCTAATATTTTCTAATCTTGAAAAAAAATCAGGCTAATTTACTTATATTCGGATGTACAGTTACACGTGAACGAAATATTGATAATTGCATTCATGAAATAAAATGCGTTAGGCCTATCATAATTTACTTCTAATTTTTTATTTCTAAAAGAAATTTTCGCATCACTGCCAAGCCAGTAGAGTGAGGACTTAGAAAAAATCGTGAAATCCGATTTTTCAAAAGAACATTTTTTTTTCAAAATAACATTTTATTTCAGTAAAATAAGCATGAAAACATATATTTAACATGATTCTGATTCATATATATGCTTTAAACCCATTTTTGAGACATTGAAAAAGTTTATTACAATTCTGGTTTGTGCTACAAAAGTGGTTAGACTAGCGTAACCAGTTTTGTAATACTTTTGTTACAATTTTATTACAATTCTGGGCGTTATTACAAAAGTGGTTGCTACACAGCTGTCAGTAAGTGATCTCTGACAGGCTTTCGAAGTGGGATGGGGAGTAGCGTGACATTTGTTTCAAATGTTAGTTATATGCAGTAAAGAGGGTGTTTACAGACCTTACGATATGAAATGTTTAATTCAAACCAGTGAATATAATTCGATAAGAGACATATAAAAAGACACATTTAGAAGAGGGCAAAGTTATGTTCACATTAGAAGTAAACATGTTAGCGTTCTCTCGTGTTTCTTCACCGAATGTGATGTGATTTTACAAGTTTGAATTTTAAATCTATCCTACTAGGATAACTATAGAAATGGGGAACACACGTCCCCCAAGGGAGTGGCAAGTACCATGTTGAAGTGTGTGAGATCTTTGTTACAAAATTTAACATTGTGTGAACAATCTTAGTTTCAAAAGTTAAGATTGTGTGTGCGATCTTGGTTAAAAATTGACCGTTGTGTGTGTGATTTTTGTTATAAAATTGTCCTGTTACTAACATTTTGATATACAGTCAACTCTCGTTATCTCAAAATCGGTTATCTCAAATTTCCGGTTATGTCAAACTGTTTTCTACGGTCCCGTTTTTTTCCCTATAGTTTCTATATAGTTCGACTCCGCTTAACTCAAATTCGGATATGTCAAATTATCGGATATCTCAAACTAAATTCTTTGTCCCCACACGTATAAAACTGTTGAAATCAGTTGGTCTATCTCAAACTTCAAATTGCTTTAAGATGCAAATCGGCAACAATAGTGATTTTCACACCTACCGTGAAACTCGCGAAGATTTGGGCGCGAGTTTTATCGCCAATTATCGGCAATCAGGATTTCACATAATTTAGAGAAGAGGTTAATCGATTATTATTTAATTGGCTGATTTAATGAACAACAATTTCGTTAATCTATTAATGCTGATTAAAGTGTTTCAGTTTGTACTGGTTGTTGTAAAAGTTTTTGAGAACTTGCAGGTATCAGCTTTAGGTATACAAAATTAGGCCATGCACTTACGACGACGCAACAACCTACAATAAAAAGAAGAATATTAAATTACATTGTAAAAAATCTAATAACACTTTAAACATGCAAAAACCACACAAACTTGCAGAAACTTAGTTTACAGTGGCAGATATAACAAGGAATTTCAGTCATTATCAGTCATCGTGTAGCAGGTAAGATTATTAAGATTTACACAAACTATCCTTAAATTCGGATAACTCAAACTTCGGATATGTCAAACTATTTTCTACGGTCCCTTGAAATTTGAGATAACGAGAGTTGACTGTATCTTTTTTATAGAATTAATAGGTGTTTCATATTCCCAGTGTCCTCATCAATATTATAGGGAAGAAAATTGATAATCATGGCCATATAATTAAATAAAATAATCTTTGTGATTAAAAAAAAATATTTAAGTACTTTTAATAAAAATCTCATCAGACATTAGCTATACAAAGCCCTGTATGATATCATCTGCTTTATCAAACACCAGTGAGATAAACATGTCACGTGCTTCTGGACGGGTTACTTTTTAATTGCATAAAGTCTATGCCGCAGTTTGGAAGTCCCAAAACCGCAAACTGCGACGCAACAGCAAAATAAAGGTTTAGAATAAATTAAACCCCCTCGCCGCCTTCTGCGGCTCTATACCTGGTTACGTATGACATAGGTCATAAATGTCATCGTGTTATAACTTTATTCCATGTATAATCGATATTTTAGAAGAGGGTATGTTTTGGGGTGGGGTTTTGTTGCAGCTGAAGACTTGCCTGCTTTCCATTGCGCGTTGTACAGTTGATTTACCACGGACTAATTTTGACCATTATTTGCAAACATTCAATCGCTTACAGGCTTAAACATACGCAGCTAAACAACGCTTTTCAGCGCTTGTATTAAACATGGGCTAAGAGGCCACAATAACTGAGTGTTATATATAATAATGCAAACAAGAGTTTTCAGTTTAGATTTGAGATAGTGTGATTATATGATGAAAACTGCATTAGTTTTTAATTAATTTCAGCCAACGGAGAAATAAGACTAACGCAAGAGGTCATGAGAAACTTTCATCTTTTAACTCTGGTCCCCACCCATTCATAGTTTAGTTTGAGTTTGATGGCATGGCGATACGCATTGTAGAAAGCCTACCAAAACATAAACACACAAAGATGCATTTATATGCATGTGGATTTGCAAGAATTATCCTCAAAGTTGACCTTGACTATATTTACGTAGGAAGATGCCCCAGTAACTTAACACGTTTTTTTTTTATCTAATATTAAATTCTCACGGTCCTGTACATTGTATGATGTGAAGCGTAAAATCAAGCCGGAGGGTATTGTCGCCAGTCCAGCCAACGCATATATGCCAACAACAACCAAATAAAGAATAAATTAAATGGTTGATCTTTTGGTTGTCTCATTTGTGTGTGTGTTTGTTTGTTGTTGTTTTTAATACATCGAAACGATCAGTTATGATCATTATTGCGACGTCCAGCTATTTGGTGGTGGAAGACCCAAGACAAATGTCTGGGTAGAACCATCGGCGAACCGCAAGTCAGCTGGAGACTTTCCAACATTAAGTCCATCGCCCCGACCGGGACTCGAACCCACGCGGTGAGAGGCTAAGCTGTCAGAGGAGTTACGACTATACTACTACGCCACGGGCACCACAGTCGTGTCTCATATAAGTGACTCCGCAAAAATTGCCAGATGGTCGTAATTTCTATTAAATTGGCATGCATCGCTGAAGAACTGGTTAGTTTTAAAACCTCCCGAACACTGCTGAATTGTTGTTAAAAGAACCAAGAAAATATCGACCCGAGAAAACTTTTGAAATGTAGCTGCCAAATAAGGCCATTTCATGCATTTCAGATTTCAGAAGCTGCAATTAACAAATTCAAGGAGTCCAAACTGTATTCTCGGCTACAAAGATAATCTATAATCACATTTTTATGGGATGAGAGGAGAGGTCATATTGAGCGTGATTCTTAGGTACGAGTAGTGTTAGGGGCTCTGGGGGTATGCTCCCACAGGAAAACTGTTGACGTCTAGAAGCCACAAAGTGCCATTGGCAGCATTTCAGATGCTTGACAGACCTTCATAGAAAGTGTTGTTTTTTTACACAAGTAGTTAAATTTCAATGCTTTTTTTTCGAGCCATATTTTAGGGTATATGTGACAATAGTACTATTTGTGCTATAAAGATGTGAAACGCCATGAAATGTTAAAAAAATACCTTCATTGTAAAAAATACCTTCATTAAAGGTATTTTTGACAGTTTCAGTTGGCCGACCTCCGCTAGATCCGCCCATGCTTACACAAAATTAATTAAGCTTATTAAAAAAGGACTAACAGAGTCCAAGCAGGGAAATCTGGGTTGCGTTTATTGTATGCCGTGACGTAAATAGACCCCAATAAATCCCAAACCACGTTTCTTTGGCGTGAACATCAGCTGGTATTACGTCACAGTGAGTTTGAAAAGCGAAAATCAGGTCACACTTGTGAGTGTAGTTGAAAGAAAATTGTACTCCCCCAAATATCTTTTCAATAAGATCTATATGTACTTATCCTGAATTGCAATCACGATCGTGTCACATTATCGCGGACAATTGAAAGGATCGCAGTAGGAGGCAATATATTTTGGGGGCATTATATTTGCACTAGAATGTTTCTTTACAATCACCAAATGGAATTAATAATACAATTAGTATCAATGATCTTTCAGTTAGAGTCGTCTGTAAATATGTATACTACAGTTTAAATCCGGTATCTATAAAGCTAGTCCCCACTGAGGGTCAAATTTATATTACATGTATTATTCGCTTCAGTTGATATCAATGCCACAGTTCGGTCAAATTTTATTGGAATTGCAATTTTCCCAGGCTTTTGAATAAGCGGTGATATTCGACAATGAAATACACTATCAATTGCCAAATAAATAAGTATACGAATAAGACATATGCATGTAAATATCTTGCCAGAAAGAAGCTGGTTCAGTGATTTCTTAATATTCTTAAAGATGGAATCCGAAAGTTTGGACCATTCCCCCCCCCCCCCCCCCCTCAAATAACCAAGTAAGTCAGTGTTTCCTGACAAGTTCCTGCAAAATGCTGTTCATTGATGCCCTAGATCTGTGTGAACAGCTAAGCATAAATCACCAATCGTCATTGCAAACAGGTATTTTTTTTATCCGAGCCACGCTGCAGGGATAGCTATTTTTAAACTTAGAAAACCATGTTACCACTTTCTTTTGAGATCAAGTTATATAGTGATCTAGGAAATCCGCTCTGACGTTGATATCTATTTTTAGCAGGGACCGCTGTCGAGATTTTTATAATGTTGGAAAGAATACACATTTAGAGTGATTTTTTCGCGATTAGTTCTGTCTAACAATTCAGTTAGGTTTCAAATCGTATTTATTAAGTATAAATGTATATAAAATAATGCCCAAATTCTCCAAAGCAGAGGTAAGCTATTGTTATGTACATTTGGTATAGGCAAACTGTCGGATACCACCTGTAAGGATTTTTTTTGAGTAGCCTCCGTGTCGCATGGGCATGCATCATGGAGACTTAACAAGAGTTAATGAACATTAAGTATCATTAATTAATATTATGCCACATCACTATGAAAATAATGAGCCTGACATTTATATACAAGAGTAGACTGTCTCTGCTATATATCAACGGATTTTAATTTGCATTTTATATGAACAAAAAGGATTCAAATAGATTTGTATTAACTGTTAGATGCATTATTGACCGATGATTTATATAGGGTCAGGGTCAGGTTAAAGCTGGGGCGTAATGCTGCTGCTGCTGTTGCTGCTACTGCGGCTGCTGATGGTGGTTGTTGTGGTGGTGTTTTTTTCTTTATGATAAAGAAGAAGAAAAAGAAGATGATGATGGTGATACTGATGATGATGTTGATGATGATGATAAAATAAGAATAATGCTAAAATAATGATGATGATAAAAAAATGATGGTAATAATAATAACAATAACAATAATATGAACGAATGTTCCCTAAGGGGACGTAATAAAATTTTACAACTAATTAATACATGGCTATTATATAAATAAAATAGCAATTTTAAATAAATAGTGTACATTTTAAACAATAATTGTATTTATCATATACATGTAAGAGTTATACCTTTGTACATTTTTAAACCATATAAATTTGTGGCATTTTTTATTGTGCAGCTGATTATGTTGTTTAAAAGCTAAGGATTGATCCTTATGGGAAGAGGTTTAAACCCTACGTCGTTGTTGATTTTTAGTTGTTGTTTTTCTTGCTGTTTTGTGTTTTTGTTGTTTTTTTTACCTTTGTTTAATTTTATCACATTTTGTCTTGATACTCCCAAAAATTACACAAAGGTAAAAAGCGACTCAGAATAATAAACTTCTTTTCGATACTAATCTGTGTCTTAATTTTATTTTGATATGTGTGAGAGGATGTTTAAAGACATCTTTTCAATACTAGTCTGTGTCTTAAGTTTATTTTGATATGCGTGAGAGGAGGTTTAAAGACATTTTTATCAATATTTCTAAAAGCGTGTTCGACGATTTAATATCGCCGGTGGGATTTTTTATGAACCAGATAAATAAAAAAGATTTTGTAATCCAGTACTATCCAAAGACGGATTATCATATAAGGAAAATATCTATTTACCACCATTAGACTGAAACTTTACACGGATCTGCGCTGCACTGAAATAACCTTCATGTACTTTGACATATAATCCTCCAGAAAAGTTGGATTTATAAAGTTCGAGCAAGTATTTCAAATGTACCTTTACAATATAATATCTTTTTGTTAATTTATATTAACTTTATGATGGGTTGATGTGCATCGCATGGCATTGAAAGTAAAAATTAAAATTAAAATAAGTACTCCACGAGTGTTTTTTCGCTTTTTATTAAATTCGGTATATACATATGATTAATAAATTATGACCGTTTCTGCAACGTTTAGCTAATATTGATTGAAAAGACCATAATAACATTTCTGGATAGAACCAGCCCAGGTCAGTCGATAAATCTCTTGACTCCGGAAATTAAGTTATTGCTTCGGTTGGGACTTGAACCCAGTCCGTTGAGGACTGAGCAGTCGGGTCTGCTAAGCCCAGGGTCGCTCCCAGCTGCGTCGGTATGTTAAATTTAATGAATGCACACATACATAAATAATAAAGATATGGACATAATGTTAAAACATACAACGTGCTACTTTCAGAGTAATCAATATAAGCTGTTGATTTTAACTGTACATTTGTAATATATACTACTTGTTTATAAGTCATCTATTTTGTGATGGCTATTCGAGCTTTCGAATATTCGAATAATTTTGATTCACCCTTCGAGTGTATGTATAAGTCTTATACAAGTTCACTGAACTGTCACTATGCAACTGCAGATTTTAAACAAAAAATAAGACAATGAAGATCACGCGAAGGTTCATTGAAATAAATGGAATCTGCGAAAAGTAACACAGTTAAAACAAAAAGATCTACGAACTATTAAGCACTTTTTAATATAGCAGTTACAAACGTTGTATGACTTATATATTGTTATCTTTTGGATGTTACAATTAATCATGATATTATTGAACATAGGCTTTTACTTTCAGACCAAACAGACACGCATGCACGCAAACGGACAAATACGCGCGCACTCGCACTCACAGAAGGGAACGCACGCTCGCGCACGCTTTTACATATGCTTACAAACATGCATGCACACATTCACGCACATATTCACGTAGACATTTACGTACATGTGCTCGCATACGCACGCGCGCTCTCACAAACGTATGTGCAGAACGAGAACAATCACGTACAGTTTGAGCTTTGAACAGAAAACACCCGCACATAACAAAAGTCGTACCATACTTTCAACGAAACTCAAATATTTTTTCTGGTTGTCTACGTCAGCATTTTCTAATTCAAGGTTTTAAACAAGGTCGATCGTGTGGTTTTTCTTTTATACAAATACGATCAAATTAGTAAACGCGTGTTATGAAAATAAATACTTTAACCCACTGGATCTATAAATACATTCGCGATCTCGTTGCTATCCCGTTCAATCCACACTAACAATATTTAATGATTTGAACCTACGAGTACATCACGATTTCTAGAGTATAAAAGGGGTAGAAGTTTATCGTCAGCACAGTCCAGTTTTTGGAAGACACACCGACAATCTAAGGTATCTTTGTTCTAGCAATGTTAATCTTGTTAAGATATAATGTTGTTGTTTTCTTGAAATTTCGTTTGATTGTTTGGCGAATGTATTTGTGTATTAACATTATTTGTTTATAGTTTGTGCAGGTTTATTCTTTTTTGAATACGTTCTTGACAGGTTTTAATTGTATGTGCATATTTAATTTGTGTTTATATGAATGATCGTAACAAGTTTTTTTTTTTCTTGTCTTGATGCAGACCTCGAAAAAAAGATGTTTTAAGTCATTTTTATTCTTGGTGCAGATTAAATACATTATTCAAAATGATCGGGAGAAGGAGTTTCATTCCCTATTTTTGCGTGCAGTTTTAGATTCATTTTAAGTCTTTGTAAAAAGTCTATTCTAATTATTCGTGCAGTTTGCAGGCTTTCTGTACTTTTCTTTAAAAAATTATTTACTTTTCTGTTCTTGATGTAGTGTTTTTTTATACATTTTAATTAAATTTATTTTATACTCACATATATTTGTAAAACGTTTTAACATAAGAAAATGTAGCGCGAACGTTAAAATATGCCTCCCTCATTCGTTTGAAAACAAAATAATTTGAATTTTGTTTTTTACTGTTTTCATATCAATCTATTATTTGTTAATTTATTACATTTTGAAAGTCATATCCACCTGTGCGTCCTATATTCAACAATTTAGGAACACTATTTGTCGTTATGCTTAAAAAGGATTTGAAAATGTAGTTGGCAAATATATACGCCATTGACTAATATTGTTTAGGATTCATCAATTCTGGATTCGATTGTGGAACTAATCTAACTTTAATGCGCTTACATGTTTAGTTTTTGCATTATGCTGTCTTTATTTTGCGTATTTGTCTTAATTCTTCAATTCTGTTCGCACGACAATTTCTCGTTTTCTTAAATATGCAATTTGTACATGAAACGATTGTTCCTTATTCCCATAATTACATAAGCGTTCAAATCCTTGTGGCGAAACTCCGGACTCCGTTACCGGAGGGTTTGAACACACGACCGGTCATGAAAAGTAGTTCTTAACGCAATTCTGTATTTACAAGAGCTTCAAATATGAATACAAATATAAAAGAACTAGACAGAAGAAAACAGTTTAGAGGGATTAATGTAAATTAAAATATCTTGTTTCCTAATCGACCATAAACAAATAGGATTTGGCATTCAAACATAGCTTCGTAAGAACCACCATACTTAAAATTGTTTAATTTACGTTGTATGTTTTACTATAGGTTAATATACATTACTTTTGAGCCTTAGTGCGTTTTATCTTACCGATGGTTTGATATGTGTAACATTTTAAACAAGATGACATAACAATAGATAGTTTCCACGTCAGTGAAGATCCCTTATCTTGGCAGCCATCTTTGATGGCAACTTCACGGGACTTTCAGATAAATTATATAGAAGGGTACATTTTATTTTCTCGTAATTTTTTCATTTGTGGTCCAAAAGTTAAAAGCTATACGCCATTGAAAAGGTCTTGAAATTTATATTTTTAGAATGTACTATTTTTAAATTGTTAAATGAACAAAGAATGAATACACAGAGATAAATAAAATTATTGGCTCATCCTTAAACGAAATGAACAGTATATCTTTTTTTCCTTTTAAACTATCAAAAAATAGTTTTGATATGTAAAATACTTCATAAAAACTGTTTAATTTGATATTAAATTCAGTAAAGTTGATAGAAAAATAAAAGTTGTGAGTTTAATACAGCACATATTTCCAGATTTTGACCTGCATTAGCTTCTGCCTTCAAAGATGGCTGCCTTAAACTGTCTTATCAGTGCCTATGACATCACATGGAAACTATATGAGAGTTCAACAAAAATAACATCAAGGTTGACAACAACAATCACAACAACAATATTAGTAATAACAACATCATATCTCTTCGTTTGTAGATGAAGTTACTGTTCATCGCTGGTTTGTGTTTGGTTGCTGTGGCAACGGGTAAACCCTCGGCTCAGGAGGCGGAGCTTATGCAGCTTAGAAATGTCTTGTACGGTGAGTTTGAAAAAAAAGAACACGATTTGCAAGATGAGTTTAAGTATACATGGTTTGCAACATGGATCCGACGATGAGTTTACACATACATGGATTGAGATACACATGGTGTGTTAAAATGTTTATGATTTGCACGATGAGTTTAAGTATACATGCTTTGCATGACAAGTTTAAATATACAAGATTTGCATGAAGAGTTTTAATATACAGGATTTGCATGACGAGTTTAAATATACAAGATTTGCATGACGAGTTTAAATATACAAGATTTGCATGAAGAGTTTTAATATACAGGATTTGCATGACGAGTTTAAATATACAAAATTTGCATGACGAGTTTAAATATACAAGATTTGCATGAAGAGTTTTAATATACAAAATTTGCATGACGAGTTTAAATATACAAGATTTGCATGAAGAGTTTTAATATACAGGATTTGCATGACGAGTTTAAATATTCATGATTTGCACGACGAGCTTAAATATACATGAATTGAATGACGAGTTTAAATATAAATGATTTGCAGGACGAGTTTAAATATAAATGATTTGCAGGACGAGTTTAAATATAAATGATTTGCAGGACGAGTTTAAATATAAATGATTTGCAGGACGAGTTAAAATATAAATGATTGGCACGACGAGCTTAAATATACATGAATTGCAGAACGAGTTTAAATATAAATGATTTGCAGGACGAGTTTAAATATACAAGATTTGTAGGACGAGTTTAAATATACATGATTTGCAGGACGAGTATACATTCTAAGTATAAATATTTATGATTTGCACGATGAGTTTAAATACCTGTATACATGATTTTCACGACGAGTTTAAATATAACTGATCTGCGCAGAGATTGTAAATTAGATTTGCAGGGCAAGTATAAATGCTTATATTTTGTACGGTGAGATTATATAAATAAATATATTTTAGTATAAGTATAGGAGAATATACATACATATATACATATATATACATACATAAATTTTAAGCAGAGTTTATTGTATGATTTCAGATCTAGAGCGACTGGGGGCCCGCCATCATCGCCCACCGCCACCAGGTGGTATGTACTTGGGAACTACTTATTCCTGTTTTGTTAGATAAAAACCTTAAGCGGAGGAATATAGTTTTAGCTGTATTTCAAAATCACTCCATCGTCCCGTCCGTCTATTTATCCGTTCATTCAAAGTCATTTCTAATAAACATACTAGTTGATTTGCATAAAAAGTGACGCATTGATGGAACACCAAAGTGCAAAAAAATGTTTGAATGCGACATTCAGCTTTTTGTGGCGGAAGACTTTAGACAATGTTTCAGACAGGACTACAGAAGTATTGTAGGTCTGCTGGAATACTACCTAACTTTAGGTTTCGCCCCGACCAGGACTCGAACCCATGCAGTGTGGGGCCGTGTAGTCAAAAGTTGTTACAAGTCGGGGCTTCTACCACTCGACAATAGAAACCCCTACATTTAGGCTTATAAAATATAAATAACTAAAGGCGACAATATTGTGATTATTTGGAAAATGATTTTTGTGATGAAAATGATGATGATTATGATGTGATGTAATATTTCAGCAACACCACCACCCGGCGAGGAGGGCAGAAGCTCCCGTGAGTATTTCAAGAAACTTTAATTTTGTTCTTTTGACCAAAGCAACGGGGGGAGGATGATGAAGAGGAGGAGAAGGGGGTTGATACGCGTGACGATGCTTATGATGCTGATTATAATGAATATAATTGAAAAGTGGTTGTTTTGTTTAAGCTAATGATAACAATGATAATTGAGATCGAAGTTGTTGTTTTTACTGACAATTCTGTTGGTACAAGATAAAAAGAAAATGATGATACCGCTGCTTCTTCTGCTGATGATAATAATGATGATAATAATAATTGAAATTTTGTTGTTTTAGTTAATAATAATGATGATTATATTAATTGTAAACTTGTTGTTGATGATGATAATGATGATGATGTGATGATATGTTTCAGCCCCACCCGGCGAGGATGGACGAAGCTCACGTGAGTTTTACCTTATTACATGATGATGATGATGGTGATGATTTTAATTATCCTTATGATGAGGTTGATGATTTAAATATTGGTTTAGTTAATGATGGCGACGTTGGTGTAAATGATAATTGTAAAAAATGTGATGTGTTATTTTATTTTAAAATGTTGTTGTTTGTTGTTGTTGTTGTTTTTGATGATGTTGTTGCTGTTGTTGTTGTTGATGATGATGATGATGATGATGATGGATAATAATATTTCATATTTCAGCACCTCCCCGAACCGGATCCCCACCACCACCACGTTCCACCACAGCTGCACCATCTAAGAGACAAGGTATTGTTGCTAAATACAGCGCAGCCACACAACTAAGGTCAACTAAGGATTTTTCCCCTCTAAAACAAAATATGGCAAATATCTGGTACCTGCGCAGGTCGGTGGTTGACCTAACCGGATTAAGTTTCGGCCTCGACGGGGTCTCGAACCCAGACGGCAATTAAGCGCCATTACCAATCAGCCAAGCTCGAATACATTAATTAGCGCCTTAATACAGCAAGAATGTTGTCAAAATATGTGCTACAAATGAACATGTGTTTTTTTTTTACTACCACGAGAATTAAAAACTTTCTTAAGGGGACACATTATTAATAATGAATTATCTTCAGATTTATCGATGTTTTAATGGCAAATTAATGGAAATGATAAGTTTTCCGGTGGTGTCTAGCGAACTTATAAAAATAATGTGCGTATCGATGATGTTCAATAAATGAAAGGAGCATGCTCAATGATAATGTTTTAATCAAGGTTAATAACATGCTTACCGATGATGTTACATAAACTGAATGAAAATATTTGTGAGCGATGATGTTATCTTCATTGATTGAAACTATATGTTATTGACGATGTTATGTTCAATGAATAAAAAAATATATGTTTGTACACGATGTATTGTTAAATGAATAAAAATTATATGTTTATTGATGATGTTAGATTCTGTTAATGAAAAGTATTTGTTTATTAATGATGTAATGTTCAATGAAAGAAAATTCAATGTTTATCGATGATGTCATAAATAACAAAATAATTTCTGATCGATAATATTAAGAGACATGAATAAACAAAAAATGTTTTTCGAGGTCGTTATGTTCAATGAATAAAAAATGCAAAAGTTCTATATTTATTGACTTATAATGATATGTTTATTCTTGATGATTATATCGAATAATTGAAAACAGTTTGTTTATAGATAATGTAATGATCGATGACTGAAAAAAATGAGTAATTTCTGTCTATAGGAGGAGAGGGTGGTGATGACAATGTTCTTTGTGTGAAGGATGCCGTACAAGACCTGAAGTACGCTCTGGAGGCCCTGAAGGGGTGCCTACCCCCACCCCCTACCACCCCTGCCCCAGGCTCTGAAAGGACCATGCTCCTCAGAGCCCTGGAGGATCTGTTGCTGGAAGAGATGAACAACTAATCGGCAAAACCTGGTCAGTTTCTCAAAAACAACAACAACAACAACAAAAAACCCAACAACAACAAAAAACAACTTATTACCTTAAACAAATTCTCCCTTACGCATAAAATTTAATCTGTAACGCTATCCCTGAAACAGGATGATAATGTTGTTGCAGGCATAATGATCACGTTTTAGGTAAAAGAAACATTCACAACTTAAACATGCCTTATACAGGTCTAATTAAATACTCTCTGCAAATAGAAAACATGTTTCAGTAAAATACATGGTGTTGTATTCATAAATACATAAATAATCGTTCTTATATTTCTAATTTCAAATGAGAAATATCATTTAATCATATAAAAAGCTCATTTCACCTTTAAACTTTCCACGGATCTTATATAAATGTAGGTATTTTTTATGTGTTAATGTGAGAAAATTACTTATATTTTAATGACTACAAAATTGTTTGTTGGTGTTATTCTTGAAATACATCGCAGCGACCATTTATGATCATTATAGCGACGTCCGGCTATTTGGTGGAGGAAGACCCCAGACACATGTCCTGGCAGAACCACCAGCGCACAGCAAATCAGCTGGAAGATCTTCCCACATTAAGTCCTTCTCCCTGAACGGGACTCTAACCCATGCGGTGAGAGGGGCCAAGTTGTATATACCTGTCAATAAGGAAAAGCTGTCATTGTGTAGAATTAGTCGCGTCCATTCCCATTCTGCTGTGTTATATGTTTTTAAAGGCATTCTGTGTAAGTGAAAGCTCGTATGCATGTAGCACGGCAAATGGCAATGCGTAATGTTGATGCAGCTTTTTCGATATTGAAAACAGTCAATGTGCTACTGCATGTTAAACGCCGAAATAATATTTCAAATTCTCATTGTTTTCGTCTGAATACTGTTGACGTAAAGGCTCGAGCATATTAATGCGCATGCGCATATCACAACAATATTTTTTTTATTCTCATAAATCTCACTTTCTTCTGTTTCCAGACCGGCTGAATACGACTTCATGAAGAGGAAATGGACTTGATTGAAAAACTTTTGTTATATTCTGTACTTTTTATTCACCTTTTGCTTACACGCACTCTTTAACTATGTCTACCGGTGTAAACACGTGGATTTACATGCTATGTCTGTGTTTTAACGCCAGCATTAATAAATGAATATCATTAATATATATGTGTGTGTTGTTTTTTTTAACAATTACCGAATTAATTCGTCAACATTTGAATCGATGTAAGGGAAACTCATTATGGCTTAACATTACCACATGTAAATTGTAATTAGAATGGAGGGGGATTAATTACGCAAATGAAGTTCAAACATATACAACAAGTATTAATCTATTTCTGACAATGTTACCAAATAAAGAGGCTGAGAACACGGATCTCGAAAAAGTATAATTAATAATGATGATGATGATGATAATGATGATGATGGTGGTGATGATGATGATGATGACATCTGTAAAACTTTTAACTTGAAAACAATTAACCTGTCTGTCACAGAAATTGCGCATTCTCAACGTTCTATATATAGAATATGCAATGAATTTCGCTGAGCCTGTTTTAACCATGTAATGCTCAACGACACAGGCCCTTCTCTTTACAGACACTTAACTTAAAGTATTTTGCAGCTTGCTTATTGAAAATCCATGACTTGAGCAATTCTTACTAAAAATATTTGGTATGAGACAAGTATTGTACCCTACTATTTTAAATTAAATCCTCTCAGATAATTTCTTCCTCTGAGCGATCACACATTGGTAGTTTCTCGTGGTAAGATATGTACAGAATTGCATATTGTTCGTCGTTTATCACTTTGCCTTTCTTGTTTCGTTGTATATAAAATGGTTACTGCATAAAATGTGTATTTACGTACAATTCTTGATATATTCTTTTAATGTCTGTTGCATAACATTTACCTAAAAAAATCAAGTAGCGTCTTGGTACCGAATCCTCCCCCAGAAGCCACCATATACAATACAGAAACGCAAAATATTCCGGGGGAGCATGCCCACGGACCGCTTCTAGCGACCACGCGTACACATCATATTATGCCTAGCTACGCCCCTGATCATATGGTGTCATCATTTTTACTATAAAGAAGGTTCCAGTGCTTTTAAGAATGGTTAGTAAACACGCGCCCTAGTATAGTTTTAAGTTGCATTTGGGAACGTGTATATTGTGTATACACGTCACTTCTAAAAAGCATATTAATTGATTCTCTGTGTAGCGGTGCCAGATATTAAACTAAATACGGTTGTAAGTGTCGCCCGTGGCATAGTGGTTGAGACGTCGATTAGTAACTCCTCTGGGTTCGAGTCGTCGTTATGTGAGACGGTCTCCCAGCTGACTTTCGCTGCGCCGATCGTTCTATCCAGACATGTGCCTGGAGTTTTTATTCACCAAAAAAGCTAGACGGTGCTATAATGATCATAAATGGTCGCTGCAATGTACTTCAAAAACAAACAAAATACGATTATGTGGGTCGTTTATTCACGCTGAATTATGAATGAACAACTTTAAAAGATGCGAAAATGCGGGCATGTGCCATGACAACTTCACAATTATCATAACAATCGTTATTATCAAATAAAACAACAAAATTTCAGTAATCATCATCAATATTATCATCGTCTCCATCAGCATCATGCACATTTCTTCTCATACATACTGTATATATTGGAAAATTCCTGTTGTTGATTGAACAAATAAAATGAGTTTTTTTTTCTTCTAACACATTCCATTTATATGAGATATCCCTTTCTAAATAACACAAATGTCGCTTTGTTGCGTACACAATTTGGTGACAAATGTAGTAAAAACGTAGCCTACAAGACAAACACAATTATAATCTCGAGATATTTAACTTGTGTACACGTCTAAATATTCGGTAATTCGGGTAATGTAGTTTTAGAAAAGCTGTATACAATTTACTGGAACAAATATTTACGTGCGCCTAGTTATTTATTTGCAGATCGGGGGCCGTACATGGGTTCCTTCTCCGGTCATCTTACAGCAAAGAAGAAATTATTTACTCTGATTTTTATAGTCAGATTATTGTGCGGAATCGCTTAGACACAGTCCAGAGATTTGATAAAGCTTAATTTCAGAAGCATGAAAATTCGACCCTGCATGACCCTGACTGCTCGCGGTCAGTCGTCTTGCCTGGGAAGATGAAGGGCATGTACAGAATCAAATATGTTAATGTACATGTATGTTGAAGGAGACTAGACGCGTCAGTTGTGTCTATGCATGCTTCAAATGTTAACATTAATACTGTACTCTGTTTAAGTCAGAAGCTTAGGTAATTATATTGTGTAGTGCAGGTAAATCTGAAATGCAGTTGTATTAATGACAGAAGCAGAGCAGGAATATCGAAACGGCGGGGAGCGAACTGTTATTGGAATGAGTGTTCCACTGACTATGCATTATCTACTAGGTCGAGAGATTTTCGACATCCCGCGCGGGGCCGCACTGCCTTCTGCAACTCTGTTACATGTGTCAGATGTAATTCGTATCAGCTTTTCAGTTTAAAATTACCACATGCGGCCGGGAGAGAAAGGCGAACTCGGGATTTTCAGATTCAGATCACGGGGGCAAAATGTGGACAAAAATAAATAACTGGGCGTTTATGTTAAACCCAGTATATTTTGGTCGCTTCCGGAAGTATTATTAGTTTAATAAACTAGTATTTCTATTATCGAATGCAAGTGACTGTTGTATAATGTATACTTGTAGATGATGTGTTTTTGCAGCTGAAGACTTACCTGCTTTCCAAATCGTTGTAAATTTGACCATTTTTGTACAATTTTAACTGGTTTACATGGTTAAACAAACAGCGCTTTTCAACGCTTTGATTTAAATTACAACTGTTGCAGAGAAGAAGTCGAATATTTTCTAATCTTGAAAAAAAATATCAGGCTAATTTACTTATATTCGGGTGTACAGTTACACGTGAACGAAATATTGATAATTGCATGCATGAAATAAAATGCGTTATCATAATTTACTTCTAATTTTTTATTTCTATAACAAGTAACGTTAACCGAAATCGCATGTCCCAGAAACTAGCGTCATAGAATTTGATCAGGGTTATTCAGGCGATTTGTAATGTCCGGCATGATGAAACTGTCACTTTAATTTTTATGTATCTCTTTCTCTTGAATGATGGCACTCCTCAGAAAACTTGCCAGACACAAAAAATGTTATCACAATTTATTGATGTACACTGCTACAAGAAACAAATCAATTACGGGCTACCAAAGTGCTGATAATGCCCTGAGTACGGTGACCGGAGGAAAGATCTACCGGTGGCTAGACGCTTATGAAGATTTTGTAGGACTGACTGAAGTGAAGCAAGCCCAGGAAACTGTCACTAAGGTATGTACTTACTTTAGATATAAACTTATTTGCACGTTATTGAAAAAAAAATCATTTAATTTTTTCGATTTTGTTTGGCAATCTCCGATGTTAAAGCCCTTTATTACAACCTTGAATAATTCTTTCTGGAAGATTTTCATACAGAGTGTAATTGCAAATTGATATGCGGCTTATACGTGTAGGATAAAAATGATAAAAACACATGTGCAGCTACAACCACATGGCTAGTTCCATCTTGAAGGCCACAACTCAAGGCTGTCTGCTGTGTCTCTAGGTGTTCAGGAAGCCGGTTCCACCGACGTATTGGTGATGGTACATAGGAGAACTTCATGGCTTCTGTGCAGCGCATGGTACATGGAATGTCTATCTAACCATGACAGCCAAGTGTTAGTGGGTGGAAGTGATTTGCAGCTAGGATGGCTGTGAGGCTATGTGTGATCCTTTAGACCATCACAAGTTTGGTGTTGGATCGGCAATGCTACGATATGGGCCAGCCTAGGTCTGTCATCATTGCATTGGTGGTGCAGGTTGCCCATTATTCTCCCTTTACAAATTAGGCAGCTCGCCATTGCACAGCTTTCAGCTGGTTGATGCTTGAGGTGGTGTTTGTGTCCCAGACTGTGCTTGCGTACTCCAGCATGGGCCTGACAAGTCTCTTATATGACTGAGACTTTATGTCTTGTAGGCATCTTTTGAGGTTTCTTCATAGGAATGCTAAAAAGGTGTTGGTCTTCTTAGTGGTGCTCTCTACGTGTGCTCCATGACAACTTGTAAGATACTTTCTACTTTTGACTGAATAAAGTTCTGAGTTGTTAACCTTGTAGTTGTTGATGATTAGGTTTCCTTTCCTTGTGATGTGAATAACCTCGCACATTGTGGGGTTGAAGGACAGGACATCATCCTCTTGCATTCAATACTGGAGATAAACGAGGTCTTCTTGAAGGGCTATGGAGTCAGCTTTTGATCTGATCTTCTTCTAAAATAGACTGTTATCAGTGAAGAGGTGGCTGGTGGAAGTTATGCACTGTGTTCTGTTATTGATGTATAGGAGAAAAAGCAACAAACCTTTGCAGAGTTTGCTAAATCAATGTTTATGGCAACCCATAAGACATACCATAACAAGAAACATAAAAAATACTGTAAAGCTAAAAGATGAGGTATAAAAGCAATACATTATTGCTTATTTATATGACTAGTTTTTATTTGGCTACTTACAGCTTAATAGCTAAAAAAACAACAACAGTGTATCAAAGAGAAAAAATATGTCAGTCCTGGTTCTGATCTTATCCTAAAATTGTTTTAAATTAAACATAACTCACTATACCATAGTAACAACTTAATTTGCAACTGTGCTGGTACATGTGTCAGATGATCACTCATTTAAAGTAGGTTCTCTTGTTGCATTTGTGATAAGCATGGCATCAGCAAATTTATGGTCATTATGGTTATGTCCAACTATTAATCATGGAGAAAAAGAATCACCAGCTCGCCACATATTAGCTAGCAGATCTTACAGAAAGATTTTCCTCAGGCTAGGACTTACACTCATGGTGAGGGTGTTGGAGGTCCCAGTCCTTGACACTAACCAAACCATTCAGCTATGTAGATAGTTTTGAAATTGGAAAATAGTGTGTATGTAGAAACATTGATATTTCTTGAAGGGTAGGATTACATTACAACTATATTTATGACATTAAAATATTGATTTTTTAATATTTTTTTTATTTCAGGCAGAGGTAAACTATCGTCTTATACAGGATAAACGCCGAGCAGTACAACAAGAGTTGTCCAATGTCCACAGTCAGATAAAGGCAGTTACCCTAGAGATAGAAAAAACTCAGAGGGGTACAGATACATACCTAGAACTGGTTACAAAAGAAAATGAAATAATAAAGCAAGAAAAGCAAACAGCACAGCATCTCCAACAACTTGATGAGGATGAGAAGTTAACTTTCGGCATTTTGTCATCAGCCCTGCGCGAAAGCCATGAAAAGGAGAGAGCAAGAGCAGAGAGAATGAAGTACTGGGGCCTGATAGGTTCAGTAATAGGAGCTGTGATTGGTATTGTAGGAACAACTATAAATAATTATCTTCGTATGAAAGAGTTAAGAAACATTGTGATGACATCGGCTGACATGAATGAAATGTATCGTAGCAGGACTCTTGAGTTGTGCGAAACAGTGAATGCTCAGTATCAGGAGATGACACAGTCCTTATCTGGTATCCAATCACAAATCGGTCTGACCCCAGCTCCTCAGTCAACCAAGGCTGGAGCATCTAGCAGTAGCAAACATAAAACAGAACAAGTATTGCCAGAAAAGAAACTGAATGATTTATTAGAAGCTGTAAAGTCACAAGAGACGCTTTTGCGGACAGAGTTAAAGGAATTCTCAAAAGTTCTAGCCATGCAGCAAGCTGTTGGCCATGCAGTTGAAGGGAATGTTGTGTATGTTAGTGGTCCTGAGTTTAAATCTGTATTAGAGGAAACAGAAAAGAATCTTGAGTTTAAGATGAAAATGCAAGCATTGGGGACTGTGACTCTAATATATGCCCTTGCAGCCGTAACAGTTCCGATTGTGTGGTATTTTATTGGGGGAGCCGGTGCCGGCAGTTGATTTGTGCTGAAACTTAAGTTTCAATTTGATTTTGTTTTCTGAAATACTTTTCAAAATCAAAAACTGAATTAAAACAAAAATGATGTTTTCCCTAAAATTAGGGATTTAAATATACATATATAAACTAAGAAGACTTGTACAAAATCTGCCAGTAAAAAAAAAAGAAAGTAATCCACTCCTACGTGAAAATTGTTATAACTGTGTATAAATTAAGAATATTAGCCAGTTTTTAAAAATTGTTCATAAGCAGTCAACCAAACTTACCTAACCCAATGGACAATTTTATAAGAAGACATTCTTGTAAGTACACATGTACAACAAGCCTGAAATCTATTTAAGCACATTGCACAGGTTGAACCTGTGATTATTTCATTATGATGAAACCTGTACAAAGTAAACTATGAAGTTAATGCATTATCTTGGTGATATTATGTATCGTAAGAAATTATTGTTGTTTTTATGCTTATTTTGTATTTCTGTTTGTCTTCTCTTATCATACAGCTTAATACACATGATAACTATGCTTGTCAGGTTTTTTAACTTAGTTTCGATAAGAGTAGTGAAATTAGAATTTTGAAAACTTTTCATTTTATATCAATCTGTTTTGTCTGAAATGCCATCAAATTCTAGTGAAATGCCAATTGAGTAACACATTAATGTATGTGTTATCACATATGTAATTAATGCCTACTGTCATTGGAACA
Source organism: Sinonovacula constricta (assembly GCA_007844125.1). Classification (NCBI taxonomy): domain Eukaryota; kingdom Metazoa; phylum Mollusca; class Bivalvia; order Cardiida; family Solecurtidae; genus Sinonovacula; species Sinonovacula constricta. The sequence continues at coordinate 57,972,134 of CM017561.1, forward strand.
GGTGTATTTTTTTGCCTGTTAGGTAACAGCTATGTATGTTATTTGTGTATGTTGGTCATAAATATTTAAAATAATTACTGACCCCAAATAAATACTTCACCGACCTGGAAGTGCAATCAGTAGAGCGTTGGCTCCAGGTACGGGAGGCTCCAGGTTCAATCCTGGGACACGACATACCAAAGTCATTAAATATGGTAGTGGCATAGCTCCCTTGCTAACACTTTTAAGCAAATATAAGGGTAGTTCCATGACTTGTTGGCCCGGTGTCAGGATAATGTGACTGGGTGTGGTATCATGCCAGGTGTTCACAGCATGATATACAGCTTTTAACAACACAAAATGGGCAGCAAGTTTATGTATAATGATAGTTATTGTGTATGAATGAAATTAATTTAACCTTTGATGTAGAAGCTAACTTTGAATTGATACATCTTTATATGCCGTCAAAGATGGGTCGTATTATGGGAACACCTATGGCGGGCGGGCAGGCATGCAGCGTGCAAAGCGATGTGACGTCTGCTCTCGGACTCAAACAGTTGTAGTCTGATCTTCATGAAACTTGGGAAAAATGTTTATTGGCATAATATCTCGACCAAGATTGATAATCAGCAAAATTGCTTTAGCCACTTCAGAGTTATGGCCCTTTATTTATTCCAAAGAAGATTGCAAATTGGCCTCATTTATTTCATGTTATTCCACTTTAATTTCTTTTTTTCTTGCAATAACTAAGAGTTGTCCAAAACTTTGCCATACTGCATTGTACAAGAATGCACAGCAGTTTGTTTCAATTGAAGGGTGTGTATTTTGCTCTGCCTTGCGGTGCTCTCGTTTATAATAAAAAAAGTAAATGAAAATGTAATATTTATATAAAACATTTATATAAAACTGACATATGCCCACAAAGATGCAATGACTTTAAATGTGGTATCCAACATCAAATGCATGAAACAATATTTTCCCACTGTTTCGAAGGAATTTAGGCATAATTTGTACATAAACTTATACTTTAGTCTAATAAAAACGATTTTAAATACTTCCTATATTGCTAGACAAAACAAATTGCGAAAAGAAATCACTCACTGTTTTCAAAATCTATAAATAAGCAAATTGATCTTTTCTAAAATAGAAATCGTCAGAACAGACGATGATATAACCTGATCTCAAAAGTAAGTTGTGAAAGGTTTTCTTCGCTTGAAAAATAGCGATCTCTGCAGCGTGGCTCTATAGGAAAGACCTGTTTTCAATGACATGTGGGGATTTATGCTTCATTATTCACACAGATCTAATGCATTCATTAACAGTATTTTGCAGAACCTTTTCAGGTAACAATGACTTATTTGGTTATTTGAGAAAAAATCTTCGATCCAAACTGTCAGATACCATCTTTAAATATGACCATGACATTTATGGTTACTTACAGTCTATATAAGATAGTGAAGTTTGAGTAAAGTACAGTTAGTAATCTGAGACTTATAAATGGGATGTATATAAATACTAGGGATGTTAACGAATATTCGAATATCAAGTCGCTATTTGAATAGAGCTTTTGGGATTCGAATATTTAATAATTTTTATTTCACTTTTGTAAAGTTCAAAGAAAAATTAAAAAGACATTTCTTTAGCTGATCGTAGTGTCTCCCAGCGACTTAAGACGCTAGCGATATGTGATCGCGCTCGCTCTAAGATAGAGGGGGTGGGTCATGTCTCCTTATAACGAATTGCCATCTGGTTAACAGCATGAAATCACCTTACCGCGCACAGCTCCTTCTCTTCCCCCTCTCCCACTAAGACCCAGTCACATCACCATACAGCTGTGGAAACAGTTGCCAAAGTACAATAAACACACATGTCAGTTCAATGCTGCGGCAATTAGCTACAGCAATTACATAACACTGACTCTACCCAACTTCGGTCGGGATAGTGTGTAATAAATACATTATATAAGGCTATACTTATTGATAACAGTCCATCAGAACTTCTTTTATTTTTGGAAAGAACAACTAGATCACTGTCAAACAAACTTTAATTGCAATCACTTTATGTTTTTGTCACTCTACTTCACTTCATACTTGTTATTTTATTCCTATACAATACCGTGACATCTGTGTTCTCTGTTTTTGCTTTGTTCTTTCCGAATAAAAAAAATGTAAATCTACATACTTTTTAATTGTTCGTCATAGGTTTACTTAAAACACTTAAAACTCACGAGCTTACAATTTTAATCATTCTTTATATATATATTGGTTGGTACTTCATCAAATTATCAACAGTCAGGTAATCTTGACACTAGCCAATCACAGTAATTGTCATCATCAAATGGTTTTGTTTACCTTCGCCTTTCACCTACAGGCATATGGCGAGCAGGTTCGTAATTGTCACTTGTGTATTGGTAACTAAATGTCTCCAATTTACATGTTATGGCTTCAGATTAACGCCCTTAGCGATATCAGCCAATCACAATTAAACATCAATCCGACCACCAACCAATTAAGACCGTTAATTGGCTGTACACTTGAGCGATTTCGCTTTAAAAAACCCTCGTGGTTTTGCCTTATTGTCTTACAGTCGATCCAGTATCACCTGCATTTTGTCCTTTTGAAAATGCCTCCTTTAATCATTAATGTATTTTATAAGATTAGTTCACAAAGCATAATTGACTTGTTATACATTGTTTGCGGTTAGTAGAGTAAAATATTAAAATTGTGAGCTATTTTGCAAGTGTTGTACAATTTCATCTAATAAAATTATGATATGGTTTTAATAAATCGATATGTTAACATTAAAAGGAGCTTAAGTAGCCCTTTTAATAAGTCATATGTTAATACAAATAAGTAATTATGTACGCAAAATGCCTTTAAATTGTAAAGGTTATTACACAAAGTACAACACGTAACAAAAAGACACCCAAGTTTAAGGGACTTTGCAGGTCATCTTAACATTGATTGGTTACTGTATAGTTTTTATAAGAGTTTCAATAATAATAATAATAATAATTGTTAAGTAACAATGACATATACGCATTTACTGGCATTCTTCACTGACAGTATTTTCTTGCAAATTACCGCTGACCAAGTAAAGAAACACCCCGTCTGGTCCTTCACTATAAACAGGATAGTGGCAGATTGATAATATTGTTGTATTTCAAAATGAAGAAGTCGTCGTTTTAAAATTAAATGTTATGCTAAAATCATAGATCCACCGCAGCTTCTGCATTAAGTAAGGCTAGCAATGTAAATTGTGGCCAGAAATAAACATTTTACAATTAATAAACACATTGAATGTAATGGAAAATTACCGTGTTATGTGCCACTATGATATAAATTCCTTTCGAATATGATTCAAATTCACGTTACAAATATTCGAATATCATTTTGGGATTTGATTTACATCCCTAATAAATACCTATGGACGCTTGAACAGCTATATGCCACCCTTCAGAACATAAAAAAATAGCAGTCAAGACAGAATAAAAAAGGTACTTCATTCAAAACAGTATGGGATTTAGAATAATAAAATACCATCCAATATTTCAACTTTTAATTAACATTATTGTTTATCATGATTTTTGTTGTGCTAAATACCTAAATTAAATATGAAATACAAAATATACTGACAAATCTTTGTTCAAATATGTTAAAGTGAACATAGGAGACCTTTAAGAAGATGAAATAATAAATCAAAGGAGATACAAAAGCATAAAAATATATTATTAATAACTTAATTTATTAATAATGAATATATTTCAGCTCTTTACAATAGAAGTAATTCAGATATTTCCATTCATTCAAGGATTTCCACTTATTTATGTCAACAAATAACTAATAGCACTTTGCATGCATTTTAGCATAACTGGGACAGTATCCCCAATTCAAAACATTCAAAGTATTTTAGTTAATGAATAAACAATAATTAGTATTACAAGGCTCATTTATTTTAGATGATGAATTAACATTATTTAATATTGCAAAGCAGATAAATTTATCAAAAATAGTAATAAATTTATCGATGGCAAGTTGTGTACAAGTAATCAAGAATGTGAAATTACTAAACTACAACATGCAAATTAATATTTTAGCACAACCACTTTTGTGGTATTTTCCCATTTCAAAACTTTAAAATGCATTGAGCACATTAAGTCACATATAATGCATTTTAATTAAGCACATAACTGAAAATAGTGGTGATAAACAATGTCTGTCATCACAATCATCTTGAAGCATTGTTTTCAAGATGAAAATGAGAAAAAATGTGTAACAGTCTATGATATCATCGAGACCAGTCCATCTCAAACATGAGTTTACGAACCAGTCTGTCATACAACAGAAACACAGTCTGTTTTCATAGACTGCTTCACTAACAATTACAGGTGTAACCCCGCTGCTGTTCTCACTATACACATGAAACCAATCTAAGCTTTGTCCAGTTTTTATCATTATCAGTATCAACTATTCCTCCCAATTCAAAAGACAAACATCGGATATTTCTAAACCATTAATGCATTTATCACTAAACAAAAATATATAATGATAAATGTGTAAAATAGTCCATGGTTTTGTTATCCAGCTAATACATGTGAATTTATTTATAAAAATTGAACTAGTTTAGTTTTACATAGGACACAATTGTAGATTTTGTGCTCCATGTTGCTGCTTTTCTTGATTTGTTGTTTGCTTCAAATGATGCTGTTCTTGTCAAGTTGTTTCATTTGTTACTAAAGGCACATAACAATTGTTTCTTCGCTAAAGTAGCTGTTTCAGTCTAGTGATAGTTGCTCTCTTGATACTTCAACACTTTTGATAATGTAGAAAGTCAAGTCTATTGACTAAGTTCTAATCTGTGGTAGCTGTTTTCGTTAAGTGTCAGTTGTTCTTATGATACAGTAACAATTCCAAGTGGATTAGCCGATCAGTTGTGTGTTGGTTGTGAGAAAAGGATCAGCAGCAGGGTTTAACCTCAGCAGCCTGACTGAGCGATGCTACCACCGCTCCTCTTTGTTACGTCAAGGACAGTTAACACCTGAAATACGATAGAAAACAGTTACATCATTGATAGTGAACTCCAGAAATATGACAGAAAACACACGCAAAGCAAAATCCTGACGAATCTGAGAAATTTAATTTACAAGTTATATCTGGGTAGAGCCATCAGTGCATCAAAGGTCTGCAGAAAAAACTTGGCATTTATTCTGCTCTCACCAGGTTCCTACATAGAAAAAGAATGTGTAACTGCATATTGTTTTACATTATATTGCACATTATTTTCATAATAGCGACGGCTACTTAATTATTGGTGGAGGAAAACCCCACTCTTCTGTCTGGGTAGGACCACTTCCGCACTGTAGGTTTGCCAGAAAACCTTTCCACATAAACGTTTTCGCCAAGTGAGGGGCCAAGGAGTTACATATAATGGCATACAAAACTTAAGTGTCAAGTACTTTAAAAGAGTGATCCAAACTAAAATTATTTGCTTTTGTAACAAATCCAACTTTCAGCTATAACTGGTAAAATAGGATTAGAATTAAACCAGACATGGCTTCCTATAGACCAAACCTTCTGATGTAAGCGAGATGGAGTTTATTAGAAATATGGCCCCTGTTTGAGGATCAACTTTATATCATATTATCAAGCGCTTTAAAATTTGAACACGCCTGTCTTAATCTGCTCTTGTTTTAGTACTTTTGACAGACAGTTATGGTAAAACAGGCGACAAGCAGCTCTTACTGATTGAGGAGACACCCCAGACATTACTCTGAGTAGAAACCCGAAAACACAACTGGTCAGTCAGCTGGAAGACTTAACAAAGTTTTCAGCTAAAAGCTGGACTCAAACCCACTATGTGAGAGGCTCAGGGGTCAAAATGACAAACCACTCAAAGAAATATGCACCACTCACCACAACAACAAATATGCACCACTCACCACATTAACAAATATGCACCACTCACCTCAGAGCATGTTGGATGGATGCCAATTGTGTCATCAAAGTCAGCCTTTGTGGCATTGAGTTTCATTGCCACCGCATATCCCTGAGTTATCTCTCCTGCATTGGGTCCCAGCACATGGAATCCAATCACTCGCATCTGTAATTAACAGTATATAGTCATTGTATGAATACAAATTGGATGTATGTTTGTGAATATGGGTGTAATTATATGACAATGGTGAAACCAACAGTAGCGGGGTTCATTGCAATATGTCAATATTTTTAGAGACTGCATGACCAAAATAATTTCTTGTTCGTGGATTCCCTGTATGTACCGATCCTCAAAGTAGCAGTGTATATTCTGCAAAATACCTTATATACTCACTGTTAAAATTTTAAAGTTTGCAGTACAAATGATTTAAAACTTAGGAACAATTTTTGTGTTAATTTAATAATGTGATTCGCATGCATGCATTTATATTGAAATGGGGTTTAATGAAATTGTTCTGTGCATCCTTGTTTAGGCTGTACCTATACTACCTTTGTAATTCAATAAACTTAAATTTTGTCAAATAAATAAGAATGGCATAGTTCCAACACTAAGTCTTGAATGTTATAAAACGTATAATGTAGTAAAAATCTTTAACACAATGCATCATGTACAAGCTGCTGTACATGTCCTTAAGGCCTTACATGTGACAAAACAGCAGGAATGCCTCTTACAAAAATAGGAATAATTTAAATAAGAGTTGTATGTCAAAAGTGATAAACTTTTCTGTGCTCAACTTTTCTTATTTCTTAGTGCTGGAAATTAACAAAATGGTTAACTTATGAGAGGACAATAGCTTTACTTTCTTACAAAACTTAAGCTTAAAAGATGGATAGAGGCCAAGGGTGTTCACAGTCATTTTAGGAGTTTCAAATTTAAAAGGTTAACTCGACTTACATCATCTGGAATCAGACAGATCAGTTTGCAGTAGCAAGCATTTTCTGGCTTATGAGGCACTGTCCATTCTAATGGTCGGAAATTGGTGTGGAACACCTGCAAAAACAAAACAAAAAAAAACATCAGAAGAAGTGAAAACATGTTGCAACTTTGTTGCAAATAATCATGCACATATTAATAAATATTGATTTTTAGAATACGGTAAATGAAATTGACTTAACACCCAAAAATCAATCCAACACTTCCTCTTCAATCCAGGTATGTAATAAATCTGAACATATCAATTACAACTTCAGTTAATCAGCAAAACATCACCTTTTCAATCAATAAACAGGCTATACTTGTGGGAACATTTTTCTTATGAGAAGCTCAAACGTTTTACTTCTCTTTATTATTACTTCTCTGAAATAAGATGATACCACAACCTTTTGATTTTTACAGTGTATTACAAAAATGAACCAACACAATGCCACTGAAAGACTGTAAAATATGCCGGAGCCTGAGGTTATAGAACTTTGAGTAGGTTTCTAACATCATCCTCAAGCATAGGATTGGCCAGATTTCAAATTTCATTTAAAATTCAACCAATCAGGTGCTTGGGAATGATCTCAGACGCCAGCTCAAAGTTTTATGACCTTGGGCTCTTGGGCACATCCATGCTTATTATCACATTCAAAACTTCAACCATTTTTATTTTATTTTTATAATTTTTGTTTTTGTTTGTAAAAAGACAATTTTGTGTTGTTTTTTTACAAGCAAGGCTTACAAAAATAAAATAGTATGATTTTGGTTAAATAAATAATTATGCATATACTTCCAAAAGTATAAAGAACACATGTTACCTCTATATTTTCCTCGCCAAAGTCCTTATTGGCATCTTCCTCAGAGTATCCAATGGCACCATATTCCAGGGGTGTAAAAACAGTGGTGGCCACTTTCTTATAGTCAGTCTATGGGGGAATCAAAACGTCAAATGTATATTATCAATAAGACAAAAAAACGAACAAAGTTCTGTCTCATCATTTAACTTCATACTACACCAACTTCTGTGGGTAAGTTAAATGAAATACTTAACAGTAAAGATTTGGGACGAAATAAAGACAGACAGATGGGTTGCTTAAGTTACTGCCATGTCATGGTAGAGAAATAAAACAAACATTTTAGTTTTACCAATGTAGCTGAAGTGCTTTGAGCATGTAGAAAAAATTAAAACATTTATATAAGGAACTTAAAATGCTTAAAGTCAGTCATACATCTAAATAAATATAAAATAATAAAATAAAAATATCATGAGATTACTGTCTAGCAGTCAATGCTCTACCTACAACACTAACAGAGCATGCTCAAAACCATGAATTTAGAGTGGCCAATTTGTAACTCCTCAGTCCCTTTTCACATGGTTTTAAGTCCTTGTTGGGGGTGAGAACTTTCATGTTGGTGAGTTTTCCACCTTACTTGCAGTGTTCCGGTGGTTCTACCCAGACATAAGTCTGGTGTCTTTCTCTTCAATAATGAGCTGGATATCGCAAATACGACCATAAATGTGTTAGCGCAACGTAACAAAAAACAAAACCAAGCCCAGTAAAAAGCTCACACTACCTTCTGAGTGCTATTGCCAAAAAGTCTTCGTGCCAGCAGCTGTCCTGCCTGGATGGCCACGGGTGTGAGCTCTGGTTTGCCCTCAAGGATGTCCCCAATGGCAAAAATGTTGCTTACATTGGTCTGCTCATTGTCATCTACTGGGATAAAACCACTCCTGAAAATGTATGGCATACAATTTACTATAGTCTCTACCTTCTTCTTGATACAAGTCCGACCTAATAAGGGTTGTCATTTACTGGGATAAAACCACACTAGAAAATACCATGGTATCAAAGCCTTAAGATCCCAGTATAATACTAAGTAAACTGACAGAATGACTTACTTGTTCACTGTGACTCCTACTTTATCTAGGCCTATATTGTTTGTACATGCATCTCTGCCTATAGCAAACAGGACCTGAAAAATATAAACAGGACTTTAGTTAAAAAGTGCTTCTTTATTAAGAAATATGTTAAAGGTGCTATCCAACAGTTTGCCTATTATCAACAACAATTAACCATACATCTTACAAATTCTTTGGAGAATTATGGCCGAATTTCTGTACAAACTCATACTTTAGTATAAGTCAAGATGATTTTGAAACTATATTGTTGGACTAATTGCAAAAACTTCACTTAAATTCTTTTCATTTGTCATTCTTTTAAAATCTATAAATAAGCACAAAAGATATCTCTGTCACTTTATCCGAAACACTTTTCTATAACCTTAATTATTCAGGTAACCAACAGTCAATTGTTTATAGATACCTCAGTCAACTTAAATTAAGCGATGTTAATGAAGCTCTTTTTTGCTATACGGATAACTGTAAACACTATCCAGATAACACCCGGTTAACCAGATGTTACGTCTGCATTTACGAGTACATGTTTATATACATGTTTATAAAAAAAAAATATTAAATGACTTTACTACATTGTGTTGTTGATACATTAAGAATTTGGCATGATAATCAAAACTGGGGCAGTAAAGTTTTACATATGATAAAATTGTGTGGATAAATATGTGGAGGAAATGTCACAGAAACAGTCAGGGGAAAGAAATCATGGTGTCAAAAATAATAGATGTTGTGCTACTAAATCGAAACTATGCTACTAAAATGACAAACTATAGACAGTTTTAAATATTTAACTGCTGGTAGTTACTTGTGCTAATAAAATAAAACTGGATTTACATCAATGTTTCGGTTTTATATTGTGAAATGAGGGAAGGTAGTTCACAAGGACAACAATAAAAATAAATGAAGGCATACAAACTCACAGTTGTAAAATAAAATTCAACAATGTGGTCTGTTGATTTAGAAAATTTTCTAAAGAATGATGATCGAAGTTACAGTCTGTTTAAGTCATCTCATGTGTGTTTGAAAACATTTTGACAAAAAAAAGAAAAAGAAAAAAATGACAACATACTTTAAGAATCGCGGGGTCAGAAAATTGTTGATATTGCAGTGTTAAATGGAAACTATTAGACAAGAAGAAAGTCTATGTAGCTGAATGATAGGAGCCAACTGTATGCTTGTAAACATACTGATTACATACTGTAATTTTAAAGAACGCGAGTTTCGATTAACTGTTATTAAAACAGAAGCTCAACTGAATATGTTACATCATTTAGGATAAGCACATAACACTATATGGTTGTGAAACAGGGTTCCTAAAAATGTTTGCTAGTAAAATTCCAGACTTTTTTTTTGTGTGTGTTAAATTCCATGCTTTTCCAGCCAAGGATATCTATACATTATATTGTTAATGTACAAAGGGTGTTGCTGAATTCAGTTTGCTGTAATTGGAACTGCACTTTTTAAAACAAGTATGTTGACTTCAAAGTCAGGCTTTGCAAATGAGTTGCATACTGAAGACGGGCTAGATCGCTGTAGTTTAAGTTCACATCTGTTATTGACAGCGTATTTACATTAAATTTCAGCAAACTGACACCAATTTCAGGATTAAAAAGGCTTCACAAAAATGCAGCACAGTGAAACATGATCAAATGAATGCTTGCAAAAAATGTCCCATTTTATTTACACATGATAACAAAATGTTGATTTTGTACCCAAATCAGTTCATACTTTCCCCCAAGTTTTTCCTGATTTGAACAGATATATTAAAAATCACAGCATTTTCATGACCACGAATGGAATTTCCAAAATAAGTTTAGCGAGGGAATACTATGCTATTGCTAGATGGCCCCAGTTGTTAGATGCCAACTTGTCTTAAGCAGCCAATTTTAGGCTGTCCCTTAGGTGCTTAATACAAGTTTTACTGTACTGCAAGCAAGTTTACCGTGTTAAACTCGTCCTCAAATTCTGTCCCATCATTGTACTGTCCTTTCACCTTCAGCTTTCCAGGGGTTCCTGCTTCCAACTGCTCAACCTGACAAAGCCAAGAAATAATGGAAAAAATGAAATACTAACATAATAGAAATAATGAATATTGTAGGCCATAATAATAGTTTATCAAATGTTTCACATTTATTTTAGATACTAACAGGGTTTTCCCTGACGCACAAATCCTGCGTCATTGTCGCATTTTTTCTGTTAATGACCCTCAAAATAAAATACGATGCGTCCATGTGGACGCAGGTTGGCGTGGAACGAAAATATTTCATCATTTCAGTTTGATTACCGATTTGTTGATTGTCCGAATTTCTATTCTTCTACTTTCATTTTTAACCAGACTGGTTCACTAATGTTGACGGTTTTTATTCGCTAGTTGGGTTTACATAATCAAACCAGTCACCAGGTAAGATGGGTTTACGGGTGTATTGATCGTATTTTCGTGTCTTTGCTGCTCAGCGGAAGACACAGTCGAATATGTAGACTGTATCACAGGTTTCTTTTTTCGGAACTCCTCGGGTAATTCCGTTAACGTAATCACCTCGGAAATAATGATGCCGCCGCAATATTGACGAACTACATCCAAAATGGCAATCGTACCTACTCGGCGATCTCCGGCAAGCTTCGGTGAGCCGAGTGCATGCAGGGTAATAACTGGTATATTACACTTTTACCAAATCCTGTATGTAATATACATACAGTATCAACTAAGTTAAAAATATTCTTCAACGAAGCAATCTGCTCTTCTTTCAAGGAGTGTTGAATCTCCATCATATCTAAAGCGTACTGCATGCACTTTGAAAAGTCAGCCATCTTTGTTTACATAATGCAATGAGAAGTTATTCGCCGGGGCAAATCACCAACTGGTGTATTCCTACAATTACATCCGAGGCGATATTTCCGAAGCTTGTCGGAGATCGCCGAGACGGTACGATTGAGGTTTCTTGGGGGGATTTACCGGAAAACCCGTCAAAAGTAATAACCAGTCTGTTAAAATATATCTCAACAAAAGCTGACGCAGTTTCTTTCGTCTGCAAGTTCAAAGCGCAGTGAACCAGGTCCAAGTACTGCAAATTCGGACAGCGAAGGTTCATATCTATTAATTCTTGTATTACCTTGTCTGCCCAGAACTGGACATCAAGTTAGCATACATTGCAATACACAGTATATCATGTTAATTGGAAAGAATTTGCTTTGGCTTTGACAAATTTAATTAGTGTTTGCTTGTTAGTTGTTATTTTAAGAATGACCCCCAAAATTTTTAAATGACCCCCAATTATGGATGTCTGAGGGTCCAAATGACCCCCAGTCGGCGAAGCCAAGGGAAAACCCTGTACTAAGCAAATTTAAGCAGATCCATTCCAACTACCAGTACATGTAGTTACGATTACCAAAACCCAAAACTTCTTTATTTTGTACTTGGAAAAGTTTTAAGCAAAACAAACCTTGCGCAAATATCTTCTACACTTACGCTAGTTGGGACACATGGTCGGACAAAGTTTATCCCTTGCGTCTCCATGTACTGTCCAATCATCTCTGCCATCTGTTGGTCAAAGCCTCGCAGCAGGATAGACCTAACCATAATGGTTACGTCCATCCCAAGGGCCTTTAGGAACCCGCCGCATTCTAGCGCCACGTAAGACGCCCCAATCACCAGAGTCTTCCCAGGGCAGTAGGGCAGCGAGAAAAGGTCATCGCTGAAACAAAAGGCAATGTAATATTTAACTTTCAAAGTTGTTGGATTTTAAGATTCTATATACTGTTAAGTTAGTTCTCACCAAAATTTTTTTTAATTAATTAACCAGATATTTTTTTTACATCAATCCAAATCTGTAAATGATAATTGATGACAAAAGAAGATGTCTATAAATAACAAATTAATAATTTAATAAAACATACAAAAATATTTTCGAAAATACTTATGGAAATGAAATTTTAACAACTATAAGCTTACAATCATATCTAAACAATACATCATAATATAAAACTGCTGAATTTGTTTAAGTTAAACTTAGTCTAAAGAATGTGACTATTAGGCTTTAAAGCAATAAACAATTGACTAGGACAAAAAAAGCAAACATCATATATAGATCTAACAAGTGGGTAACATCTACCTCGTGATGCCATACTCCTTGGCCCCGGGACAGTCAGGGTAGCGGGGACGCTCGCCTGTCGCCAGGATAAACTTGTCAGCCGTGTACTCTGTCTCTTTGCCTTTCTTGTCTGTAGCCTGAAAATTAATTAAAATCAAAAGATTTGTCAAAGAGGAACTGTTTATCAGCAAATTTATAAGAAATACACATGCACACCTGCACGTGCCACACACACTTGTACAGAAAAGATATGGGCTTTCAGTATACACAAGTTTTTCGTATTTATTCTTTTTAAAATCTGAAGTAGACCTTTTAAAAACAAGACTGTACATTTATACTAGAAAAAACATTTAACTGTCTGCTAAAAATGTTGTTGCCTTCTAAAATAATTAATTAATACTTGTTATATATAAACATCCATCATACACTGTACATGTAACATATGCTGATATTTAATATTGTTTTAATAACCAAGCATTCTGTTGAAGTCTGCTTAAGTTACAGTCTTTATACCACCAGTAACAAAAACAAAGTATGTTTTTATATTTTGTCAATTGCCATTAACTTTCACCATTTGAAAATGTTACAATATCTGAAACCAGAAACCCTATGATTTGTTATCAGCACCAACTTTCTACCATTTATTTATAATAAATGTACAGTATATTGGTAGTGGAGTGGGGAGGTTGTAATGTAAAATTAATGTGACAGTTTTCTGTAAGTTGAAACACGGCAAACAAGTATGGTACGTAATCTACCTTCACTTTGTGTGTGTCAACAAACTCAGCATAGGCATTTTTGTAGTCAACTTTCTTGTCTCGTAGCTGGACCCTGTAGCCCCAGTTCAGGGAGCCAATATGGTCCTGGAAAAAAAATAAGTGTCACAAAATGTCAATGGAACAAGCATATGACCCTGAAGATGCAGTAACATTAAATATGACCTTGACAATGACCTTGACAGTTACATTTGTAAATGTTATGGGAGACACACACTGTGTATCTATGAAAGATTGAGAAGTGTGGATGAAACAACATGAAAGTTATAGCTGAGACACCGAAATGGTATAGACTGACAGTGCGACTGCCATATGCCTCAATTCTGAGGCCTAAAGAAGTTAATTGACTGAAAAACTTACCGTGGAGGCCTATACAAACTTTTTTTGTATATATATTGAATTGATACAATTATGGTTAAAAAAGAAAATTTAGCCTGAAATAAAAAAAATCAGTTAAGTTGAATGAAGGTTTTCATAGAATTAGTTAAACACTAGGATGCTATATTATTGGTCTTTTATTGTGAATATCTATTTGATTTAAATAATTTTTACTAACTGTAACAAAAAAAGCATGCCAATTGAGAAATGTTTCATTTTTTATATGCGTTGTACTGTCAGAATCAGAAAGTGTTTTCCAGCAATATCTTTTGGGTAGAATCACTTTCACATGGCAGCTTAGCATGAAGATGTTCATCCATAAAGTATAACTTTTATGACCTGACCGTGACTAGAACTCTACCAGTACAGGCTTTCCCTGACGCACAAATCCTGCATCATTGTCGCATTTTTTCTGTTAATGACCCTTAAAATAAAATACGATGCGTCCATGTGGACGCAGGTTAGCGTGGAACGAAAGTATTTCATCATTTCAGTTTGCTTACTGATTTGTTGATTGTCCGAATTTCTATTCTTCTACTTTCATTTTTAACCAGACTGGTTCGCTAATGTTGATGGTTTTTATTCGCTAGTTGGGTTTACATAATCAAACCAGTCACCAGGTAAGACGGGTTTACGGTGTATTTATCGTATTTTCGTGTCTTTGCTGCTCAGCGGAAGACACAGTTGAACATGTAGACTGCATCACAGGTTTCTTGGGCGATTTTACCGAAAAATCCGGTGATGTTCTGTGATACCATTGTCAAAAAACCAAAAAAGTCGAAACCCGTTCACCGAAGGCTGCACGAATTTTAGGCTTTCAAATTTAATCAGTGTTTGCTTGTTATTTTAAGAATGACCCCCAAAATTTTTAAATGACCCCCAATTATGGATGTCTGGGGGTCCAAATGACCCCCAGTCGGCGAAGCCAAGGGAAAACCCTGCCAGTAATGATATGAGGAATCAAACATCTGTAACTTTTAGCTAATTGATTACAGCCAGTTTTTATACCTGGTTTAATTTTCATTAAGTAACTAAAATCTCACCTGAATAGCATTCTTCATAGTGTCCCAGTTGTGTTCAACTAAAAGCAAGAAAAACATAAGAATGAAACTCTTTTTAATACAAAGTCGAGCTATAAATTAATTTCTTTCAGTAGTTTACACTAGTTTGGAATAAGTACAATGTCGTAGTATGGTAGTGAAGGTTACACTGTAAGAAAAAGTTGTAAAAAGCATTGTTTGATCATTTTTAGATACCATTAATACAAAAATCAATAGCACAATTTTTCCTTTTTTGACTGATTGGAATAATCTTATTTTGGATAAGTCCATGTATGAAATGTTACAACAACTTTAGATTTTAGAACAAAATTAACTAGAAGAACTGATAATGTGAAACTTTTCATTAATACTCCATCTCTCTGCAATCAACAAAAACAGATAAATCTGTGGATTTTTTTATCAGAAAAAGTGCCAGTATATTAAAAATATCAATTTTTTCACATCCATTTTCTGTTTTTTAAATGGCTATGTAATAAACACTGTACTTACCTTTCTCTGGGAGCTTCCATCCAAAAGCCTTAGAATCTTCAAAACTGTGTCCTTTAAAGTTAAAATAAATATTGTACGCAGGCTTCAAAACAGAACAACTACATGAATATTCTTTCCTTTACATGTGATATTATGAACACAGCACTATAAACACTTTCAGTGAAGATGACTATATGTACAGATACCTATTTAACACAGTTATTGTAACCATAAATCAAACAAGGAGCCACAACTACTGAAATGTAAAATTAAGCGAATTATGACATGCCAACGTTATGCACAACTTAGCTTGGCAATTATGTAACATAGGGAGAAAAATGTACAGCCAGTCCACGACTCAAATCCGGGACCCTTCGCTAATAGGGTGAATGCTCTACCGACTGAGCTAACCGGACCACTTACACATTGTCTCCCTATTACCTGGCTACATACACCCCTTGCAACTTGAAATTCGTCCATGAATTTCCACAGACCGTATGCTCTACATACAACTCACAAACACTTTGCAACTTTGTAACAAATGCGGGTCATTTACGTTGGGCACCACTGTAACAGAGGGAAAAAAATTTGCAGCGAGTCAAGGACTGGAACCTGGGACCCTTCGCTAATAGGGTGAATGCTCTACCAACTGAGCTAACCGGAAACTTAACAGACTGTTTAGTTCCATCAAAAATCAACAGAAGCAGAGAAGTACTACAAAGTCTTGTCTATAGACCGACTGACAGACCAACCTACAAACATGACTTCAATAGAGAGTCTTCATACATTGTATCTGGTGGTATGGTAAGAAGCAGACTTTGTGTTTCCTCTATGACTCAGAAAACTTAACAAGTAACTTTGTTCCTACTTACCTTTAATATTAGTGTACAAGTACTCTAAAATCAATACTCTACATTCAGTTGTATACTATTTCTGTTACAAGTGAACTGAAAGATTGGTAGTAAGGCAAGTCTTTCTTTTCATTTATAGAGGAAGATTACTCTTAACTATTAAAATTTCAATGGGTTACCTGCCTTGTTACCTTATGGCAGAAAAGCTTTGAAAAAGTATGATTTTCCCACTTTTAACTATTGAAATAACTTAAAACTGCAACATACACACAAAATTTTATCTTGTAAAATGAGATAATAATGTAGTGTGCTTGAACATTATGAAGAAATGAACCAAATTAGAACGAAAATATTTTTAATATAAAAATATTAATATTTTTCTAAAGTTAAGTATATAAATATACAAACCCAAAAGGCAGAGAGACATACATTTCTCTTATTGTAGAAAGTAGGGAATTAACAAAACAAATGGGAATTTCTTTTTATTTTGATACAACTATCAACTCCAACAATCGCTGGAATTGATTAATACATTCACTACCCTACTTTTGGAAGTGATTGAACACATTTCTGAACTTACAGTGAGCCAAAGTGACTTCTTCATCCCTTTTGTTTACGCATAGGACATTATTTATTTTTGCATAGGATACACTATTATCAAAGATCATTGCTAAAATCTGCAAAAATAAGTAGGTTTATCTTAGGAAATATGATTATATGCAGAACACATAAATTCTTAAACGACTATAGGCCTGTTTCAAAGATTATCAGTAATATGGGGTGATTTTTAAAATGATATTCATGTTCTATGAATGAAAGGGCTATAAACCAAACTGTACCTAGAAGGGCTGCTTGGTGCATCAGTTTCTTGGGTATACAGCCCACATTGACACATGTCCCTCCAAGACCTAGAGAAAAGAACACAGAAAATAAAATTGCACTAACTACGGACATTTGAGTTACCAGAACTTATCAATTAAATATAAAATATTACATTCATTATTGAAACAAAAATAACTTTCAGTCATGTCTCTAATAGGCTTCTGTATGTAGCAAGGGGTCCTGCTGTAAACACATTTAAATGACTTATGCATATTGTTGGTTTTGAAAAGTCTGATATCATGACCAGCATGTGAAAATCATGCAAGGCTTGTATAAAAGCTGTCGTTTATGCCAAGTAAATATTTTGTAAAACATTTAATTTTAATGAAGTTGCTTACAATTTTTTTTTTTTATAAAAACATAAAAACAAAATTATTGTATAACCATATGGGATATATAAATAAGCCATTTAAAATAAAGTAAAAAGTAAATCAATATCTAGTTACATGTAAATAATAAACCTCAGTGGTGGCACCTTACCCCATGTAGTTCCTATAGGTGTGGGTTTTACAAAGTCAAATACGGCTACTTTCTTGCCAAGACCAGCTGCAGTCTGTAATATAATGGTACATTGGAATAATATCTTTACAACATACAGAGCTTTATGTAAACAAAATATAATCAAGAATAAACAAGTAAAAGACAAATGACTTCTCTTTTCTTGTCAAGGTGGTCACATTATGTATTGTGAACATAACAGTGTAATTACAGTACATTATTATAATCTATACATATACAAAAAATATAATACTGTACAACAAAATACATAGAATATTAAATTATAAGGGCATGTTTTAAAATGTTACCAAGAAAAACCAGGGAGCAACGATGGCCACATTTCTCTCCCCTGTATACTGTCAGCATAAAGCAACAGTTTTAAACCAATAAATAAATGTTATTTGTTTATTAGGGAGTTCACAAGAACTACTTGGATATTTACTTGAAAGTTTCTTTTCTAAAACAAAGAAAATCTGAAGGTACTGAGTACCAGTCAGTAGGACTTCTTTAATCCAGTATTCACCAACTATTCTTAACTAAGATTACTCAAGTCATGGATTTCAATCCACAATATATTTTGTTACATGTCTGTATTTTTGCATGACACATTAATGTTGCGACTTTGAGCTTAAAATCCCATTAAAACTTCTTTTTTTTGGTATGAAAATTGTGATTTAAGCCACAATTTATGCTTAAGAATGGTTGGTGAGAATGGGTCTTAATGTGAGGAAATCTTCCAGCTTCCTTAACAATTGTCAATACTTTTATTTAGATATTCATCTGGTGTATTACAAATACCATCTAAAATACAACCTGATAAACCTGCAGGCATACCGATATACCTATGTTAAATAATACCATCTAAACGACAACCGTATAAACCTGCAGGCATCGCTGATATACCCATGTTAAATAATACCATCTAAACGACAACCGTATAAACCTGCAGGCATCGCTGATATACCCATGTTAAATAATACCATCTAAACGACAACTGTATAAACCTGCAGGCATCGCTGATATACCCATGTTAAATAATACCATCTAAACGACAACTGTATAAACCTGCAGGCATCGCTGATATACCCATGTTAAATAATACCATCTAAAAGACAACTGTATAAACCTGCAGGCATGCTGATATACCTACCACCTAAATGCCAACCGTATAAACCTGCAGGCATGCTGATATACCTATGTTAAATAATGTTAAATAACAAAATCACTCACCTTAGAAGCAGCCAGACCACCTGACCCGCCTCCTATAACAATGAGGTCATAGTCATAATCTTGTGTAGGCGGGTTGATCAATCCCATCAGTCTCTTCTCAGCGTGTGCAGCCAAGGTGGCATCACAACCGCCTGTGAATAAAACATAAACGTCTTAAAAACTACTGGTACTGGTATTTACATATTTATGATTCATTTATTTTAAGCAGCATTACAATCCACACAATGGCTCTGGTAGTGCAATTGGTAGGGTGTTAGCTCCCGGTATGTATTATATTTGTATTTTACGGCACCCTGACACTTGGCAGGTCATACGGCGCCAAACACAATTAAGTTTAGCTCGAATAGAGTATAATCAGTTTAAAATTAAAAAGTTGAGTAGAAATATAAAAATCTATCAGGCTAAAATAATTTGAACTATAATTGAAAACAGGTTGCCCCAGGTATGAGAGGCCCCTTTATAGAAAAGGGGCTGTGACATACCAAAGTCTTAAAAAAATGGTAGTGATATAGCTCCCTTCCTTACGCTCAAGCAAATACAAGGGCAGTTCCACAACTAGGTGGCCTTGTGTTAGGATAATGTGAATGGGTGTGGTATCATGCTAAGTGTTCACAGCTGCCTATTCACAGTAATAGCAGCACTATATCTGCTTTAAGTGGACACCATCTCCAAAGAACTGAAACCCCCCCCACCCTAATATTTGCAGGGAAACTACAGGTATACAGCTACCATTTTTTTTAACAACTTTAGTATATCGCAACTTTGGTTCTAAATACTGTTGATCAACTTTTGTCAATTTCAGTGTTCAACTGATTTCCATCTTCATTGCATACGAAAAGTGCAAATTACTAAATTCTTTTCTCATTTTGAACTCAAGGTACTTGCGACAGTTCAAGAATCTATGGCTATGTATTGTTATTTATATTGATTTTTACCACCACTGTCGCACTGCTAACGAGTTTGGTTCATTTAATAAGCTTCAGCATTATTCTTGTGATAAGCATCTACATGCATTCCTTAAAGCCGCTACAGCTGCAGAGAATGTGATTAAAAACAAAATCACATAAAAACAACATGAAATATTAACTTAGATGTTAGGTTTTCATTGTGCACATAGCATCACAGATGCACAACCCATAGGACTATGCACGGTGTTTCCTCATTCTCAAATACTTTGACTAGAATTTTAGTAACAATTTATTTTGCCTTTCACAAACATTATTGTTTGCTTAACCCTTATGCTGCCAAGCTACAAATTTCCTTAAAAAATGCCATATGTCAGTAAATCGCATATAATTTTGGATATGTAAAACTATATATCATTAGGACAGTAATTGCATATGGACTCTGAATAATATAAAATAATTAATAATTATCATGTGATATAAAAATGTTACCGACTTTCAAAAATAGAAAAAAAGTTGAAAAAACCCAGAACTTTTACTTTTTTCTTTGACATTTCACTCCTACACCTTCAAAAATATGAACATTTATAGGAAAAATAGCAACAAAATCAGATTTACTCCTCTTATATGTCGGTCTATTTCCGTCTCTGTCTACATACGAGGAAAATTGTTGAAATTTACTCCACTGTGGAATACATTTACAAAAGGTCTTGTTTTAACTTCAAACCTATCAACTGTATAACAAACAAGGAAATGCGGTGGTTTTATCAACAGACACTCACTCTCCGAATAAAAGGTTGAAATGTCAAATCACATAACTATCTTCAATTAACAATTGAACAAATGCAATCCACGTTATAAATGTACTATAAATCCCAAAAGCCTGCTTCCTTTGTCAGTAACACATATTTACATTCACTAACAACCAGTAACACATACTTGGCTCTTTTTCAGATAACTTGAAAAAAGAACGGCCATTACATTTTTGTGCTTAGTTTCAAATCTGTTAGCATAAATTGTATTTTTAAGGTATTTTTATTTCATGTTAACTGCAAAGATATTATTTTAAAAAGTACACTGCTTTGTGTTGCTTGTCATGACTTGGTTATAAGTACTTTTTTGTCAAAAATGTAAAAACTTTAAAGCTTTACATTTTTAACAAAAAATCAATAGTAATTCAAAGAACACATATAAAAATACATTTAATTATAATTTATATTTTTATTAAAAATGAAATAAATACAACCAAATCATTGAGTTTATGCAACCAGATTTGAAACTAAGCAAAAAAAGAGAAAAGTGATGGCCATTATTTTTTCCATTTATCTGAAAAAGGGCCATTTACATTTGCTAACAACTCAGAACCAGCAAGATATTTATATAGAAATAGCAGCATATAGTGCTCATCCTGATCAGACTGCTCTCAGTGGGAGGTGACTTACCAGGACATGTAATCTTATTGTAAAAATATTTTCCACTTTTAATTTTAAATTCAAAACAGAAACTGAGAAAGTATGCTGTAAATTTAGACCAGTATTCACCAATAATTCTTAAGTAATAATTGCTGAAGTCATGGATTTCAATCCATAATATCTTCATTATGTATCAACATACATGTCTGTTTTTTTACATGACACTTTAACTTTGCCACTTTCAGCTTAAAATAACATTGAAACTTCTAAAATAAGCTTATTTTTGTTTGTATGAAAATTCTGACTTGGGCTTAAGTCATGACTTAGGCTTAAGAATGATTGGTGAATATGGGACTACACTGTTTAAGACTGATTATATGTTGCTTAGCATGTTAAGAGATAACTTCTGCTCTTTTATCTTCATATTTTTATGACATAAGGGATATCCTAGATTTGCTATGAAACTTTCCAAATAAAAGCTAGAAATGTCAGTTCAAATCATGTCATCAATGTCAATGAATCTTAAACACATATGACACATACGGTAACTGTACAATACTGATCTCAATTTAAAAGGGGAATATCATATACAATGTAGATACTGTGACAGTAACAGTGTCATTAGTATAATGGAAGAACATCAGGATCCACATTTAGGAAGGCACAGCCTCAGCATCAATGGATGGCTTACTGGAAGTATCTTCTTTGTTAGTTTAATGACTAACCGTATACGTAGAAAATTTATCTTGGGTAACAACAGATTCTATATAACTGAAGCCTGACACACGATTGGTTAAATGTTAAGGTGTTTTTTTAAGGTGTTTTTTTCCCCCTATTATATATGTTGATCTGTACCAGACTAAAAGGTGGTATCCTACAGTTTGCTTGTATCTGATATATGTACCAATATCTTTATCTTTGATTGGGTTATTTGTACACAATTTCTGCAGAAAAATATACTTTAGTCTGAGCTTTGGTGATTTTCAACAGTATCTCAATTTTAGAGCAGTAAAACTTGTTAATCAGCACTTAAATGTTCATTCTTTTCAAATGTATAAATAAGAACAACTGGGATTCCTGCTAAAAATAGACATCGAAGTCACTGCGGATGATGTGGATGAGCCAAAACGTAACTATTCATGTGGTTTTCTTAGTTTAAAAATAGCAAACTTTGCAGTGTGGCTCAGATAGGAAATACATGTTTGTAATGATGATGATGGCGTTATGGTTCACTTTCCGGACAGGTGTAGGACATCAATAAACAGCATTTTGCAAGATCTCTTCAGGTAACAATGGTTTATTATGATGTTTAATGAAAATATTTTGGTCCAAACTGTCAAATACCACCTTTAAGTCATCTTACCGGTGGAGAATTTTACTCAACAGGGCACGTTTTTCCCCAACTAAGACTAACCTTATTTTTTGATTAAAATGTTCTGTCAGAAATGCGATCTGAACACCTTTGTTTACATTAATGAAGCCTCTAAAACTTTAAAGCTATCATGACAATCATGGACCAAAATCTGACTCTGTTAAATTAACTGACCAAATAGTCTGTCTTTGTTTTTCATAATTTACATTCTATCAAAATGTAAAAAATAAATTTTGTGATATTCAAACATTAGAAACTATTATTTTTTTAACAAATATGTTGAATGTTTGATCCAACCAACAATTCATTATCTAGCCGTATTCCCTTGGTTTTTGAATTTTTTTATACAACCCAAGTTCTAAATTGGAATTTACACTGATTGCATCTCAGTTCAGAGATATAAAAGCTTTTGTTAATTATCGCAATATGAGATAGGATTGAGATACATTCATCACAGCCAGAGTCCATTAATACTAACTCACCAACAGTTTTTCTTCCTCTCAGCAAAGCTTCTAAAAACAGTCTGCATGATTTAATGCCAACAGTTGTTATTTTTCTCTTCAATGCATCAAAGAGAAGTCAGTTTTAGGAAAACTAGAGTCTAATCGATGTTGCTTGCAATTCTGTTAAAGGTGGTATCCAACAGTTTGGAGCAGATTTCCTTCTCTCAAACCAAATAAATTATAGTTGCCTGAAAAGATCTCGCTAAATGCTGATTATTAATGTCCTACATCTATGGGAAAAGTGAATCAAATCACTTCACTCATCATTACAAATAGGTATTTCCTATCTAAGCCACACACCACAGTTAGCTATTTTTAAACTAAGGAAACAATATGATCCATTTCTTTATATAATCATTTGGGTAATCCGCTCTGACATCTATGTCTATTTTTAGCAGAAATCACAATCATTACTTATTTATAGTATTAGAATGAATAGACATGTACAGTGATTTAATTCGCGACTTTTACTGTCTTACAGTTAAGACAATGTTCAAAATCGTCTTTTTTGATCTAGCCCGATTGCAAAAAACTAGTAGATTTTCTCTCGGGCTAAGAAAAATTCCCAATTCTAAGATCCTGATTTTTAAAAAATCATTGTTCTTCCATTTTTAATTTGTAAACTTTTGAGCTCCTTATTTCATTCGGCAAGCTGTCGCTTCTATCATAAACATATTATGTGCACTAAATAGGTAATATGTTTACTTTGCAGGAACCACACGGTATTCTGGTGCCCGCATGGTACATTATGTTCTATTCCAAATTAAAATCAGCTGGGCCACAAAACAAAATGGCAGAGAAAATTAAACTGAAACATGTTTCTGGTGCAAAACCCGGGAAAAAACATGAAGTTACCAGGCGATTGATACTTAAATCATGCTTTTTTCCGTATTTATCTTAGTTTTTTGGCTTACTTGTAAAATTTAAACAGAATTTAATTCAAGCTGATGAATTTTCTTTCTGGATAGTGAAAATTGCTTAGTTGCTAGCCCGACTTGCTTGTAAATTTCAATCCTAATTTCTATGACTGGAATAAATGTGCAAACAAGCACAGTGATTAATGTAATAGATCTATTTACAGTCTACTTATTTGCAAACATACAGTCTGTGTATTTCTACAAAATATCATTTGCAGGCACCAATGGACAAGTAATTGTAGTTGCCAACATATAACTTCTTTTCATAACGAAAAAATAAAGATACCATGGCCCTATACTGTGCAGGTTCAAGTCCCTGTCCAGGCAAAAACTTCTGGCTGACATGCGGTTGATGTACACAGACATCTATGGTCTTTCTCCATTAATTAAAGTTGGAAGTGGGCCATAATGACCATAATTGTGTCACTGCAGTGTACTTCAGAACAAAGCAAAATCAATAAAAGCAATGTTCTATTGATTCAGTGCATTATGCAAGTAAAGCACCTTAGGTTGTTATTATTACTTGTTTAGCTTTGATACCTCCAACCAAACAAAATAAACTTAAGGTAAAGTTTAAAGATGACAATGTGATGTTTTTTGATATCTCTATATACTAATTGCTTAGGATATTTCATTAGGTTCAGTCTATTTATTGTTTTTGTTGTTTTTTTACCTTTGAGGTAAAGGTTGAGAGGTCCTCTAGGAGAGGTCCATTGCAGCATTTAAGTGCAATTTGTGGAAAACTTGAACATTAGTACACAATACAGTATATGCCATTAATATTACTTATACATGTATTGCCTTATCTGTATGATACAAATTAAAGTTTTTCTTGTCCTTTTTTTAGTTTTAACTGTGTATGTTATGAAAATTAAACACACAATGTGGCTATTTTTTCCTCTCCAGAATTTGAAGGTGATTTTAGCGAATTGAAATAGGATTTTTTTCTTTCAGGGTGGAATGGAACCAATTTTGACTACACCTGTTTTGTAGAGTTTACCCTAAGACAAATGTCTGAGTAGAACCACTGGTGCACCACAGGTAAGCTGGAGGACCTTCCAACATTAAGTCCTTGACCTAGAACAGGACTCAAACCCATGCAAGAAAGGCCAAGTGGTCAGATGTTCTAGCTATAGCTTTTTGTCTGCTTAGCATGAACTGATTGAGCCAAGAAAAAAAAATCACAGTTCTAGACCAACCAGTTCCTGCTGCCATACTTCCTATTAAGTAATAAGGTACAGATCCTTGGTACCTTTTCAAAATGATGTAAGCAAACAACTTAAACCATAATACATGTAAGTGAAATATTTACAATGCCTTATGGGCTATTAACCTTCCACTATTTACATGTCCGATATTAAACTTGGACCCGACAAGCCATTAGGCAAGTACTGCATGTAATTTTAATTATCTTAATTATGTCTAACTTTGCAGTGCAGAGTCTTGCTGATCAATTAAGCCATAACATAACCAATTACGGTAACCCAGTCAAAGAGATGCCTTATCTCTTGGCAATAAAGCGATATACACTGTAAACAGGGGGGAAAATCTGATCTCTGTATTGCATAATATTTTAATCAGATGCTAGCCACAATTGTTCTGTTGTTGTTTTTTTCTTGTTTTTTTTTTCTGTCACACATAACCATATGACTATTGAAATAAAATCATACCCTGTACATTTTATTACTAAACTCTGTAGCGGACCTGTAAGCGCAATCTGTAGGGCGTCTTCTCCAGGTATGAGAGGCCCTGGGTTTGATCCCAGGCAGCAACATACCAAAGTCAAAAAACATTGTATTTATTTCATCAACACTTCAGCCATGTGGTCTGAATCTAAAACATTCCGAGTGCAAAAGTTTTATGAATGCATGCAGTAGCTTTTGACAGAGATGCTGAGATAATATGAATGACTGTCATACATAATGTTATGCAGACTTGTTTGTATATAAACTTCTTTTTTCTTCAAGATTTTTAGTTGCTGAAAGTTTGAAATACTTGAAAATTGTGACCAGGGTATTTTGAAAACAAGTAAATCAATATTTGAAATACTCAAAAATGTGACCAGGCTATTTTTACAAACAAGAAAATTAAAGTTGAACAACTACAAAGGCTGCTTTTGCAAAAGGAAATTCTTTCTTTCTAGTTCATCCACACCTTAAAACTGCATGTGCCAACAAATATTGCTTTGACACGTCAATCATAACCAGTACAGTAATATACCATGAATGATGTGTTTAAAGTACATCATTATACTGAGCTTGTGAATATCTTTCTAGCATGTGTCAATCTGAATCAGTTAATAATTAACCTGTGAATGACACATGTGAATTTACAATTTAACTTTTAGCCTGCTAAGCATGATTAAATCAGGCTTAAGCACATTAAATGGTGTATATGAAAGTCAACCAGCTCTTGCTGGAAATTGTCTGATCAGTATCTTCACTGCATGCTGCTTAAGTTTCTCACATATATTTTGTTTCATACAAACAAGAAGTTGAAAATAGATGAGCAAAATGGTGTATTAACAAATGGAGTGAGATAAGGGTTAACTTTTTGAGTAACAACAAGAGTAAATATTGAATTATATGCATGCCAAGGATGTCTGACACAAATTAAACCATTTTTAAATTCTTATGTCCTAATGAAAAAAAGTAACTAAGTCTGCCTAAAGTCAAACCCTACACTTTCCTTTATATTACTAAACCGTTTTCATTTGTTAGTCATTAGGTCGACAAGATGCTAAGGAAACTATACATATTACTAGAGAACAGTCAATAAACTATGCAGACAATGTCCATTCAAGGTCTGGTCAATTCATTGTTAGCAAGTTACTCAAACGGGACGCCTGTGGCATAGTGGTAGAATCTCTGATTTGTAACTCCTTTCACTGCTTAGCCTCTCATTCTGGGGTTCGAGTACCGTTTGGGGCGAAAGACAATGTGGAAAGGTCCTCCAGTGATGTGCACAGGTGGTTCTACCCAGACATTTGTCTGGGGTCTTCCTCCACCAGAAAGATGGACATTGCTATAATGTTCATAACTGGTCATTGCAATGTACTTCAAAAACAAAACAAACAAATTACTCAAATATTGGAACTAATATTTGGCAAAAACATTACTGGCCTAACCAAATCTTTCATAATGAAGATGGTTAATCTGGATCTACACAAACTGCCAAGGTTCAATCTAACTGTGTTCCAACAGGTTAAAAGTTACACTGAAATACCACTATAACCGCTTTACATCCTGGTAAAGTATGATGGTCACAAATGGGAACATTACATGTAGGTAGGATTGTCAGGTTTACTAGGCTGGGACACTGGTATACACAAACCTTTAACTCTAAGCCTGACAAGCGTAAATTGATTAGGCTAAGCCAAATATGGCAGGATCTAGATCTGCCAGCTTTCGTTGGTAGTTAACTGATAGTTAGCTGGTAGTTAGCTGAATCAGTGGCCGATCAGGATCTGCACTATTTGCAGACAAGTCTCTCAAATTGAATCTGATTATTTACTGGTATTTATGTAGTAGGTTGCAAACAACTAAGAATTAACTTGTGGTTATTAAAAAATGTAACAGGATAAGGGTTCACCAATACTTGTAGTACACTCTGTGTTCTTGTCCAATCAGGTATAAACTGGAATACATGTAATCACTTTTAATTTATTCATGTTATTTTTTGTGTGATTTATGTTTGTTTGTTTTATTAATATTTTACAGTGACCATTTATGAAAATTATAGCAATGTCCAGCTTTTAGGTGGCATTAGACCGCAGTCTGAGGAGAACCATTGAGCACCACATGTCCGCTAGAAAATCTTCTCAATTTAAATTCTTTGCCCTGAACGGGACTCGACCCCACGTCGTCAGAGGCTAAGCAGTCAGAAAAGTTATGTGAAACTAACACAACATTTTGTCAAATGGTCACCATGCTGATTTCTTATTTTAATCCTCTACGAAATTACTAAATTAATAAAAGAAACTAACACTAAATCAATTATCTTTAAGAATAAAGATAACGACTTTTAACAGATCAAAACTGATGAGGTTTAAGTTTAAGGACCAGTTAATAAATGTATTGTTTTTCATTTGTTTTCTATATATAAACTAGACATAGATCTATAACAGAATACAGAGCATTTGCAAAAAAAAGGTTTTTATCAATCTTAAGTTTAAATCCTGAGCAAGAAGAATATGAACTGATACTGACCACTTAAAAGTAACTGGTTAGTATGGATTTTCTTGACTTAAATTTACTCCAAACTCTAACAGCAACCCCAGGGTTTACTAGCATTATTTTTTAGTTTTACCAAAGTTGTCAATAGTAACTGATTGCAAATTAAAATAATGTATGAAAACAGTCTTAAAATCTATTGTTTTCCAGAATTTTGACAAAAGAGGGTAAAATCTGCTACTTTTAATAAAACACAATTGTATATTATTCACTAATGAAAATTCTGAATACGAAAAAACACCAAAAGAATCTTAAAACAAATTACTTTTTGCTGCATATGTGTTTAGGGTTGATCTTGCACTAACAGGAAAATCACAAAACAAAGCAAAAACGTCTACTTTAAGAAAAACTAATCAATAATACTTACTGTAATTGTTTGGGTCTACTTTACACCTGTATGCTTGATACATGTCTTGTTCCAGGTAGACAAACCATGTACATTTCCCTTATCATAACCACTTAAACGTCATTTCATGATAATATATTCCACAATCTAATAACACCACTTAAAAAATTGTTTGCAATGTTTTGCACATTTGTTTTCAATAAACTAAAGTTCATTGTCAAGCAACAGGAATTCAAGTAAATGGTTTTAATCAAAGTTCCACTTCTAGAAGGTATTTAAATGTAGGTGTCACTGATAGAGCCTATTTAACATTAAGTTTCACTTGTAGTTGGTATTTAACTTAAAGTACCACTTACACAGCCTATTTAACATTAAGTTTCACTTGTAGTTGTTATTTAACTTAAAGTACTACTTACACAGCCTATTTAACATTAAGTTTCACTTGTAGTTGGTATCTAACTTAAAGTACCACATACACAGCCTATTTAACATTAAGTTTCACTTGTAGTTGGTATTTAACTTAAAGTACCACTAACATAGCCTATTTAACATTAAGTTTCACTTGTAGTTGGTATTTAACTTTAAGTACCACTAACACAGCCTATTTAACATTAAGTTTCACTTGTAGTTGGTATCTAACTTAAAGTACCACTTACACAGCCTATTTAACATTAAGTTTCACTTGTAGTTGGTATCTAACTTAAAGTACCACTAACACAGCCTATTTAACATTAAGTTTCACTTGTAGTTGGTATTTAACTTAAAGTACCACTAACATAGCCTATTTAACATTAAGTTTCACTTGTAGTTGGTATTTAACTTAAAGTACCACTAACACAGCCTATTTAACATTAAGTTTCACTTGTAGTTGGTATTTAACTTAAAGTACCACTTACACAGCCTATTTAACATTAAGTTTCACTTGTAGTTGGTATTTAACTTAAAGTACTACTTACACAGCCTATTGAACATTAAGTTTCACTTGCAGAGCCTATTTAAATTTAAGTTTCACTAATAGAGGATATTTAATATAAAGTTTCACTTGAAGAAGGTATTTAACTTGGAAGTTTCACATGAGATGGAATTTAACGCTAAGTTTCAAATATAGAAGCTGTTAAACTTTAAGTTTCACTCATAGAACCTATTTAACTTTAATTTTCACTTGTACAGCCTATTTGACTTAAAGTTTCACTTTTAGATAGTATTTAACACTAAGTTTCAAGTATAGAGCCATTTTGATTTAAAATTCATTTGTAGATGGTATAAACTTTATGTTTCACTTCTAGAAGGTATTTAACTTAAAGTTTCACTTGTTGAAGTTATTTAACTTTAGATTTCCCATTCAGAAGATATTTAACCATTACTCAAAGTTTGTTAAGTTTATCACCAATATTGTCAGTTAGCCGAACACTATGTTCAGCTAAAGCAGATACAGCATTGTATTGTCTTTGATACCATGCCATGAACATCTGACAAATGAAATCCGACCAAGTTACATTTTTTTTTTCGACACTTGTGTTTAAAATCTGCATAAAAGGGAACCAGGAAGAACTAGGAATCACAATTCTCCCATAACTCATTTATGCAATGACAAAGGTGGGTATAGCCCTCTGAAATGCACTCTAGAAATGTCATACCTAGCATTGATTATCAATAACAGTCATTGATTACAGAGAATCCCATATTTTTGAGCTAGTACTTCATTTCATGTCACTGATAAAAATCTGCCGATGAAAGCATGTCACATATTGTCACCATTCTTAATGAAACACAGATTGTGATTGTTTGTGTCTATTATATAGCTGTTATTCAGTCATATTC
Organism: Sinonovacula constricta; assembly: GCA_007844125.1. NCBI lineage: Eukaryota > Metazoa > Mollusca > Bivalvia > Cardiida > Solecurtidae > Sinonovacula > Sinonovacula constricta. The sequence continues at coordinate 58,002,680 of CM017561.1, forward strand.
CCAATGGAAAAAGGATACTTAATTGTTCACCATTTCCCAACAGGCACAAAATAACAATCAGTCTTAATCACAATCCAAAAACAAGCATTTTAGTTAGTTTCATGCAGACATAAAAATTCCAACTTTTGTATATTCCTTATAAAAGAAATATTTTAAATAGTTGCCAAAACCAGCAGTGGGAGGAGGGAGGGAGAGGGGCTGTTTGTATAAAAAACTCCAACGTCCCTAGATTGGTTCATCTTCATTATTTCTGTGAGACTAAAAATCCCAGTTCTTATTCCCACTTAATTTTTAAAATGGTGACTTGTTTTTGATGCATTGGCAGAACTCAATACACCTATTTGCATTATTATTAAAGAATTAAATAACTGTAAACAACAATTAACTCCCATATAACTTCCTTAGTTTACCCAAAAATCAAAGACCATTTTTAATGGGAGTCTAATACCATAAAGTTGCAGAAAATAGGTAATCCATTAACTTCTATTTGCAAAGATCAAAGTTAAATTTTATGAAACAGTTTAACCAACTACATGTACATAATTCATATTAACAGTCAAATTAATTAAACAGTCCATGATTTATAAATGTGCCACAATTTTAAATACTCAGAATAATCTTAGAATAAAGTTAACCAATCTAGATCATTATCTTTTACTATGATGGCTTTTATTAATCCAAAACACCTTTTTTTTTTATTATACACACAATTTTATTAATCATACACACATTTTTTATTGATTATGGACACATTTTTTATTAATCCTACACATCTTTTATTCACATTTTTTATTGATCATGGACACATTTTTATTAATCCTACACATCTTATATTCACATTTTTTATTGATCATGGACATATTTTTATTAATCCTACACATCTTTTATTGACTTTGTCTTTTATTTTTAAAGGCAATTAAATAACCATTAGAAATGTTAAGAATTAAACGTTCGCAACACAAAATTTAAACCTTCTCTCCCTGTGTTGCCTTCTTAATACATTGAAGAATCTTTCAAAGAATTTAAGCAAACAAAACAAATTTTAACAAGCAACCAAGAATGCATATTCATTGAGAATTATAAAAAAAATGCTACACAAAAATCCAATGCAAGCTTCTTTTGTGAACTTCTGCATATATAACAATGACTATATACTAGTATTAGTCTACACTATTGCAGTGTGATCCATTGACTGTGAATTTGTTAATTAATACTGTCAACTGTGTCAGGAGGGGTCAAACTTGAATAGATTAAGCCACACACCCAGAAATCCCATAGGAAAACCACCCCACCCCTCCCCTACCTTAATGAATAGTGTTATTTTCTCCTTACTTACATAACTCATATAACTCACAATGCTAAGCTAGCAATGAACTCTTTGCCTGCTATATTTGTTAATAACCCATTCTTAAATCTAACTTTTTGGCTAAAATCTTCATGATAGAGTAGAAAGCATTACCGCGAGAGGCTCAGCAGCAAAAAGTACTGATCCTGATCAGACAGCTCCCAGCAGAGAACTGACTGATCTGGACCTACAATACGTGTCTAAGCCTCGTAAATACATGCTTAGCAAGCTAAGGGCTAACATAGTTTATAAACCCATTGCCTGCTTTATTTGTTTATATCGCATCCCTAATTCTTAGTTATTAACAGCTACATGGACTTTGTAAAAAAGTAACTAGTGACTCACTTATTTAACAACAAAGTGCAGATTTTGATCAGCAGCATGTTAACAAAAAGTGCCAATTTCAATATGACTGATTACGGCAGGAACTTGGTCAATCCAGATCTACACTACAGTGTAGTTGTCTAAACTGGATCAGTTTGTGCTTATCAGGATAAGTTTTAAATAGCTATGCAGTTGTTACCAACTATTATTACTGTAAATAGTTTGCATCTAATTAATCTTATATAAGCTTTGTCCATTTACTTTAATCAATAAGCACATGTGCTATAACTGAGCACCTAAATCAATGACAACAACACTGAATAAATGGATGTCTTTTTTCTCTCCATGAATTTGAATATTTTCTGCAGTAAGATCAATAAATAAGTACACATACCCCCTATATACACCCACCACCATATTTATCCCACACCCATATAAACTAGGCTTATTCAAGGAGAACCAAACTAGAGCCTAGTTTGTTGTATTCTACCTCATAGCCTACTAGGCATATATTGTATGAACCTTTGACAATAGCCAGATCAGCCAGCTCCTGCTGGGTGAAACCTGTTGAATCAGGATCTATGCTTTTTGCATACATGTGAACTCTCACACTTTTGGAGAGAGACTCCCAAGTTTTAAGGTTCAAAACTATTTGAAAATGAGGGGTGTTTTATTCATTTTCAGAATTCTCCCTACTTGGAAACAGATAATTTCCTTTTTTGTGAAAAAACAAATCTCCCACTTTGGCCCCTGAAAATATTCACAGGTATGTATTTGCTTCTTAACCTTTTTTCATTGCATCTTGTTTTATATAGATGTAAGCAAATAACTAATAAATTAGAAAAGGTTACCATCAAAAGTGGCATGTAAGGGGTTTACAATTGTAAATACCTACCAATCATTGAATCAATTGAGCCAATATTTACATATGTACTTAAAATAGAACTTAAGTCAGACATCTTGTTACCCTGTTGAATTTAGGCTGGCTAATATATTTACTTTTGTGAGTCTTTTGTTTGTTATAAACTCAGAAAGCAACTATCATGAATGACTGTGCTTCTACGAAGCTGTGACCATCTCTGTGATAACATACCAGGAACTAAAGCTCAAACAGTATGTATAATAATAATTATCAATCTTTGCAGATGTGCAATTTGATGCACATTTAGAATATATATTTGTTTAAACTAAAAATGTAATTGGTGTTTTTTTTATGGTTTGTGAAACTTCAAGAGATAACACTTAGCCTGCTATTCTTGTATTTATAAGACTTCTAAGGATCTGCACTATTTGCTGCCCAGTCTCTGTTTATAAGTATATCAACCCTGACATGTAACATAATTATATCCCTGCTGGTAGCTGTCTGATCATGATCTTCACTATTTGCTGCTCAATCTCTGTTTATAAGTATATCAACCCTGGCATGTAGCATATATATATATCCCTGCTAGGAGCTGTCTGATCAGGATCTACACTTTTATCTGCTAGTCTATGTTTATAAGTTCAGTCTCTGTTTATGAGTATATCAGCCCTGACATGTAACATATATATATAAAACTCTGAGAATTTAGCATGGGTGCTTAACAAAATCTAGCAAGCTAAGGGATACAATAATTTGCATGAGTTAAAAGAACCTGCCTCAAAGATAATAAAATAGACATGCTAATCAAGACATTCATTGGTTGTTTCATGTAGACTATGTAGCCAGTGTACAGACACATGTCAGTTATGTAATACCCATGTACATACATTTCTTGGACAAGGGACAGGCAAGAATACAAGTTCACGAGTACATGTATGATTGCATGCTACACAGATTTTAATCTACAGTAGAAAATGCTTGAAGATCAGCAAAGCATTAAAGGTGGTAACCAAAGATTCCCCTAAAATAAATACCCTATTATTACATATAATGACTGCAAAATATTGTCATTTGGAAATGATTACTGACCAGAAGTGCAACTGTAATTTATTTCACAACAATTTTTATCACAACTGCCATGGTAAGATGGAGGAAACCATGGCTCAGACTGACTTTTTGTCATTTTCTAGTATATATATTTTAGACAAAAGAAGGTTTTCCACTCAATATAGAATTGCCTTTAAGGGGGCAACTCACACACAAATCTAGGACACCAGTTAGCAGCCTTTAGCAATATTTTTCAAGCTAACTAAATGATAAATCCTGTGTACATTTTCACTGATGTATTTTCAGGCTCAAATTGTCATATACCACCTTAAAAGTATCACCAAATTGCTGAATAAAGGTGTTTGAATCGCTAATTGATGCAAACAAAGATAAAATTTTAGGAAATGCACACACAACAACTTATTTATCTACCAAAGCGAAAAATGTTTTTTTTTTTTAAACTTTTAAAGGGTTAGTGGTTAAATATACCTGGGATCTTTTTACAAATCAAGAAGATGGCCCATACCATGACAATGGATTTTTTATTGTGCTAAAAAAACACTTTCAAATTCCTCTAAGATTGGAAAAAAATATATTTTGCCCTATCAGAATTCTGACTAAATAATGGTATAAAGTTGACCCAAAATATTCCTTAATTATGCACCTGGATGACCTAAGACAATTTAAGGTTTATGCACTAAAAAAAAATAATCTGCCATTTGCTTAAGATTTAACAACACACATTGTGTTATGTAAAATGCATACTGCCTCCAAACCATCTAGATTCTCTGCTACAAATTGCCAGACAAATCACACTAAATCTGGTTTATTTTTATATAGTAAATAAGATGTTTGATATATTACACTTACCAAGATGTTTCCCATTGATAAAAACATTAGGGACTGTTCTCTGTTTTGTCATCTCACCCAAAACATCCTGAATCTGGGGTCCGTTGCCTAGGTGACAGATTAATTTAAAGTACAGATTGACAAAATTTTAAATTTTTGTTTTTTAACTTTTTTTTAAGTATATTGCCATAATACATTTACAATCATATATAATATACTAGCAAGATATACAAAAGCCAACTTAATAAGGGACATAAAAACAAGGAAAGAAGATTACTGGCAGCCAGAAAAGATTCATGGATTCTGCTTTGTGAAAATGCAGCAGCTTATTTACATGCAAATTAAAATGATATTGTTCACGGTTTTTTGTTAGTTAGATATACACATTGAATCAATACATATGTCCCTATAACAGTAATAATTGCTCTTATCATGGAGGAAGACCCCCAGACAAATGTCTGACAGAACCAAAGGCACACTGTAAGTCAGATAAATGTCCTATATGGCCACAGAGGCAGGGGAGTCACATGCCCCTGACTATATCCCAGAGTCAGGGGTGCCCAGCATATTTGAGAAGTGGGGTATTTGAAAAATGAACTGCAGGTTATAAGCAATACATAGACATGGACATGTTCCTTCAACCAATAATGTTTGGAGTATGCTATAATGTCCATATTGTGTCTATATGGGTAGAATCGATGACACTGCAAATTAGCTGAAAAACCTTCTTAGTCATAACAAAATGGTCAAACAAGCTTGCTAAATCTTCTGGACCCATATATTGACTGGGCAAACTTACTGGATCAATAAGCGATTTTGGTGCACTTGGACCACAGTCCGCAGCCTTTTATCAAAAACTATCATTACATGAAAACTTTAGGGAAGAACAGAACTCCTGAGGTTGCATCGTTGCTGGATTACAAGCTGATGACTGAAACCCCTTGCTCAAGACATTTGTTAAGCATTAAAGAACAAATAGGAATTAGATTGTAGTTATTGAAATTAAATCAAACAAGGATGTGCTGAAATGACATGTATTAAAATAGCATACAAAAATTCTACTCACTTTCTTTATCCAACTCTAGGGCTTTATATTCAACATTGATTGATGTGAAGAGGTCCTTTACCTGAAATAATATGCAAAGGCAAGACAATTAAAAACTCCAGAAACTGAAGATATAAAGTGCATTATCAGTATGTTTTATGATATATCTGACTAATTTTAACATGTTGTATATAGTAGTTCAGAGTAAGTTATGAATTTGGGTTTTAGTTTAGGATCAGTGTATCATGGTTTCTGTACCAGTTAAAACTAGGAGAGTTAACTGTGTTATAATTTTCCATTAGTTCAGATCAAATATGTCATAATTTTGTCATAACTTGTAACTAGTTCAGACTAGGTTTGTCATATTTTGTAGTAGTTCTGACTAAGGACGTCATGATATTTTACTAGTTATGACTAGGAATGTCATGATTCTGTAATAGTTCATACCACACATGTCAATTTTTGCACTAAGTAGCTTATAACATGTAACGAGCAAGATGATTTTTATTGAAGTTTTTACTAAATGAGTGATGATTTTTTTTACTAGTTCAGAGCACTTAAGTGCTAGTTCAAACAAAGTAAGCCATGTTTTTGGTATCATTCCAGACAGTGTAGTGATGTTTTTTTATTATCTGTAGTTCAGACTAAGACTTTCATGATTCTGTTCTACTTTAGACTATTATTTTTGCTCATAGTTCAAATAGCACAATTCTTCATTTTTTTTTTAAATTTCATTTATGTTTATTGGGATTACCGGTATTGTTCCATCAACAGTATTTCAGTTATCTGGAGACAGTGTCCACTTGAAGCAGATATAGTGCTGCCTTCACTGTGTATAGCATGCCATGAAAACCTGGCATGATACCACATTCAGTCACATTATCCTGACACCGGGTCAACCAGTCATGGAACTACCCTAATACTTGCTTGAGTGTTAGCAAGGGAGCTATACAACTACCATTTTAAATGACTGATATCTTGGATCGAACCCTGGGCCTCCTATACCTGGAGCCCAGGCCCTACCTATCAGGTCCAGTGTGGCGTCTTTATGTTTGTTCTAGAGCTGGCTATCTTAACTGACGACATAACACTAGAGCAAAGGTGCTTTGTTGTTTTTTTTTTTTGTTTTTTTTTAAATGAAATAATTAAGCTAATGCCATTTCCTTTTTTGAAGAAACTGTTTAGTATGCAGCTGCCATGTCATCAACATGCAATGTAATACATCTTTGCTTGGTTCCTAAACATTCAATTAAAAAGATATGTTTACTTAAATATCATGAAGCGTTTTAATAAAATTTTCATCTTTGATGTAAAACTTTATTTGTTCACTGCATAACGAGGTCATTATGAAGTGGGTTTTTTAAATGAGCATTAAGGTTCAGAAATATGCCTCTTATCAAATCATAATCAACTTTTGGTACTGATTCTTCTTATATCATTGATCACACTGACACAATTTTGGCCATATTAGTGACAACCAGTTATTTTTGGTACAGGAGAACCACAAGACAAACATCTGAGTCAAACCGAGTTGAGTCTGCTTAAATACCATTCTTCATGTAAGTTCTTGGCCTGACCAAGACTCAAACCCACATGGTTAGTGGCCATAGAGGCAGATACATCACTAAAGCTGTAAGCCCTAAACCTACCTACAGTACTAAAAATTCTGGCTTAGGCTTATTCTGAAAAAAACCCAAAAAACTAAGAACACGAAGCTCTGATAACATACCCGGTGACAGAATGGGCATGTGGATTTGCTGAAGACCATGACCTTGTTCTTGGTGGTCAGGTCAGTAATTAACGCCTTCAAGTCCACTGGAGGCATTTTGGCCTGCGAGTAACAGAGCACGGGAGATCCTACTCGCTTAATGTTGCCACGGGACAGGAAAACTGAAAGCAATATCAGAAAATGAAAAACATCAGAGCTAAAAGTACTGTGAATATATCAGACTTACTCAATGAGGGAAGTCTGCTCTTAAGTAAATGATTCTAATAGTAATGAATAGAATGCAAGCCTACTGGGCTTTTCTGTAACTCGGTTACTTCCCTTGATTTCAAAGGGAGGCTACTCGATGCTTACCCTCTGGGGACTAATTAAAATAGATGGCGGAAAAGGATAAAGAAATCAACATAGCGCGTGTAAACAACAAAGAATTGGACCATTTCAAACTAACAAATTTGAACAAGTACTTACCAGTCGTAGATTGAATACGCTAATCGAGCGAATTATTGGCGCTCACAGGCTAGCTATTTCTTACAAACATGATTTTTCAAATATGATTTGAAAAGGAGAGACCAACTCGAGAAGATGAAGAGGGACTCTGAATGGTTTATACTTCCTTCCAGAATTTCACCTTGGACATGAATTAGTAACTGCTCATCTTTTTCACACTTCGCCTTCCCTTGATTGGTCACAGTTCGCCCTAATGAAAGGAGACGAGATTCACGGTTCGTCCCTGTTTGGCAAAAGATGTTCACACTTCGCCCTTTTCTTAACATTATTCATGAATGAAAACAATACTTAAATTGTCCAATTTTGTTTAGTTTTTTTTAAAAACTTTTAGTAATTATAAATCTACTTGAAAGACATTTAAAATAATACTTAAATCATGGAACAGACTTATTGTTTCTTGCAACGGAGTTTTAATATCACGTTTAAAGTATTAATATCAGAGAAAACACAATTTAATATAGCACTGAAAACAATATTATAGTAAATTAAATTAATTAAAGTAAAATCTGTTTGACGACCATTTAACAAAATCACAAAGAGGTGCACACTTACATAGTTTTAAATGATTAACACATTCAAATGTAGTAGAGCATGTTATGTAGATGTTCAGTTAAATAACATTGTTAACGAACTTATCAATGATCATTAACAAATGACTTATTATCAACCAAGAATTGTGCATGTGCTATCGTCACATTAATTATGGGAGGCAAACATCAATTAAAGACCACACAATTGTTGCGTTGTTGTGCACTTATGAAATAACTACATACTCCAAACTGTCATGAGTGTGAAAACCTTATTAAATTATGGGCAACCAAAAACGTACGCCAATAAAAGTAACAGTAACAACCTTGTAACAGCTGAGATTCATTAAAATATAAAATTATTAAACTTCACATATGCTTCAATTCTTTTCTTTTTTTATGAATAATAAAATGAAAATCATGCATATTTTAGTTATATAATATAAATGTGTATCATTCCAGTATTTGTATAGATTTTATTTAATTATCTAGGTTATAACTTGTTTATTTTAACACATTTTTATATGAAGTAACATTGCATTTCAACCAAAAAATAGTTACCATTTGTATATTTTTATTCAGGTTAAGATTTTTTTCTTTGTTATTACAAGTTTAAAATAAGAAAAAGTAGATTTTGCTAAGAAGGATCAACAATGCTCATAATATAATTTCTAGTATATGAAGATGAAATAAACATAAATACAAGGTGAAAGCAGTAGAAATAATTAGATATAAATTACCAAGGTGGAAGCAGTAGAAATAATTAAATATAAATTAACAAGTATACATTTTTGTCTTTTGATACATTTAGATTTAGGAGTAAAGTAAAGCTCATAAAATTCTATTAGAAGGCGACATGTTATTGAGCAAGGGCAAAGTATGATTTACTCTGGGCGAAGCGTGGTTAATCAGGGCGAGAGCGAAGTGCGAATAGGGCGAAGATCAGATTGGTCTGAAAACATTGAAATATTCCCAGTTGTTTGTGAAATAGATATATATGACTATATCCTCTTTAACATAAACTCAAGGCGGCAGCTAAATTCTTTAGTTTTTATGAAAGTATAAATACATATATAAAATCTGCTTAAAACTTCTCATTACTGTCTGACATCGTTGAATCCAAATGAGCCGAAGTCATTTGTTTTGAGGAAATTGATGCAATGAAACAGTCCTATTTTGGACCACCTTCCCGCGACAAACACCTTTACATATGCAGCAATATTTCGGCGATTTCCATTTTGGTTTTTATTTCTTTCTTTAATAAACTTTCTATGTCACGCAATGTTTAAGTCAAACACGCTGATAAAATTTCTACTTATGCCACGGAAGTTTTAATCACAAGAGTGTGCATGCGCACAACTTAATTATCGGAAAGCCCAATACCAAGCTTACTATAATTCTTTCTGGATGAGTTTTATGTTTGTATTAAATGATAATGAGTGTCAGATTCTTTTCATCACATGATTTCATTCGCCAATATACGATTATAGAAAATACTTGTTTATAGTGAATAAATATTGAATAGTCTTTATAGAAAATTAAAAGAATAAAACAGACAAACATTAATACTTGTAACATATTATTATTTGTCACACTTAATTTATAAATGTTTGTTTTTGAAATACATTACAACGACCATTTACGATCATTATAGAAACATCCAGCTTTTTGATGGAGGAAGTCTCCCACTGCAAGTCAGCTGGAAGACCTTCTCACATTAAGTCATTAGCCCCGAATGGGATGCTGATGCATGCCATGAGTGGTTAAGCAGTCAGAGGAGTTACAAACCTAATGAAAACATATCTGGGTACTTGTCATTTAGGGATGGGTTTGGGATTTGCCGGCACTTTTGCCAATACTGTGCAGCACCATTTCTAAAACCAAAACTATAAGAATGTTTAAGGTAATGTATGTTAGGCTATGTCTTATTTTTAGGACTAATAAATAATAATACTAATAAAAACAACATCAACGTGAAATGACGACACGTTCTAGAACAAATGATGATTACGAAACACACCGGGACGTAAAAGAGCAGAAATAATGCCAAAATGGCGAATCTTTTTCATGTCAACAGTTTAAAAGCAGATTTACACGAATGAAACGTCAAATAAAATTAATTAAACACCACATAAAAACAATACCTTCAGTTTTCTTCAATAAAGAGCCTAAGATCCTTACGAACTTCGTCATGAACTGGCGGAAATCCGCGACTTGTGTCCCGGCTTACGGTCACAGCAGGTGACGGTTACAAACCGATAAATTATTTTAATGCTGTAAGGGAGATAACATCAGTCTTAAAAACGTAAAACTTTGCAGTATGGATTACCTCCCAATAGTTTCTTCTGTAACTTCCTGTATTTTAGTAAAGGTAATAACTTCTGGTATTTTAGCCATCGACCATCCTTGGTTTTGTGGCCACGTTAAAATATGACATCATGTTTAAAACGTGTTTCATGAAATTAAAACCGTCTAAACTACTCAAGAATTCGCGTCAAACGGTTGATAACCCGAGGCTCAGCTAGGCATGATATGATGGGTAGTTATAACAGATGAGGTGGGCGTGTGTGTGTGTGTGTGTGTGTGTGTGTGTAATTTTCTCCAGGAAAATGGTTCAAATGGAGTAAGGCTGATTGATATAAAGCAATATGATTGATATAAAGCAATATGAACACCAAGGATAATCCTCTAAACGAATTCTCTATAGGATTTATTTTAATGAAATGACAAAACAACTGTCACTGGTTTCCTATGGCGATTGACTAGTTCGTCATCCTAACAAGAAAGATATATGTCAGACCATGCTCCCACCCCACCCCTCAGTCGGCCCGGTCATACACTTTCTCGACCATATAGACCATGACCTGATCAAACAAATTTTGTAGACAATGTAGAGGTTATCACGGGTATCTTCAGGCTCTCCATATGTTTAGCCGCCCGAGCAGTAATAAAGCCCCCCCCCCCACCCCCCTGCTAGTCAGACCCATGAGGCCACCTGGCACGTGTACAACATCCGCTGTCCACTGCCCCACTCAGTTCTGAATGTACCCCTAGTAACTAACTGCAGTGATGCAGACGTTATTAGTCGAGGTGTTCCGATTGTTTGTCACCTTGCATCCCAAGCAAGGTTCACAGTAGATTTACAGTGTACATAAAAGTTATTCTTTTGTCAGGCAGGTCATGACAAAATGGTCAAAAGATACTAACAAGAATTTTGTTATTTTATAAGAAGGAGATTTTTTGTGAAAATGTATTGAGGTCACAGTTTTGAAATTGATTCTGACATAGAAAAGAGCAAAAATGCAATTTTAAGTTATATCCAAGCAAAATAAAAACAGAAACATTGGAATAGTTCTACCATTTGCAGGACAAAATCCCTTCCGTTCATTTTAGCATAGGCGGGCAAAATCACCCCTTTAAATTAATGACTGTAAAATATATCTTGAAGTTGTAATTTTATCAGAAAAGAAATCCGATGCTATTATGCATTTGTCGCCTGTACATCCGATGCATGTACGAGATTTAACTGTGCGACCCCTCCCCCCCCCCCCCACACACAAAAAAAACAACATTCTTGCAAAATGTAGTAAATTTACAGGAGGAGATTTATCCGCATTGGATACATTAAGGGAGAGGGGGTGGGGGTGTGGTGGGGGGTCTGCTTTTGTTAAAATGAACAGGAAGAATTGTGTTATCAAAGGATGCTGTCCCCACTCAGTTTTTAGCAATAAAACAGGGTTAAAGAATTATGTATCAAGTTGCAAAAAAGAGAAAAGGGAAGATATATTGTTAAGTTGGGAGTAATTTTAAAATTTAGCGATCTGCAGCAGTAGGGAGCACCATGTGTAGCAATAGTACTTAAAGGTGGTATCCGACAGTTTGGACCAAAATATTTTTCATTAAACATCATAATAAACCATTGCTGCCTAAACAGATCTCGCCACAATCGTCATTTCAAATATGTATTTCCTATCTGAGCCACGCTGCACAGTTAGCACACTTGACCACTTATGTTTTAACTCATCCATGCCATACGCTGTGACGTCGATGTCTATTGTTAGCCGGAATCCCAATTGTTCTAATTTATAGATTTGATAAGAATGAACATTTAAGTGTTGATTAATGAGTTATACTGTCCTAAAATTGAGATGCTGTTGAAAATCACCAAAGCTTAGGCTGAATAATATTTTTTTTCTGCAGAAATCATGTACAAATACCTCAAACAGAGATAAGATAGTGTTACATATATTAGATATGGCAAACTGTCGGATATCATCTTTAATGATTTGTGCAGTTTTCGTTAGCTCAAAAATGTTGCTGTTTCAAACACAGCTACAATATTCTTTGGCAATTGTAATAATGATTTGTTGTTGTTTTTCTAAAATCCAAATGAACAGTGTACTGGAACGCGACGGTAGTTTGACGATTTGTGCACAATCTATTACATTTTGGTCCAAGTTTTAATAATCGCTTTACTTGTTTGATGTGCCGAAACACCAAACTTCTTTGTTATTTTGTTTGTTCTACAATAATTACTGATAGCTGTATTTTGTCGGGTCCAACATCTAATTAAGCATTTACGGCAAATCAGTACTGTTTTGTTTGTAATACCATTTATTGGAGGCGCTACTAGAAATTTTGGTATTTTTATAAGACGAGTTTTAGTTACAACCTCTATAAATACTCTACATCGAAATTATGTACAACACGTTCTCGAATACCCAACAGATATCTAAATCCAGGCAATATTAATGCATATCTGTTATAATATCCGTCGATACTGCAGTGATTGTTCTCTGAAAAATTGCGCTAAGATAGCAAGATTGTTTTTTTATTATTATTTTCTTCCAAATATTTGCAAACAACGATCGATGGAAAAACGACGCTACACATGTAATCTACCTGCATTTTCCGTTCCAAGTCGAAGAAAAGTGTGTGCTTTCCTATTTCGGTACATTTTTTGGAAGAATCGAACCAGTTTTCAACAACAAAGTTATGGTGCTAAATGTTTATGTCTTCCCATTTTCTGACTTTCAGAGTTAGTTTTTAAAAAACCCCAAAAACATGAAAAAACTGTTAACCTTTTGTCCAGATGCACTTCAGAACGCATCTCCGACGTTTTAGAACATCCCCACCCCACTAGAACGTACGTCATATTCGTCCTTCGCCACCTCCCCTCAACTGAAAAGTTCTGGATCCGGGCCTGTATGTTGTGTTAATTAATGCAGAAACTGCTGTGTATCTAACGAAACATGAGAAGTGAAGTGGTAAACCTCGAACAAAAAGTTGCAATCCTGTACATATCCATATTTGAGGACGGAACTTTATGAGAAGTTTTGAAAAATTATAGAACAAATCTTGTCCGATACCAAATAAGCGGAGCTGCAGTAAAGTTATAAATAGATTCAGCAATTTCACATATTTTCATGGTGCATGTAGGGTAATTAGACGATCACTCCTCGTAGGTTAAGATTTATATTGCAGATTTTTTGTTATCATTCTTGTTGACAATGTGTACACAGATGCGTATTTTGCGAATATGCAGCTACGCAGCTACGCGCCTGCAATGACTATTTATGAAAGAAAAACAACATAATTATGCTACTTCTTGTCAAGCCTCGTGTTCACAATTTTTCCTTTGACATTATAACAAAAAGTTTACATTGAAAGAAATGCAGTTTAGGCATAGCCAACTTGATATAAAAATAGTAATCGAAGCAATGCGGTAATTTTGGAGACCAAAGAATTGCCGCAGAAAACGGAAAACACTCGGATTATTGAGGTAATATTTATAAATCAGGAACAAATTTCGTGTTAATGTTGGCCATGTTTATGAAAACAAATACTTACAAGTCTAGTTTAAGATGGTAAGTTATAAATACATTAAACGGGTATTTTAGCTACACGAACCGGAAAACAAATTCGCTTAATATATGCAGCTCGTAATATGGTGCTTATGTTGTTAAAAAAAATGAGAATAAAAATTTTGTTGGTGTTAATGCTATTTTCATATTAGGCTCATAATATTTAAATGATAACATGAATTTTAGAAATAGAAAATCACACATTTCGGACCTTGGGGACGGCGATGAAGACAGGCTATCTTCTAATTGTATGTAAACATATTATTATCTCTTTTTTTTTAAACCCACGTATTTATTTATGCAGACTATTTTGAGCGACGCTGTTTAATGATATGAAATGATGTTTTAAACATACTATTACCAAATAAACCTTTTATTTAAACTATGCAGCAAGTTGTTACTGAAGTGACATTTTAAGCGCCTTTGTTTTAAATATGGTATCCGATAATTTGCATTAAATATTTTCATTAATCATCTTAATACACTATTGTTACCCGAACAGATCTAGCAATATGCTGTTTATTGATGTTCTACACCTGTCTGAAAAACGAATCATAACGCCACAATCGTGATTACAAACATGTACTTCCTATTTGAGCCACGCTGCACAGTTAGCTATTTTTAAACTAAGAAAACCACGTGAATCGTTATGTTTTAGTTCATTCACGCCATCCACTGTGACGTCGATGTCTATTTTTAGCAGGACTCACAATCGTTCTTATTTATACATTTGAAAAGAATGAACAGTTTAAGTGTTGATTAACGAGTTTTACTGCCCTAAAATTGGGATTCTGTTGAAAATCGTCAAAGCTTGGACTCTCTCTCTCTCTCTCTCTCTCTCTCTCTCTCTCTCTCTCTCTCTCTCTCTCTCTCTCTCTCTCTCTCTCTCTCTCTCATCTCATTCCCTATCGCCATTTTCACTCTATATCTTTCCCTCAAGCTGTTTCACAATTACTCCCATTCTCCCTCTTTCTCCCTCTTCTCATTCTTTCTCTTTTGTTCTGTTTGTGTTGTTTTATTAAAAGTACTTATTAATTATACCACTAAAAGCACAAATCAGAACAAATAAATTGCATATAGATACGATCTACTAATGTTCATTTAATTTTGACAGAAGAGATCAAATAAGGTTTATTATCTATACGCCTTTTACGAAATTGAATGCATTAATACAAATACGAATATTATACATGCATCTTGATCTTATTAAAATATAATACAAATTTATTTCAAAATCGGGTTGTGACCGGTTCGCAAATGGGAAAAAGAAAAAAATACTTGTGGGAGACAACCCATACTGTACTTAAGAAACTTTTAAATTCAACGTTATCTCCCTTAACATACTAACTTATTTGTCGGAGCGCCGTGAACAAGCCGAAAAGCAGGTCACGAATTTCCACCAGTTAATGACGGATTATAACAAGGATCTTTGGCTCTTATTTCGTTTCCGAAAGGTTTGGATCATCTTTTCCTTTTTCAATCAATGTTTATTGATGTCCTGCATCTATGTGAAAAGTGAAAGGTAACACCCCACTCAGCATTACAAATATTTGTTTCCCATCTGAGCCAAGCTGCACAGTTAGCTGTTTTTAAACCAAAAACACTTGACCACTTTTCCGATAACGTTATATCATCATCCGGCAACTCTTCTCCGATTCGACATCTATTTTAACAGAAACCCCCATCGTGCCTATTTATAAAATTGGAAAAAAGACAATTAGAGCGTTTACTCAGATCAAATAATGAGTTAATTCAGAAATAATGGCCATTTTCCTCGACAACAGCGTAAGAAACGTGTATATAGATACCTGTACATGGTATAGGCAAATTGTCGGATACCACATTTAACACGTAGATGCTTTGCTTGACTGGAGAAAAAAAATCAAACGTCCCACATCAGCATCGATTTTATCGTGGTTTGTGTGTTTTTCATCCACTGGTGAGTACCGCGTGTATTGCATTTAATATTGCAAAATTTTAATATCTGATTTGCACCAAGAAAAAAGTTTTGTTCTTCTCCTTCTTCTGCAAGTAATGCATCTGTTTGCAGTTGCTTCATCGCAGTGGTTCGGGTCCCGGTCTGGTCAAGGACTAAATGCGGGAAGGTCTTCCAGCTGACCTGCGGCACGCCGGTGATTCGGGTCCCGGTCTGGTCAAGGACTAAATGCGGGAAGGTCTTCCAGCTGACCTGCGGTACGCCGGTGTTTCTTACTCAGACATTTGGCCTGGGGACTTTCTTTAGCAAACATAGCTGAACGTCGCTATAATGGCCATGTATATCTAGCAAACAAACCAAATGAAACTTCGGATCACATGTAACTTCCAGGGGCGGATCCATGATTTCAGAATAGGGAGGGGGGGGGGCGAGGGAGTAACATTCGGCCGCAGGCCGGAGATGATCGCGCCGCAGGCGCGAAATCCGCGGCGGGGGGTCTGGAGGGGGTTCCCCCAGAAAATTTTGAATTCTAGATGCGCTGAGATGCGATTTCCAAGCATCTGTGGGGCATAATTTCCTTATCTATTTGCTCACTTTTAAGGGCAAAATATCCACTGACTTGGACATCTTAAGGTTACTGAAAAAAAACCTATTATCGTAAGAACACTACAATAACCAAGACACTGTCAGTGTATAGTAAAATGAACGTCCTGAATGTGAATAACTATCACTTTATCTGTAAAAAAAAAGATAAATGCAAGGATATTCCTAGCATTTGCTATTTTTAGGCATATAGAGCATAGAAATGATATATTTACATTGCCAGTCATTCTAAAGCACGAGTTAAAGAATATGAGAGTATTATGAAGTATATATAAAGTGAAGAAACACCAGTCATCAACGTTCAATGGATAATAAAATCTGTCACATATCGAATTAATCCGACAATGGATGGGCAAAGAGCATCCGTCTTGGATGTTTCCGAGCATATATATCATTTTTTTTTTGTTGGTCGTCGAAAAATAGGGGGGGGGGGGGCTTCGCCCCCCCCCCCTCTGGATCCGCCCCTGAATTTTTCTTTTAAATTATGACACCCTTGTCTACAAAACCTACCTAGATAAGCACGTGTATATTGAAGTATATGATAGCCGCTGTTATCTCGAAGAAGACATATCTTCTACGCATACCTACCACTTAGGCAAAAGATATTGTAGATTAACGGGTGCAAGTTGAATTATTGATTTTCAGGACACGGTGGTAAACCTGAAGTGTCTTTTGTTTGTTTTGTTTTGTTGATGTTGTTGTTATTGGCGACGCGCTGGAGCGCGACGCCTATGTATGGAATGCTCACTGAAATTTGCGCAGGGGGAAAGTTTGCTTTGCGGACTTTCTTAACCTGATAAAAAATACGGGTCCTAATTCGGTAAACGCCGTTCTATTTTATTTATTCATTTTTATCTTTATTTTGTGTGCGTCTGTGACTTTCAAAATAACTTTGAAAATAAACAATAAGATACTAAGAAAGAAAAACATACCATACTCAAGAAAAATAGTATCTGTACAATAACTGTTTGTGTGATGTGAGGCTTCTGCACATGTGCGATTTCTGCTTGTACACTTTAGATTTATAGTTAATATAATAATTTTGCAACTTTTTTCATCTTGGAAAACCTATTATATGGTATCGAGTTTTGCTTTTTATTTTGTTTTAAACCAATCCATGGGCCCAGGAAAATACGTTATTCATATTTTTCTCAAGATTTATAGTATACTGAAAACTTTCTTATAATAACATTACTTTTTTCAATATATCTGTTTACGTCTTCCACTTTTTGCGTCGCCTTTGATGCTTCGCATTAATGACTTTTCTTACTGATTTTTCTTGCACGTCTTCAGAAGGCATTGAAGAGAACGGCGCTTAAAGCGGCCCGAACAATTTGGTTTCGTTTTAAGTTCAACTTCTTGTTTGCACGTCAAAGCAAAACTTTGTTTAACCACAGTAAACTTTTATTGAGCAATCCCCCCTACGTGAATAGGTTTTGTATTGTATTTACGTCTATGTCATAACAATTATATTTGTAAACAAAGGGAATTGTCGATAAAATGTATAATTGAATTTTAGACAATATCATAACGTTTGCACGAAAAGTATACAAGTGTAACACTCCACCGAGCTAGACAAATATATTTTAATGCTGTTTACATAATCATTATTACATATTTTCATATTTTCCCACTGCTTTGGGGAGTTTAGGAATAATTGCTGCATAAACTCATACTTTAGTCTTCGTATAGACGGTTTTGAACCCTACCTAATTTGTAAGACTGTACAAATTGCGAAATATGTCACTCTAAATGTGCATTCTTTCCAAATCTATAAATAAGCGCGAAAGTGATCTCCGCTAAAAATAGATATCGACGACAGAGCGGACTACCTGGATGACTTTATAACGCGATCTCAAAAATAAGTTGTTATGTACAAATGTAGTTTTCTTAGTTTAAAAATAGCTGTCACTGCAGCGTGGCTCAGACATTGTCTGCAACGACGAGGATGGATATATGTTTTACTGTTCAAACATATCTATGACATCAATGAACTGCATTTTGCATTACTGTTTCATGTAACAACGACTATTTTGCTTATTTGAGAAAAAGAAAAAAAAAATGCTCCAAACTGTCGGATACCACCTTTAAGTAGACGGGACTGAAAAGGAAGTACATTTTCAATTACTATTACAGGTTCGGACATGTGTTAAAATGTAATCATTATATCATAAGACAGTTTACTTACTGGGCTGTGTTTGTATAGACGCAGTATAGGCCGAAGCATGATAAAATGAGTATTGGGATCCCAGTGATTGAAAAATACCTCGTCGAAAAAAAGTCAATTGTAAACGAAGGTTAAATGTTGGAGTTCTTCAGGTAATGGTTGGTAAGGTGGTATTGAGTATTATTAACAAGGCATTGTATAGTGGAGACTTTTAAAAACGACTTGGACAGTTTGTTTTGAATATATTTTTCTTTTTCTTTTTACGACCTGTATTTGAAAAAAACACTCAGGAAGTGCCAGGTTGGAGCTATGTAATACCGGTTTAAGCACCCCAGTCGGCCCTTCTGCCGACTGACCGTTTCTGTAGGCGGTAACTATTGGGTTTGCGGTATTTTATATAGTGTCGAGTTACAGTTTTGTTGTGTCTTGTACATTTGACTGGCATGTGAAAACCGTTGTATTGTGCCTGTTCAAAATTTAATATATATTGCATTTTTTTTTTGGATTGTGTCATATTTTTTTATTCAACGTATATCGTGGGATAAAATTGTATAAACACAAACACACGCACGCACGCACGCAAGCACGCACGCAAGCACACACACACACACACACACACACACACACACACACACACACACACACACACACACACACACACACAACAACAACAACAACAACAACAAACAAAAACAACACAGTGTGTAAGAAAAAAGTGACTATCAATCAACCCCAGTGAATACTGGATTTTGAAGATAAACGAGGCTTCCTGCATTGTGGAATACATAATTGTATTTAGGGGAATAAATAAAATAAGATATAAATATCCGACAACGAACATAAGAAGGGCTACATCACGGATACCAAGCCATATGACAATTCCACACAGGTGAGTAATTTGGGTTTTTACGTAAGACTAGAGTATATTTGTGTCGATATAGTATGGAAGATAAGTGGCCATGATTTTAACTAATTTAATTAAAGTGGGAACCACGTGGTCTTATTTTTTAAGAATGTGACATAACTGGACAACGGTCTTTAAGCGAAATAATTTACAAACAGTAATGCGTAGTTTAAATGAGGAAGATGGTGGACAAAGGAATTGAATTTTGGTTAAGCTTGTTCCGGAACTAATACGTAATAGCTGTAATTCGTAAGACATCTACGAAGTATTGCAAACAAATCCCAGCCTTAAATGAACATAAATAAGGTCTTACAGATAATACAGATTTTAAACATTTTACATAAAATGAGGACCGGGGGTTCAGTATTCTTGGCATCCCTCGCTTTGA